>CM042427.1:33085670-33095670 GCA_023631565.1 Gymnocephalus cernua | reverse complement strand
CACTGACAATATTTTTCTTCTGTATAATGGTCCCACTCATTTGGTCACTATTCTTCAACAACTACATTTTACAGGTCCTATTTTTTATGTTATGTGTTCATGTCAAAAAAGATTGGACGATGTATTGTTATCTGATTTCTTTAACTCTAAAATATTGGTATAGGCACGATTCGGGGAAAAATATGAATATGAATTTTTGAGCTTAGAATTGATTTCACGATTCTCTGCCACGATTGTTTTCTCACAAAGTGTAATTGTTATTGCACACATGAACCATGACAAAACAAAACAAATTGGCAGTACCAAACATATTTTTTTTTTGGCACCTATAGCACATTGCGCATCACCACAAGCCTGTAAACATATTCGATTACTTCAATGAATAAAGAAAATAAAGTACTGGCCATTTAAGTACAGTAGGCTACCAAAAATAGTGACATATAACACATTGAACTAAATATGGTCCTGATACAGACTCTATCTGAACTCCTTGAACATGTCTTTACATAATTAAAACATGTCAATCAACATGCTGCAGCTTCAGTCTCTAGAGAAATGGAGTTTGTCAATTGTCAATTTAAGTACAGTATCAAAAACAGAATGATTTCTTAGCACGCTCTTGAACTGCTTGCCTTTCATGTCTTCAGCTGTCCCCCCCCAAAAAAAAAAAAAAAAATAAATAAATAAAAGTCATTTAAAAATTAAATCGCAGGGCGAATCGAGATTTAAAAATCCAGGATGGGTCGGGGCATGAATGTACACAATGTGCACACAGAAACAGAAAGTTGTCCTATAAACTCCCAGTTGAGAAGAGAACTCATCTCATTGACTTTTACATCCAAGAAAACGCATACCCTGCCTTCTTTCTGAAGTTTTTTATCGGCATACTAACTCAGGGACCAGTGCACAAACAAGACATTTAGAGTGCAATGAACCTGAGAGGGGCTCCTCTAAGCCTGTACCATTGTGGACTGTCCACGGCGGGAAAACATCAAATACACATTCATTCCAGCAGAAAGCATTTTTTTGTCAGCAGCAACAGAAAGAGAGATTGCAGAACTTTTAAACGCATACTGAAACATAGACAGTAAATCAGTTCAGTAATTATGCCAGCAAATGATGTAGATGAAGATCCTTTTGATAATCGAAGATAATCACACTATGAAAAACGGACACCAGCATATGCTGCCAACTCCTGACAACTGCAGGATATAGTGAGATACACCCTCCATTTAAGGCTACACTGTGTGAGCTGTGTACAGTAGTCTTAAAGCCCCCCCCCCCCCCCACACACACACACACACTCATCAGTCTCTCTTTCTCTGTCTGCACACACACACAAATCACAGACCATCCACCCTAGCAACAGAAGCTAAAATATAATGAAGAAAGTCTTTAAAAGGCTGTTTATCAGCTTTGTAAACTAACTAGCTGGAGCTGGACGCAAACATACACAAACACACATCTCTTCACTCTCACCAAATCCCTCAGTTTTTTTCCCATCTTTCCCCCTCACTCTTTTTCTCTAATGAGGCAAGAGAAAAACTCTCTGTACCATCACAGAAGTAAACGCATATTTTCAACTTTTTGCACTCTAGCACAGCACGGAAAAATACAACTCTCCAGCAGCTGCACACCATCTTGTCTGGAAGCACTTTCTCTCTTTCTCTTTTTTCTTTCTTTGTCTCTGCGTCTGTAGTAGCTCATAGAGATAGAGGGAGTGTCATTAGACAGTGTAAGCATCATCTCCTTTATGCCACGTTTTCCGATGACATGCAACACACATACTTGTATGAATGCAGAGAGTCACACATCCAGCACATCACATTCCCAAAAACCACAATTTTCCTGGAGCCAGAGGAAAGCATGAGGTTGTCAAGTACAGACTAGCTTTTCCCTTAAGGAATGTTACCAGCCTGTGTGTGGGTACGTGTGTGTGTGTTATGGTTAGTGCTACAGTATAGAGGGAGACAACACAAGTGAGCAAACACACACACACAGAGTGGCTGAGAAAAGGACCTAGGCAGCCTAGAAAAGGTCTAGGCAGCGCACCCTCGAAGGGAGCACAGACGACCTGGAGAAGCATTTGACATTAATTTCTGCCGCTGCCACCCACCGCCCCAAACCCCCTCCCAACGACAAAAAAGTCACAGAAAGAGAACTGGTAGTGTGCACAAAAATGCTGCTGTTGAAACTCGTTAAGAGAGACGTTAAGAGGAAATATATGAGACGGATTGTGAAGGGTGGAGGTTGAGGGGAGGCGGGTGGATGGAGGCATGAAACTATGAAATAAGGAAGGGAGGTTGAGAAAGTGCTTTGCTGTCACTGAAGCAAATGTAAATACCCTGAACAGCACTCATGCTATACTACTCCTTAAGAAGCAACACACAGAACAAACACCCCTGTGTATGAGTGTGTGTGTGTGTGTGTGTTGCTATAATGAAGTGCTTATCTCGGTGGATTATGCTGACTTGCAGCTATTAAGAACTTAAACACATTCAAACCAGCAGGGAGCTATTTCTACAACTCAATAGGCCATCTATAAACCTATTGTCTGTTCCTCTGCGAGTGTGTATGACAACAAATGTGTGTAAAGCAATCGAATGAGTGTTTAGGGAGATAGTGGAATATAATGGAGGACAGATGTATAGGATGTAGGGAGTGATAAGAGAGGGTGGCGAGGACAAAGAAAATGATAGGGTGGGATGATGGGGAGAAATGAGTCGACCACAAAGGGTGAGTCTGTCACGGGGGCGGTGTTGACGACAGCCATCTATCAGAATAGACGTAATGAGATGTGATGTAATGTGATGTGATAGCATGCTAGAGATGTTAGCCGGCATTGAAGCAGACAGGCTCTGGATTAGCATTACACTGCTCACCACCACAACCACACGTCAACACCGCTGAGACAGACAGACAGACAGACAGACAGACACATGGCATTGCACGTGTGTTTGCCCGTCGATCTGTCAGTGTGTATTTGTGCGTGTGCGATTTGATGATCTCCCCCAAAAGAGATTATCAAAGGGACTTCAAATACCAGAACATTCATCTCCCCTTGAGAGAAAGAAGGAAGAGTGTTGGGGGTTTCGGGGGTGGAGGAACTGCAGGAGAGTGTCGAGCCTCCAGCAATGTTTACCCTACTCAGGGAGAGCTCCAGTGTCCTCGCTGGTACAGCCTTCAGCGACACGCACACATTTCATCCAGCACTACATATTTATGATCACACACACACACACACACACACACACATGCACGTCATCGCTTGTGCTGCATTGTAGGACTGCGTCAAAATGAAATGTGTGTGCAGGCATAATGAATTCATATGTGCATGAGTGTTGAGTGCTATTGAATATAAATGTGTATGTTTTTTGTAGACCCATTGTGTGAGCTGTATATACAGTATGTATGCATGTATATATGTATTATATATATATATATATATATATATATATATATATATATACACACACACACAAATATGTGTGTGTGTGTGTGTGTGTGTGTGTGTGTGTGTGTGTGTGTGTGTGTGTGTGTGTCTGTGTATGAGTTTGTGTGCATGTGTCCAGGCAGTTAAAGACAGAAAGAAACAGTAGAACCCAAAGAGGAACCACGCACATATGCAACCTTTCATTAGATGGTATGCATATGCATACTAATATAAAGCTGGCTAAACGATGTCCATTGTGTGATGGATGAGAGAGGACACACAATCAATTTCGCAGGCGATTAGGATCTGCACGAACTGCCACTTCGAGCACCTCTCTCACACACACACACACACACACACACACACACACACACACACACACACACACACACACACACACACACACACACACACACACACACACCTCTAAAAAGCACCTTTAGCAGTCTCAATACACTGAAGTTAAAGAGTGTCTTCTACCTGTCAGACTTCATGATGTGATGATAGATTATAGATAGTAAAGTGCGAGATGGTGGGTCTGAAGAAGTGAAGTGCCAGTGAAAGAGTAGGAAGGGGCTTGTTGGTGCATTGAGTTTCCTCTTAAGTAAAATCACTCTGGAGAGTTAAGAGCCTGATAGAGTGAGTTTGTTTGCAGGTGGATTTGTGTGTGCCTTGCCTTTGCGACTGTGTAGCTGTGTGTTGTCCCTGCCTACGCTATGAATCATTGAGGTTAGAGGTCATTACTAAGAGATGCAGGAGATGGCAGGAAGTGCTAAAATGACCATTCTGTCTTCTCACTCCATCTGAGTCTCTAGCCATCCAAAGGGGCAACTGTTGAATCATTAAGATTAAAGACCCAGACTCCAACGGTAACAATGTGCTAAAATGACCATTTCTCCCCTGACTGCCTCTCGTTCCCTTTCACTTCTAATCTACATTTTATGTGAGTTTCTATAAAAACTCCTTTTGTGACAGGTGTGCACCACCTTTCTCAAGCTTCTATTTTGGTTTGACAGAAGCACATTGGCTCTCAGTTCAGCGGAGCTGGAAAACAAGAAGGAAAATAGACGACTATATATACAGGGTAAAGAAACAGACCTAAAAAGAAGTAGGCAAAGGATGAAAGGAATCAGTTCAGTCAGTTTAGTTAAATTTGTGGAAATGAGTGCATCTTTCTTTTCTTAGAAACATAAAAGAGCTTCAGACTGTTGACTGTGATAGCATCAAAAGGCAAAGCCTGGTGATGCTTCATTGAGAGAAAATAAAAGTCCAGACATTTTTGATGATGGGAAAGCAGTGAGGGCGATCCTCCACAGACCTGGGCACGTTTTGTGGTTAAGAACTCTTGAGATGCGGAAACAAACATTCAGCGACGTTGCATAGTCCCTCACTGACTAGTTTTATTTGGTGGAGAAAGTTTAAAAAAATCTTAATGGCAGTGATGTTTTGATAATTTGACTGTTTCTTTAGATTGTAGCTGCAGCACAGAAGTAATTATGTTCACAGATATCTGTACTAGGAAGACCTTCACAAATTACATTACTATGTAATCATCATTAATGGCCACTGAGCATTTTGTGATTGCATTGTAATAATAATAATAATAATAATAATAATTTATACTTTACTAATCCCGCATGTTTTCACTCTGTTGTCCAGGCACTGAACCCCTAACTGCTCGGGGCGCAGCTGCAACCCCCTCACTCTAATGGAGAGATGTCAGAGTGAGGGGGTTGCAGCTGCGCCCCGAGCAGTTAGGGGTTCAGTGCCTTGCTCTAGAGCATCTTGGCAGTGCCCAGGAGGTGAACTGGCACCTCTCCTCTGTTAAGTAAAACAAACAAAAAAGATGGTGTCAGTGTTTCATTTTGGACATAAAAAACATGAATCAACCTCACATTTAGTGTACAAATTTACACATCAATGGAGACTTATGTTTGTCATAAATTGTAATACAGTGTTTCTGCATTTGTTAAAAGTGTTGAACCTATTTCAGAACACATTTTAGCAGTAGTCGAGATGTGAGCATTTTCTTTAAATGCTTCCCTGAGGCAACGTTCTGAGGCTCCTTTATAATAAAAAAAAGCAGAGGATGGAGCAATAACCGAGCAGTCTGATGTATGTAGAGGTCTGTATGGCCAACTGTGGCCGCCTGCTGTCGTTTTCAGGCTATTTAATGGTGGTAAACACAGTGAAGGGTTGTGCATAACAGCCATGTGTGACGGCACGCTCTGGCGTGGAATTTCTCAGTCTGAGTGTGTGTGTGTGTGTGTGTGTGTGTGTGTGTGTGTGTGTGTGTGTGTGTGTGTGTGTGTGTGTGTGTGTGTGTGTGTGTGTGTGTGTGTGTGTGTGTGTGTAGCATCCTTCCAGCTGGTGTTCAGGATCCACAGGATTGTGGTAATTAGGCCGTTTCAGCATTTTATCAGACTGGGCTGCTGCATCATAAAGTAGATATTGAAGCGATTCCTCAGCTTGTGAAATTATCCCTGATCTCAACATACTCTTAGACACACACTTAGAATTCTATCACTATCAATCACATCCCTATCAATTTAAAAAAGGCAAATGAAAGTTTTGGACTTGGCATGAAACCAAATAAATGAGACTGCATGATGCCAGCCGGAATTACAGACAGCTGTGAAATTAAGCATGTGTTGATATTGTTGAAAGGCTAAAACAGATCTTGTCCAAAGCTATTGTATGAAAATACAATGTTGTAAGCAAATGTATCCAGCGAATGTAGCCACTCTCAATCAGTCAGCCAGCTAATGTTAGACTCATCTTTATTTGACTCTGTTATCTCTTGAATCTACTCTTCTGTATCACTCCCCAGAAGCTTGATCTGTTTTTGAGATCAGAGCTAATTGCAGGCTCACCAGCATGTAGGCAGAAGCTGACATGCTGAAATATTGCAATAACATATTTATTAGCAACGTTCAGCTACTCTGTACGAGCAGCAAAAGTATCCTCCTTCTCTTCAGCGACTGTGAGGCAGGCGAAGGTACGTTGGACCACAAGTCTGTTGACAGTAAGCCAGCTGAGTCAAGAAGGGTGTGTGATCTGGAGACGCTGTGGGTGCAGTGCATTGTGGGATGGGCTTTGGAAGACTCACAGCAAACTGGATGACATCAGCAGTTTTATCAACTACTGCCACGATTCACATTTGAATTGTCATTCCAAAAAAAAAAAAAAAAAAAAGCATTTATTTTTTGTTCAAAGAGAAAAAAGTTGTTTTAAATTCCAGTTAAATGTAAAAATAATAATAATAAATAATATAATAATAATAAAATAAATAAATGTCTCCTGGGCGCCTGGGTAGCTCACGTGGTAGAGCAGGTGCCCATATATAGGGGATTACTCCTCGACACGGCGGCTGCAGGTCCGACTCCGCCCTGCTGCATGTCATTCCCCCTCTCTCTCCCCTTTCATGTCTTCAGCTGTCCTATATAAATAAAGGCCTAAAATGCCCAAAAAATATCTTAAAAAAAACTCTCCAAACACTGATTATTGTTTCACTTATTTTCCATATATCTGTCATATTTGATAAATGTCTAAAACATCTAACAGATATACTGTATAGACCCTATGAGTGTATTTCTGACATGCTATAATGCACTGTAAAATCTAAGAAATTCTGTTTAAAGATTTATAATTTCCCATTACTGAATAAGAGAATTTGAGTTTAGATACAGCCAGAAGAAGCAGTAAGAGCAAATGAGGGAATAGAAGAAGTAATCCGGTCCCTCCCTCAGATATGGTAATTCATGCTAATTTTCATTCACATACTTAATCTCTAAATTGCTTTAATTGACATGAAAGAAGGTTGAAGCTTGCCTGATATGGCAAATGTCAAGAGCCCGCCCTCCTTCCTTCCTGCCTGCAGCATATGTGCATATATGCATGTGTACTTAGATATACACTACACAATTAACATATGCACATGTACCATAAAGGTGATATTGCCATGTCGATATCAAACAAAAGACAAATACTATACATTCACTGCAAGGGAATACAAATAAACAAGCAAATACATACAGCCCCACAGCAAGCAAATCCCTTTATTGTTCTGTGGTCTAAATATAATGAACAAAACAGCCACAAACTGCCATACATCCACACTGTTAACAAAAAAGGCTTTTTCCTTTTTACTTCCATTCAATCCGTAACTTCTGATCCTTTGCTTTTTGGGTCAGGTTGTGTGTGTGGTTAAAGAGTGCAAGATTGAGGAAGAGAAAGCAGTAAACGAATGCAGATTGAGGGTTTTTCCATATAATTTGGCGAGACAAAGACTGTTATTGTACTCCACTATCATTTTGACTTAAGGCCTACATCGCTTAGTTGAAACACTTTAACGTGCACACATACACACACACACACACACACACACACGCACGTGCGCTAACACACAACAAAAGCCAAAAATACATTTCTCAAGGTTTTAGTTCTGAGAAATAAGATTGGATGCAGTGAGATAAAAACATTAGCATATACTTAAAACACAATACATATACAGGCAACAAAGAGATACATACGCAAGTGCCTTGCGCTCTGCACTTCCCGGAGAGAAACATCAGTAGTGAGAGAATACAGAAACGCACTAAAACACACACACACACACACGCTGAACAACCTTTCACAAAAGAAAGACGGCAAGCGGGACTACCCATGACCCCGTTATCTCCTTTGTTTTCTGCTTCCTCGTAGTTCCACAATCACATCCTAGTCCCTGAAAAGATGGTAGTCCTCCCACATCTAGGAGTACAGACAAGCTGAGATAAAGCTGCTGCTTAAAACTGTGGAAAACAGCGGAAGTGTGAGCCGAGGTGGATTTGTTGTTCAGACCAGACTGACGTGCAATGACGGAGGACTATCAGAGAGATGAAGACGGTAGGAGGTAGAAGTACACTCAGTGACCTCGAGGCCAACGCCACAGCTCTGCGAATTTGACCAATCATTTAACCTCATATAAATGTCCTGCGTGTCCTGTGTGTGTGTGTGTGTGTGTGTGTGTGTGTGTGTGTGTGTGTGTGTGTGTGTGTGTGTGTGTGTGTGTGTCTTTGTGTGTGGGTGTCGTGTGACAGTGATCTATCTGTCCTGTGATGAATCCATCCTGTGCACGTGACCTACAGATTAAATCACCTCTACAAGGAAACTGATTACCCTTTCCCAGCAATGATGGCAGCAAATGCACAAGAAACACACTTACATGCAGAACACACACGCACGCACACAGACACAAACACACATACACACACACACACACACACACACACACACACACACACACACATGCACAGACATTTACAAACACATAGACACACGTCATCTGTGGTATCAAGAAAGGTTAACTATTGGTCATTGACCTCTGAACTCAACCATCAGTTACACAGACAAGGTGATGATTTACCCCTTGCCGTGTGTATATGTGTGTGTGTGTGTGTGTGTGTGCCTGCTGACGCCAGGTCTGCGTGTCAGAGTAGCCCCCTCCTTTCTCTTTCCCATAAATTACCTTGTCAACTGCAGAACAGATCGAAGGAGAGAGAAGGAAGATGGCAGTGACAGAAAGAGAAGCTTTTATGCCTCTTTTTCAGAAAGGCTCAACTGTGACAACAGCTTCTGAGTGTAGGCTTAATTAAAACCACAGGCTGCTTTATGAATGATTAATTAGCCCACTACAGGTAAACATCAAATAATGCGCCTGCCATACAGACACGCCCAGCTTCACAATAAAACAAACACCCAGCTAGACTAATAAATGTGTCACCAGACAACAAAAAGACAATACAGCTATTGTTTTTTCAATCACTTCACGAAAGGGAATATGAACAATGGAAGAGAAGTTAGTGTGGCTGCAAAAGAGAAAAGTTAGTG
The DNA here is from genome assembly GCA_023631565.1 of Gymnocephalus cernua. NCBI lineage: Eukaryota > Metazoa > Chordata > Actinopteri > Perciformes > Percidae > Gymnocephalus > Gymnocephalus cernua. Next base: position 33,086,366 of record CM042427.1, on the reverse strand, counting down.
TTAATGTCATAGAAATAAGAGGCAATGGAGTTATAGAGTAGAAAAGTGGCTGTTTAAGAGACAAAGGTGGAATCGTATGACCCATGAGTCTGGTTATTCTGCAGAAAAACACCGGAGAGAAAGAGAGGACAGAGTAGGAGAGGAGTACATGAGGATGAGGAGAGACAGAGGATTAGTGGGTCTGACAGTCAAAATATGAGAGACAGAATACAAGTCCCAGTATAACACCCTCAATAACACCACAGATTATCACCAACAAAACACAAACACACACACACACACACACACACACACACACACACACACACACACACACACACACACACACACACACACACACACACACACACACACACACACACACACAGACAAACACAAGTAAATGTACTGCACTGTACTATGAGGTACAAGGTACTGTGGGTAATTGTAAGGCCATGATATGTGAGTTACATCCAGAGGCAATGCAGTTAGTGAGACAGCCTGTAGCGGCATGAGGAGTTGGAAACAAGAAGAAGTAAACATCACAAATGAATCTATCACAGACGATGTCATGATCACTCATCTGTTGTTAACAGCAAAGGATTGACCAGTAAACTGACCTGCAGTGTTACCTGTGGAAAATAAATTATAACGCTCCATAATACTAGTACGACCTATGTGCTGGAACAGTGTGATTTATGGAGCTGTTATTACTGC
>CM042427.1:32775670-33083170 GCA_023631565.1 Gymnocephalus cernua | reverse complement strand
TTGTGTTTGGTTGCGCCATATCGTTGTCTCGTGTTAGATTCTTCAATAACAGAAGCGGCGTGGAGTGATAAGTGGAAAATGCGTGAAGCAGCGAGCGCGGAAGTTCTTGATGAAACGGGAAACGTCAGCTCGCCAATATGGCAGTTTTTTGGATTTTATAAGTCTGACCGTAGTCAGACCAATGTCGTCTGCAAATTATGCAAGACCATCGTCCGCACCGCAAACCTGTTTTACCACTTTAGCCGCGCTCACCGTTTGGAGCACAGCCGTATTCGCCAGCAACGTCCAACAACATCTGCAGCTGGAACCCCGCACAAGCAGCAGAGCACCACGGAGAGGTACTCTCAGTGCCTTATGACTGTAAAAGCTAAACGGTACAAATAAATAACGGAGGCAGTGGCATATCATATAGGCAAAGACATGCTTCCGCTGAGCACTGTTGAGAAGCCAGGTTACCACCCCCCCACCATGTACGGTTTAGGCTGTAGCGTGACTGTTAGACGGAGAAAAATAATAACTGTTACTGTACTGTATCACGTTAGTTTTTTATGTTACAGATGTAAAGTCTACCTCAGTTTTATTTCAATTTCTCCTATGTTTACAAAACACTGCACATATTTTAAAACTCTTCATTCACCAGAAGTGTTCATTGTGATTTTAGACTTATGTTTACATTTGAATTATTTGTTTTCCATGGTTGTGTTGACTTTTCTGCTTTTATAACTGAGGGGATTATAATCGCAGGAAGGTTAAGCTTAAAATAAAAACGTTTAAATTGAATACGGTACATTTTTTTCCTCCTGGTCCTTATTTTAAATAGGTCATAAAAAATATCAATAATTATCGATATCGACTGATATGAAACACTTATATCGTGATACAGTTTTCAGCCATATCGCCCAGCCCTAGTGTGGTGTATAAAATGTTCTAATAAATAGCTAACTGTACCCTAGTGCAGATGTACCCTAGTCCAGAGACAGGACATGTGTCATACCGTGGATGTTGCAGTTATGTGGTACGTGCCTTTACTATTCGGCTACTGCAACTAACAATTTGTTTTCCAATGAATGTGTCTGTAAGTGTCAGAAATTTAAGAAAAATTCCCATCACAAGTTTCCTGAGCCAAAAGCGCCATTTCAATTGCTTGTTTTGTCTGACCAACAGTCCTACAATAATATCAGAATTGCGTCAGCAGTGGCCGGGTTGGCTCAGTTGGTGTGTATATATATATATATATATATATATATATATATATATATATATATATATATATATATATATATATATATATATATATATATATATAGAGAGAGAGAGAGAGAGAGAGAGTGGTTTATGCCTCGATGCAGAGGTCCACGGTTCGAGTCCGACCTGTGACGATTTCCTGCACGTCTTCCCAATCTTTCTCACCTAGCTGTCCTGTCCATTAAAGGCGGAAAAGCCCCAAACACTTTTTTTTTTTTAAATGCGTCAGCATCCCATGTAAAAAGCTGAAACAAACAAATATTTGGCATTTTTTCTTGATAAATGACAAACTATTAACCATTAATTTTCTTTCAAGTGAGTCATCAAATAATCGTTTCATAAATGCCTTTGGGTGTTAGAGTGGAAAATTAAAGTATGAGCTTAACAGTGACCGCCCACATATTGACTGGCTCTGGTTCAGGAAGTGAGTTTACTCGTTTAATTGCTTCACTGACATTTCAGATATATAAGATTAGCTCAGGTAACTGAGCCCGTTTACCTCTTCACCTGTCGCAACATGTACAACACAATTTAATTTAAGTGCCTAATGTGGCTGTAGGCAATAAGCGATAGTGACTACATGGCAATCTTTTCAGAAATGAGTTACTATACACCACAGAGGAATGTGTATACTCACACTAAACATTTTCATTAGACCATGTTTTGTACATGACTCCGACATTGCCCTACCCAAAACAACGCACCAGACTACAAATGACAGACTTACATTTTCTTTTCATCAGTCATACTCTACATAATTTTGCACAATTTGTTTTTGGCTCATGGGTCACATTAGAGTTAGCAAAAACCCCAACAGACAGTGATCAACAAGAAAAGAGGAATCAGAGATAAAAAGTAGGATACAGATTGGCCACATTAAGAAAAGTGATTTGCAATTTTCTGCTTGCACAAAAAAAACTGGAAACAGAAACCTGCTAAAACTACCAGAGTGGAATGATAGAAAAAGGTAAAGCTGAACTAAAAAGGAGGATAAGAGACATCCAAGCAATGATGAAAAGGGTAAAGGCTGAGAGCAGGTGTCCACATACTGTCTAGACAGTAGGGCTGTCTAAACTGACATTTAAATGTTCCTTCTAAAAAAAAAACGCATAGGTTTGAATATATTGGAATATCAATTTGTGCGCAATATGTCCATATGAGGGCAAACCCATACAGCGGGAGACATAACTTCTCGTGTAGGTTTATTTATTTCAACATAAAAATGGCCGACAGGGAGTTCAGACAGGGAGCTGAGCGTTTAGGGAGCAGCAGTCCAGGTCCATGCTACAACGCGCAACACAGACAGCCGTGGCAGTGCTGCTTTTTTTCTTCTTTTTACACTCTAATGTTAATTTTCATATTCCAATGTCCGTTTGTTTTTTACAATTCCAATATGTATTCAAATTTAGAATATTCGTTGACAGCCCTACTAGACAATGCTTTCTACAGTGCAGGAGATACCCATACCCACAAGTATCTAATGCACACACACATCTTCACCTTGTCTATTCTGTGATGAAGAGATATTGATGGTTGAACTCATACTGTATACACATGTTGCAATGTTAAAATCTGATATGAAGCCAGATGGTCTATCTGAATTAAAGCACCCACAGTGGCATGTAGTGATAATGATCTAAACTGGGAATAAGCTGATCAATAATAAATCAAAGAAATACTCCCTCAAGAATAGAGGTGTGAGGTTAACACACAACAACACATGACGTCTGGTGGTTCCAAAACATGAAGCATGACCAAGGGATAGACTATTCAAATATCATCAGGAAGTATGTACAAAGTGCATGTTTTCAAGTGTGTGCATGTGGTTGTGTTTACAGCTAGCTAGATGAACAACATTAGTTTGCAAATAGAAAACAATAATTGAAAAGCAGTGGAAATAGAAGTCCCAACTAATATCAAAACAGAGCTTTTTTTTTTTACATTACTTTGTACGTCTAGTGTAAAATAGGGTAGTCAGATGTGCCACTAAAAACTATTACTTACGTAAGTACTTTTGCATAGCATGCTGACACCAATTGTGTGTGTGTGTTGTGCAGACAAACATACTCCAAAAGTACAAGGAAGAAGATGATCAGAATAGCTTTTCTGTTTTTATCCACCCATGGTATTTTGTGTGTGTGTGTGTGTGTGTGTGTGTGTGTGTGTGTGTGTGTGTGTGTGTGTGTGTGTGTGTGTGTGTGTGTGTGTGTGTGTGTGTGTGTGTGTGTGTGTGTGTGTGTGTAGAGCCTCAGTGATCAGGTCCAAAGCTGTGTGTAGGAGATAAAGGAAGTCATTAGTGAATTCTGCCTCTTAAGACCCCCTAATACCTTGGATGGGACCCTGGCCAGAGGTTAGGCTGCATATGTGTGTGTGCGTGTGTGCGTGTGTGTGTGTGTGTGCGCATGCGAGCATGTGCATGTGGCACTGTAATCCCACTCCTTTGCCAGGGAGAACACCAAAAACTGTACACATCAGTAGTTGCTATAACTCACACTAACTTCAGCAACTTTTGAGTCAATGCTGCAACAAGCCTTGTCTGAAATAAATTGAAATGAATGCCCTGTATCACTGGATGATTGGAAAACCTATTGCACTTGATATAATATTTCAACTGTCTGCAGTAATATCATACAAGCTATGTTAGAAGGTTCGAGATTCACATTTCAGCCCAGTTCAGAGCAATAGTAAGAAGAATGATGGGGACAGTAAAAGGAATGGGGATGGGGGGGTTATGGGCTCGTAATGTATCAGAGGACTTTTTGATCAGCGTTTAGTAGAGCTCTAGATCAATATAACTGCTAATAGATGCATTGATCTGCATCTGCTACTGCCTGCCCCACATTCTGACTGGCACAAACACAGACACACAAATTCACATACTTACAAACACATCCCTAGGAGCACTCACATATATTATGCACACTAACAAAAAGCATAAAAGCAGTAACAATATTCACTGATAACAATGGTTATAGGAATATGACAGTCAATCAGCTGCATGGGGTAATACACAGAAAATCCTTGACTTTAAAACACAGACGCACACACACACACACACACACACACACACACACACACACACACACACACACACACACACTAACTATACTGCCAATTAGTCTCCCAATAAAACCGTCCACAACCGGAGAGCGAACCATAAAGTATAGTGTTATAGCTAATGAACTCTACAACTCAGATATGCAGATAAATGCACACACACATGCACAGAAATACACATATGTAGATATAACACACACAAGAAGACATGCACGGTCAAAATATGCCAAGCATTTGCTGCTACAGATGTAAACACATACTTGTCTAGTTCAGCAGAAATGTGCAGGACTCTTACTAAAGAACAAACAAATGTTGCCTGGTTTGAATAAACAAATTAAAATGATAGCAGGTTGAACTGGGAGTAAATACAACACTTAGCTAATTACTCGCTCTCCGTCTGACATTAGCTACAGTAAGCCCTCACTGACATAAAAAACACACTTGATGTAAATAGACGCACAGACACACTGGATAAAAAGTATCCCTTAAAGGCACGAGAATTAGGTAAAACTAAAAGAAATGATGCAAGGAGACTTGCAACTGCAAACATTAATTTCCTAACTCTACACAGAGGTTCATGAAAAACAAGAGAGAGAGGAAAAGAGAGAGAGACTGTCTTTACATTTTTATTGGAATGTACTTTTTTTTCATATTGCTTAATAACTTTTGTTTTTATATTTGCCATACAAATAGATTTATAAAATTATATAAACCCATCCTAATATTGTGTTAATGTACATATAACTTTTTATTGTGTTTTGTCTGATGCTTTGGCAACATTATTATTTAAACTTTCATGTCAATAAAGCCCCTTGAATTGAGAGAGAGAGAGAGAGAGAGAGAGAGAGAGAGAGAGAGAGAGAGAGAGAGAGAAAGAAAAGCTTAACCTTGGCACTTGCCGTTTACAGGAAAGCTTATATATACTTGACTTCCGTCTTCTTCTTCTAGGTCTAGGGAATTAAAACAGGCTGAATACAAATACAAACAACATACACGCAGAAGTGCACACGCATGCACACCTCACACACAGTCAAGAAATAGTTCACAATCACATATCTCTCTACTGATTTGATGAGAAGAAAAAGCAATTTATTAAGCTGCCTCTTAGGAGCTGGACTCTAGCTAAACTGCTACACTGGCCTACTTACACACACACACACACACACACACACACACACACACACACACACACACACACACACACACACACACACACACACACACACACACACACACACACACACACACACACACACAGAGAGAGAGGAGATAGAGTTCCTATCTTCTTACCAATACACTCATTCACACTTTCATACAAATACAGACTCGAATAACGCTTAAGGAGCTCCCAGAAGAGCTTCATCAGTAATCTGGCGAATATAGCAACTAATGGAACTTGCAGTCCATTATAATTTGATGTGACCCAAACTGACACAAACCACCAATCCCTGTCCCCACACACACCAACAAGCTGGTCCAAGGGTGGCTCTGTTGCTATACCGACAAGTAGAGGCAGCCAACTGTTCATGGCATGCCTTAAACGTTGTGATGAAGTGATGAAGGGAAACAAGCAGAGGAGAGGAGTTGGAAATTAGCCTGGTTCTAATGAAGGCAAGGTGTGCGTCTCCGTTCTGCAGCAATATGTTAATTTAAGGCATTAAATTGAGAGCTAGAGAAAGGATGAGGTGTGCGAGTGTCTGTTTGTATTTGTGAAGGTAAAAATGTGTGAGAAAGGAGTGAGAAGGAAAGCCAGATTGCAATGAAAGCAGTCAAGCAAAGAGACAAAACCCCAAATCTGGTCTGATCCTCCTATATTAGCCTGAAATACTGCAATACTGCACAGCCCATTCACTCATTAAGAGACACAGATGCACACATAAATAACACAGACACGTGCGTTTTATTAACGCTCTTGTAGACAGGGTACACTAATATGATATTGGATTCATTAGTTCAGTCATGCAACCTGCACAAAACCCTGGAGTAATTAACATCTGACACACACAAGTTACCAAAAAATACATAAATGCACACGCATGCATACATACATTTTTGCTAAACATAAATATGTGCAGGCACACACATACACACACACACACACACACACACACACACACACACACACACACACACACACACACACACACACACACACACACACACACACACACATCAGGTCCTAATTTCATTCCACTAATACAGTCTCAGTATTTACAACCTGCTTGAGAAAACATGTTCCTGCTTAATTAGATTAAACAAGTGTGTGTGTGTGTGTGTGTGTGTGTGTGTGTGTGTGTGTGTGTGTGTGTGTGTGTGTGTGTGTGCCTGCGTGCGTGCGTGTGAGTGAGTGCTTGTTCACATGCGTGGAACAACAGGTGAGGCAGGAAGACAGCACTAGATAGCATAAAGAGAGAGGGGGACAGACGGAGAGAGGAGAGGGAGAGGAGGAAAGAGGGAGAGACTAGACCTTCATTCTCTATTCAGGGAGGTGGTGTAGATCGTTAGCTAAATAAATTAGAGCCTTGCGGCTGTGGATATCACACTGCCATATGTCAGGGAGAGAGAGAGAGAGAGAGGGGGAGAGAGAGAGAGAGAGGAGGAAGACGGAAAAGACTGGTGGAGAGGAAGAAAAAAAATCTGTTTGCTGCAGTAACTGTGAATAAATACATGCAAGTGGCAACAGAAACAGAACTGGCCTCAGCTAAGAGAAAATGATGTTAAGGAGGAGAGGAAGGGTAAAGGGTGACGAGAGGAGAGGACAGGAGCTAATCCAGTAGAGTTGAAGTAAGACCAGAGTTAAGCACATATGAGCCTGTAGTCTGCCCTGGGCGCGCCACACACACACACACACACACACACACACACACACACACACACACACACACACACACACACACACACACAACGATAGGGAGTGAGAGAGTTTAATAAATCAGCATAAAGCATTTGGGTTAGTATAAGGGAGAGAAAATGGTTGAGGCATTGGATGGCCTTACTCATTGACTTAGCCAAGTAGATGATAAACTCAGCTATTGAAACTACAGGACCCCTAAAACCTAAACCCTAAACAGTCGACCAGCCTTTAGCCGACTGCAGTAACAAACTTCAAAACCCTTTCTACCACTGAATCAATAATGGCAGACATTTCATTCATTTCAGTGGTGATACTGTCCTCCTTGTTTGAGCAGAGTTGGGAATTTGCCCTCCGTAGGAGGCAATAACATAATTATGGTGGTGGCCCCTACACATAAGTAAGGTACCTGTGCACTTAGTTGGTTTGTTTTAGGGAAGCACTGTGTTATAAGTCAATCTTCAAGTGCACAAAAGTTGTAGCCAATAGCATCTAGTTTTAGAATGTGTGTGCATTTGTTTTGCTGTGGAAAGGGTATTACAAAATCCTCTACCAAGCACAGATCAACCAAATGGAAAAGGAAATGGAAGATACAAGGTTGTCACAGCGCGTTTCCATAACACAACGGTTCACTGCGTGCACAGCCATGCTGCTGTGACGTCAGGTGCGCCATGCCAATGGGCCAGGCCAGAGAAACCTTATTGTTTATGCAAAATATAACACCAAATATCCATTGTGTTTTTCCTATATTCATTCTGTGCACCGCTATGAACTGCAGCGGCACACTACTGTGAGTCCATGACGATGCAACTGTCTGTGGTTAGTTCCCAGTCTATGGTTAAGCTAGTTCACGTCTGTAACAGAGGGACAGTTGAGTGTGTTAGCTAAACTGCTAAAGTCAGTGTAAACATTGTCGGTAGCCTATTGGTTAGCTAAGCTAGACCAGAGAATATTCAGTTAAAACCATAAACTGTATGGTTAAAAACATATCAGTAATATTGTTTGGCCCTAATTGTTCTGAATGAAGTTTGTTGAAAATGATGTGATGTAGCGTTTGATGTGTCGTGAGCACTGCACCAGACTCCGTTTGCTTGTGAGGAAATAACAGAGTAACAGGCGGACCAGCTTTAAAAGTGATGTAAGACAGCTCTATTGTCAATAAAGATTTTTTTTTCAACGAGAGTTTCAACGAGGGCACGGCTTACACACAGTGCAGGAGGCTAGCAGAGAGAGAGTGCGACTCAGCAGTCTGCTTACTTGTTGCTCTCTACCAATATTAGCTGCTCTGTTTTAACAATGTTAGGCTACAAAAACGTGCATGCAGGCTGCAATTCAACCGCTGTGTTTTGTCGGGATTAAGCTATGAGCAGAGGTAAACTCTGCTAGCCGCTAGGCTAATTCATGCAGTGTAAAGTGCAATGGGAAAACACTGCAGCGCTATGCCGTCCATCTCAGCTGGGAACGGAGAAATGTCTAGCTGAGTACTTCCTTCCCTATGTGTATTATATATTCAATTAAACATTATCTGTAGATATCACAATTACTCAAGCCTAGAAATAATTAACAATAAGTGGACACACGCATAAGAAATCCACCATATGTTCAATGGACTGCCCATCCCAGCCCTAATTACTATGCACACAAATTCATCCACAGCGGTTTTTAGTTGAGGTTACAGCAGTTCTATCCTCTGATTCTTACCTCGACTTCCCTTATTTTCAGTATGTGTCTGTATTAAATACAAGGACACCACAATCAGGCAGATATGCATACACAGAGGCTCGCAGACACACACGGCAGCGCAGCATCTAGAGAGGATTAAACAGCTTAGACATTGATTAGACACACCTGAACCCAGGAGGAAAGGATCAACAGCAGAGGAGGAGGTAGAACGGGGAGGCTGGGGATGGTGGATGGGGTGGGAGTGTGTTGGGTGTCTAAAAGCATGTTGGGAGAAGATAGAACAGATGAATGGGTGGGGGATTGGGAGAAGAAAATATCACACGGGCAGAACCAGGATGTAAATGTCTTAAAACACGTCCTCGGATGGATTGAGTGGCAAAGGGAGATGGATGGAGGGGAAAGGAGTGAAAATGCTGTCTGCACACACTGCCAGAGAGGTTTTAACACTCCTGTTTGTGGCCAAGGTGTGAAGACACCCACTCGCATATATATATATATATATATATATATATATATATATATATATATATATATATATATATATATATATATATTTCCCTCTCCCCATACATACAAACACACGCACTCAACAGGCACTCACAAGCATTAGCTCAGGACAGACTTTTCCTACAACAATCAAAATTCTACCCACAACCATACGTACATGAAAAGACCAGAATAGAGCCTGGAGTCAATGATGTATATCCATGTCTATTTATAAAGTCCTGCAGCCTACACTGGATCGCAACACAAAGCAGCATTTCCCCTCTGCTTTTAGCTCTCTTGACTCTTCTATCACCGCCTTGCTTCTCCATGAAAAAAGGAAAAACTTTTTACTTTAAATGATACCCACTTTCTTCTTTCTCTTTCCATAAAAACATGTTGTGGAAGTACAACTTCCCATAAGAGCAGAGAGGGGGGGGGTTACAAAAGTCAAATACAGCAACGAAAACGGCAGAGTTTCAATTTGTGTGTATGGATAACAGGCAACACTTTAATTTGCAGGTTCATTTCATGCTTTTTTCCAGCAAATTTGGTGTAAAAAATCCCCAGAAATGATTGCCTTCCTATTAGGGAATTACTAGCCTGGGAAGGAAAGCTCTCCATGTATTATTCCGTTTCTACTCAGACAAACATCAGAAAGTTTTATTTGAGTTTCTTCGCTTGTTTTCTACTTCTCCTTTTCCTCACATTTTCCTGCAAGACTTGTTTGGAAAGTGGAGAGCAGAAATTATCCACAGTTTCAGTTTCCGTAAACACTTGATGTATCACAACCCGACCTGACGCACACACACGCACGCACGCACGCACACACGCACACACGCACACACACACACACACACACACGACACAGACAGCAGTATAATATTAAGGTTAGGTAGCCTGACATAAATGGGCCTAAATGAATTAGTTCATGAGTAATTTGTTTACTTTTAAAAAGCTCCAACTGTGAGCAGCTGGTAAACATTGCGAAGGCTCTGGGAGCAGATGTACTAAAGGGACAAGCATAAACATGTATTCACTTGAAGTATAATCACACATACATACAGTACAGAGACAAACGCACACACATGCATGCTACCGTGACTCAATTTGTTTATACATATCTACGGTTGGTCGCCTGCAAGGCCCCCATTTGCCCCTTCGTGCTTTTAACTCTTTATCACAGAGAGGAAAATGATGGCTAATGAATTTATAATCTGATTATGTAACTACTGCTGCTAATCTAACAGTCTGTCTCTTTCTCTCTCTCTCTCTCTCTCTCTCTCTCTCTCTCTCTCTCTCTTTCTCAGGGATGATCAGTGATGTATGTCTTTAAAAGGAAGTATAAAACCAAAAGCAATGGGTGAAACGAACTGTGAGATTAAACTAACCCTCCTCCACGACTTTCTCTCTCCCCCTCCTGAACTCTCTCCCCCCTCCTCTCTAAATTATCTGAGAGCTGTAATTAAAAAGTGCACTTTAGTTCCTGCATGGTGCTAACAAGCGGACCAAAACACACATTGGAGATTGTTGAAGCCCAACTAATCATCTGAGTCTAGGGATGCACCGATCCACATTTTTTCACTTCCGATCCGATACCTGAATTTGGATATCGGCCGATACCGATACTATTCCGATACCAGAGCTGTGTTTGCTTTAATATTATTATTATCATTATTGTTGATTTTATATGATGCTGAAATAAACTCCTCTCAACGGGCAAGTATGATATGGACGTATGTATGCATGTATGTCCCAAAAGGCAACTTGAGGTAAGTATAAGGTCAGAAAGAGTGTCAGAAAAACAGGAAAAATCTCATTCTGAAAACAGATATGCAACTGTAAGGGTTTCAAATTGACTGTCATGTCAATATTTATTAGCTACATACCCAAAATGTCAAATACTTGAGTCTTGAAATATAAGAAAAGTGCAAGTGTAAAAATCTCTCTCTCTCACACACACACACACACACACACACACACACACACACACACACACACACACACACACACACACACACACACACACACACACACACACACACACTATCAATAAAACAGTGTGTGAACAGCGCAAATCAAGCACACTGGCTCTTGTAGCATCAACAAATCAACGTTTTAAAATGTCAAATATCTGAAATATAAGAAAAGTGCAATAACTGTAAACATCTTACACACACACTTAGTTACACACACACACACACACACACACACACACACACACACACACACACACACACACACACACACACACACACACACACACACACACACACACACACACACACACACCTCTGTTTTCACGGCTGCGCAGCGGCTGCTCTGAAACAGCGGCCGCCGGGACACGTACGATCCGGGGTCTCTGGTGGACGCAACAACGGGGAATTGAAACGCCAAAAGCCGGCGACAACACCGGCAGACAGACGGTTGTGAAAGTCCTGTTTTGGTTTTGCATTTTGCTGTCTTGCTCTGCGGTGTTTCCACTGTGAAGTATTTCCAAACAGCGGACACACAGGATAGCATCGAGCTAGCCACAATGCTGCTCATGCTACTATCCTGCTAGCTGGCTGCAAACTGCGGAATGGACTTCTTGAGCGGGGGCGTGTCTCATAACTCTGTGTCTCATTGAGCCGCGACTCCGTTCAGGAAGTCTATTCCACAGTTTGCAACACAGCCAACCAGCAGACCAGCCGGCAGGAATCACTTTTGGAGCCATTTCAGCAGACAACGTTAAAGTGCAGACATGGCTCTTGGTATCGGAAATCTCCGCAGGTTGGATCGGGAAAATCCGATACCTGAATTTCGCTGGTATCGGTCCCGATACCGATACTGGATCGGATCGGCCCCATCCCTATCTGAGTCTATAACATACAGTATGTAGTGGTACTGTATGAAAACATTCTAGGTTTCTGAATAAGTATAAGTATATATACAAGTACGGTCATTTACTCCTCAGCCTTAACTCTATACTATAATGAACACAATCCTGTACATAAGAGCCAATGAATCCAAACATATACACAAAAAAAGATGAAGATCTGCTGGGTAAAGTATACTAATTGCCAGGCTCTCATTTGCTAGCTGTTAGCCAATCAGAGTCAAGCAGCTTAGCTCATTGAATATTAATGAAAACTGGCATAAATCAAGCTTCCTGCAGGATTTCTATACCACGCTAGAATGGCTTGAAACAAGGTAACCAAGAATTTTTTTCCACAAAAAATGGTACAGAGTCCATGGTAGAACTTCAGACACTACCACAAAGTATAGAAATACGTGTGGCAGGGCACTTTTAAGTAACAGTAACCGACCCCCTCCTGCCCATCACCAACCCCCTCCTGGACCCCCTGCAGTTTGCCTATAGAGCCAATAGGTCTGTAGACGATGCAGTAAACCTGGCCCTCCACTACATCCTTCAGCACCTGGACTCCGCAGGAACCTACTCCAGGATCCTGTTTGTGGACTTCAACTCTGCCTTTAATACCATCATCCCGGCTCTGCTTCAGGAGAAGCTCTCCCAGCTTGGTGTGCCTGACTCCACCTATAGATGAATCACTGACTTCCTGTCTGACAGGAAGCAGAATGTGAAGCTGGGGGAACACGTCTCTGACTCACAGACCATCAGCACCGGATCCCCTCAGGGCTGTTTTCTTTCTCCTCTGCTGTTCTCCCTGTATACCAACAGCTGCACCTCCAGTCACCAGCCCGACAAGCTTCTGAAGTTCGCTGACGACACCTCCCTCATCGGACTCATCTCTGATGGTGACGAGTCCGCCTACAGGTGGGAGGCTGACCACCTGGTGACCTGGTGCAATCAAAACAAACTAGAGCTTAACGCTCTAAGGACAGTGGAGATGGTTGTGGACTTCAGGAAGAACTCAGCCCCACCTGCCCCCATCACCCTCTGTGGCTCCACAATTGACACTGTGGAGTCTGACTCTCTCCACACTACACCTCTGGCGTTACATGCCACTGTACTTACTCTGCTGTACCGTTCCTCTTTACTTTATTTCATTTTATTTATCTAATTCTTATTTAAATTTTTTAGTTATTATATACTGTGTGTATATATATATATGTATACTTATATTGTTTATATTATTCTTATCCTTTAGAGAATGTATGACATGCACCAACAACACCAAGACAAATTCCTTTAAAAAAAATGTACTTGGCAATAAAACCTTTTCTGATTCTGATTCAAAAAATGCATTTCACACACACACTATTAGTATTACTATGGTTAAACTTTGCAATTGATCAGCGGTTCACATGCATTCCGAACCATGGGTGTTGATACGTACCGGCCACGGATTAACTATGGTCCGTTACACCACTAATTACAACTGAGAAAAAGAGTCCCTCCTCAGTCTCAGAGGTATTTATTGTGAAGCAGAAAGTACATCCTACCTGTCTCTTCCCCAGCTCGTCTGGAGAGACATAAAAACTCAATTTTGTCAGCCCCATCATTCAACCCCATTCATATTTGTTATCAAGCACATACTGTGCTGTCTCCTTTGAAAGTTTTACAATCGCTTTGCTACACTGGCTTGATAGATACCAGACAATCCCATCCCAGGTCCAATTATAAGCATCAAGAACGACCAGTGTGTTCTTATGATGTGTTCATCATCTTGGTGGAGAAGAGACACGTAAAACTGCATTGCTAAGAAGCAACATTATTCCCTCTTGCATTGCTCAGTCTGCAGCTCTTTAAAACGGTCTGCTGTCTTCACAAAAAAAAAAATAAATAAATAACAAAACGGCAGCTTGCTCGGCTCAACAATAAGACTTGCCTAAATTGAAGTGTCCAATCTATAATTTTGGAACATAAGGAGCTCTTTGCAAATACTCTCGACTGATCCTAAAGGCCTATTTTGTGTTTTTGGTTTGCAGTTGAGGAGGAAAATAGCAGATAGTGTCCCCTCAGTCTTACCATTGTCTCTTCCCAATCCATTTGGAGATGGCAGAGCTCTATTCCCATTTTTGACATACAGTATTGCACAAAATCCATTTAGTCAATGCAAGTGGGTGGGTAGGATGAGACAGTTGCTGCATCTAGTGGTTGTCCCCAACAACAATTAACCACAACCTCAACATACAACATTCTAAACATTGTTTAGAATGTTGTATGTTGAGCCCTTAAATATATGCTGTACTTTTAAATGCAAGAGATACATTAAGTTAAAACAAAAGTCATACACTAGCAACAGTTTTAGGTGGAAGAACAGTATTTAATCAGATTCCATTTCATTTATAAGATCCCCAGTCAGAGCTGATTTGGCAGATGTAACTATTTGTTAGGTGCTTATGATTTGTTACAAAAAGTAAAACAGCATTTGTACTACTGTACATTGCTAGAATTCATGGGAAATTCCATGAAAAACAACTGCTGTATAGAGCAGCAGAAGTATTGCAGTTTCTTTGTACACATATCATATTGACAAAAAGAAGTTCCACACCATGTAAGATGAATTTATGTTTAATATACTAATAATATATAGTATATATCCATTATATATATATATATATATATATATATATATATATATATATATATATATATATATATATATATATATATATATATCTGTAGTTGCTCTACAGTTTTGATAGCCTACCTGTTTACAGTTTACTTTTCATTGTATGTGTGTGTGTTATGGTTTTGGGTTTTTTGTCTTATTTTGGTAGTCTGTTTTGTATTTAGTTCTGATTCCTGTTTTATTTTGAATTCTGTTTCCTTCATGGTCTTGTCTAGTTTTACTTCCTGTCTTGTGTTTTTCCCGCCTGTCTGATTGTTCTGCCCCACCCTGATGTGTCTCACCTGTTGTATCACCTGTCCCTTGTTTGCTCGTTACCGCTTGTATTTAGTCTGTGTGTTCCCCTTGTCCTTTGTCAGATCATTGTGTTTCAGTTTGTGGATGGTATGTGTAAGTCTACCCTTTTGTCTTGGTTTTTGCTGTTTCTTGTTTTTGATTACAACTTCAGTGTTTGGATTACACTCCCTGCTGTTTAGTGGACACCTTTTGTTGTATGGACTTTTTTTCTACACTCCCTGCTGTTTAGTGGACACCTTTTGTTGTATGGATTTTATTAAATCATCAAGCTACTCAACTCCTGCCTACTCTCTGAATTTGGGTCCACAATTCCCTGAAATCCCACAACAGTGTGTGTGTGTGTGTGTGTGTGTGTGTGTGTGTGTGTGTGTGCGTTCTGTCCGCAGAGGACGAAATACACTTACAGATGCAGCACATGTCTACACAAAAGTGCTGCACATCAACAAAAGGGTAAATTTACCCACGTGAACGCACACCCTTATACACTGGGGAGCATTACAGCTTCAAGACCTTTACTGTATACCTCTGATACAGGACACACAACACACTCACATGTACGCACGCACGCACACACACACACACACACACACACACACACACAGTTTTCAAAGTTGAGGAACAAACTTACACATCAAAATACTAATAACTGTGTTGACTGCGGAAATAGCACACAAACATTCAAAGACAGGCTAGCACTTTAGTAATTGTGCTCATAAAGTGGCAACATGGTGTGACCAGTAAGGTGCCATCCTTCTGGTACCTGTGATTGAAACCCAGTTTGCCAGACTCCCAGGCTGCATGTGATTGGGTGATTGAAGTAGACTAATGAATGACTGTGTGAAGAAGCCGGAGACTTATTCTGGTCTGATTAATGTGTTTTCCTCAATGCCAATTAAACACTGATTACACAAATTAACAACTCTGGGCCACCATAATCACTAAGTGCTCACACAGGGACTGGCGTTGATGGAAAAGGCTACAAACTATGCACACACACATAAACACACACACACACACACACACCACACACAAACCACACACACACACACACAGCTGTAAGGCACCACACCCCATTTGTCCTTCTATCCTTGCCCAAAGCCCTGTCAAATGCTGCCAGGTCTGGCAGTTGTTATAACTTAATGCTTCTAGCTGCATGTTGTCCAAGATAGAGTTACAAACCACATTCACCAAACACCCTCTCCTCTGAACTCACTCGATCTCTCACACACACACACACACACACACACACACACACACACACACACACACACACACACAAGGCAAAAAGCCTTTACCCAGAGCCATGCAAGAGTACACATACATGGGGCCTCAGACAGACAGCTGGTGCCAAAGGGTGCCGTTAGTGGATCCCCCCTCTGGGATGGGTTACCACCCTCTTCCACTTGTATGGAGCCAGAGGGAGAGAGGGACAACGAGAAGAGATTAAAGGGAAGGAAATAGGGACAGGAGAGGGGGAAGAAGGGAAGGAAAGTGACAGACAGCAAGAGAGGAGTGGGAGAAATAAAAAAGGAAAGTTTCTGCAGACTGAATGTAATGTGATGCCACGAAGGGGGGGGGGATGACAGCATGGAAAGACACAGTCAGTCCGTGAAGGGAGAAAGCACAAGAAAGAGAGAAAGGGAAAATGAAAGAGGATTTGAAAACTTCTTGAAATTCGAAATTCGGTAACTACTGGAAGTGTAATCGTCATGTTTAGATGCACTGCGCCTTTCTCTAACTCTAGTAATGCTTGTCACCACATTTTTCTGTTTACCAAGGTGTGTGTGTGTGTGTGTGTGTGTGTGTGTGTGTGTGTGTGTGTGTGTGTGTGTGTGTGTGTGTGTGTGTGTGTGTGTGTGTTTTGACAGAAAAATGAAAAATGAATACTTATTATGATTGTGCTAACATGAGAAAAACCACTGGCCACTAAAACCTGTGTCTTGCTGTACGGTCAGCACATAAACCTGCATTTGGTTTGTGTGTGTTCAGTTTACTTTTACTAGTGTGTGTGTGTGTGTGTGTGTGTGTGTGTGTGTGTGTGTGTGTGTGTGTGTGTGTGTGTGTGTGTGTGTGTGTGTGTGTGTGTGTGTCTCTGCCTTTACAAGTATGTGTGTATGTACAACACAATACAGTTTACTGTTTCAGCAGAATTGTGCAGCAGAAAATTGAAAAACTGAAGAATAAAACCGTTTCCCAAGTGGACGTTTATCCAAGTGGATCCAAATACAGTCCTCATAAACCCATTTGTGCATACACACTGTGTTGTATACATTGTGTGTGTGTATGCATGTGTGTATGTGTGTGTGTGTGTGTGTGTGTGTGTGTGTGTGTGTGTGTGTGTGTGTGTGTGTGTGTGTGTGTGTGACTTTGATAGCTGTTTTACTTTGCTTTCGCTCACAGTGGGCTTATTTATAAATTATCTTCATTTTAGGAAACACTAGCTCAATATGTTTCTCATTGTGTTGGGTAGTCATTGCTGTGGGGAAATACGAGAGTACAGTACAGACAAATAAATTGCCCGTGTGTTGCATTCAGTATTGTTCCTTCACCGACACACACATAAACTAAACACTCCTCCTCCATCTCCCTCGCTCTATTCATTTATGACAATATACGTGTCTTATGTCTGCTGTGAGAGTGTGTGCGTGTGTGAGAAAAGAGAAAGGGCCAGCTGTGTCATTATACAAGCCTAATACATCCATAATGCAAGCTAATTTGATTTACACTAGCAATGGACAGGCAGACCATGAGGTGAGAGAGGGGGGGAGGGGGGGGGGGGCATTGGGGGATTGACAGAGCGACATTGAGAGAGAGAGAGAGATTGAGAGAGAGAGAGAGATTGAGATGGGGGGGTGCTGAGGATTGACAAAGTCTTTCAGCAGTGATTTTGTTGAGCGTGTTGAAAGCAGGTGGTTCAAAAGCCCAATCACATTCACAAACACACAGCAATTATCCACACACCTGATGCACAAAAACGCTCAGATACACAAGGTACACACACACACACACACACACACACACACACACACACACACACACACACACACACAGCACACGCAAACACACACCTTGATGAGCAAGTAATTTTCTAATAAACCACTATGTCAGATAAAGTGAGTCTGAAAGTACATAATAAAGTAGATTTTGCCAAGAAGTATACGGAACAGTAAATCCCAAGCCCAAACACACACACACACACACACACACACACACACACACACACACACACACACACACTAAGGCCATTCAAGGTGTGTTTGCCGGGTATGAGGATCTGTTTAGAAATGATGGTAGCAGTAATCAGCATAATGCTTGCCTCGAGCCGTGGACTGACATTTAGAACAGTGGATTATTGGAGCAAAACCCACACACTGGCTTTCAGTGAACACTATCATATTATTACAGAGAACTATTATAGATTGCTGTTATAATACCAATGTTACACGGGCCGCATGAGAATTTGTGGTTTCACTGTGCAAGTCCGACCTTGTTTTGTCCATGCGTGACATGGACCATAGATTGGTACAAATTGGCTCTCAAAAACTGAGCAGGTGGGTGGCTGCCCATGAATGCAGGACAAAGAGCAGAGCTGAGCCCTGTGCTATAGTGGCAGTAAACAGTCCTCGTGGCTTCACTTAAAAAAATCATGTCAGGGACCTGGAGTACTGAAGGACAGCCTAGGTTGTCCCATTTTTATTGACAACTCATGTGCTGAGGGCAAAATGTAGCCTGACTTTAAACACATCAATCATATGTTTTCCTGGGGAAAATATCAATTACTGTAGCCAATAATCTATCATGTGTGGCTTTTCATGTATAAAAAAGGAAATGTTTTACCATGTCACTGATTAAGTGTGTGGAGGAACTCTGTTTTTCTCCCATTTCACCTTATCTCAAGTACACTACAAAATCCAATACACTCTCATTGTGGTTCAATCCTGACTCAATACTAACCTTTAAAAACTGTTAAACCTGACCAATTGTACACCTTCATCTGTTGTAGGCCCTGAGGGAAGCTGAACTGAGCTCCTTAACAAACTTCATCAGTTATTGTATCAAAGCACCTCACGTCAAATCCATTCAGATCTATGATCAAATCCAAACAACAATGACATACTGGTCTCTAAAAAAAGTGTCACAGTACTTTTTTTAAATGATGGTGACCAGAAGTGCAAGCACAACCATGAAAGAGTGCGACACAATGTGGAGAAGATGTTGAACCAGGATGAGTATATTCATCCATCCATCCATCCATCGTCGTCCGCTTATCCGTGGTCGGGTCGCGGGGGGAGCAGCTCCAGCAAGGGACCCCAAACTTCCCTTTCCCGAGCCACATTAACCAGCTCTGACTGGGGGATCCCGAGGCGTTCCCAGGCCAGGTTGGAGATGTAATCCCTCCACCTAGTCCTGGGTCTTCCCCGAGGCCTCCTCCCAGCTGGACGTGCCTGGAACACCTCCCTAGGGAGGCGCCCAGGGGGCATCCTTACCAGATGCCCGAACCACCTCAACTGGCTCCTTTCGACGTGAAGGAGCAGCGGCTCTACTCCGAGCTCCTCACGGATGACTGAGCTTCTCACCCTATCTCTAAGGGAGACGCCAGCCACCCTCCTGAGGAAACCCATTTCGGCCGCTTGTACCCTGGATCTCGTTCTTTCGGTCATGACCCAACCTTCATGACCATAGGTGAGGGTAGGAACGAAAACTGACCGGTAGATCGAGAGCTTTGCCTTCCGGCTCAGCTCTCTTTTCGTCACAACGGTGCGATAAACTGAATGTAATACCGCCCACGCTGCGCCGATTCTCCGACCAATCTCCCGCTCCATTGTCCCCTCACTCGCGAACAAGACCCCAAGGTACTTAAACTCCTTCACTTGGGGTAAGGACTCATTCCCTACCTGGAGAAGGCACTCCATCGGTTTCCTGCTGAGAACCATGGCCTCAGATTTAGAGGTGCTGATCCTCATCCCAGCCGCTTCACACTCGGCTGCAAAACGATCCAGTGAGTGCTGAAGGTCACAGGCCGATGATGCCATCAGGACCACATCATCTGCAAAGAGCAGCGATGAGATCCCGAGCCCACCGAACTGCAACCCCTCCCTACCATGACTACGCCTCGATATCCTGTCCATAAATACTACGAACAGGATTGGTGACAAAGCGCAGCCCTGGCGGAGGCCAACCCTCACCTGAAACGTGTCCGACTTACTGCCGAGAACCCGGACACAGCTCTCGCTTTGGTCATACAGAGATTGGATGGCCCTGAGAAGGGACCCCCTCACCCCATACTCCCGCAGCACCTCCCACAAAGTCTCCCGGGGGACCCGGTCATATGCCTTCTCCAGATCCACAAAACACATGTAGACTGGATGGGCATACTCCCAGGCTCCCTCCAGGATCCTTGCTAGAGTAAAGAGCTGATCCGTTGTTCCACGACCAGGACGGAATCCGCATTGTTCCTCTTCCACCTGAGGTTCGACTATCGGCCGAACCCTCCTTTCCAGCACCTTGGAGTAGACTTTACCAGGGAGGCTGAGAAGTGTGATACCCCTGTAATTGGTACACACCCTCTGGTCCCCCTTTTTGAAGAGGGGAACCACCACCCCGGTCTGCCACTCCTTTGGCACTGTCCCAGACTTCCACGCAATGTTGAGTAGGCGTGTCAACCAAGACAGCCCCTCCACACCCAGAGCTTTCAACATTTCTGGACGGATCTCATCAATCCCTGGGGCTTTGCCACTGTGGAGTTGTTTGACTACCTCAGTGACCTCCACCAGGGAAATTGACGACAATCCCCCATCATCCTCCAGCTCTGCCTCTAACAAAGAGCGCGCATCAGCTGGATTTAGGAGTTCCTCAAAGTGCTCCTTCCACCGCCCTATTACCTCCTCAGTTGAGGTCAACAACGTCCCATCCTTACTGTACACAGCTTGGATGGTTCCCCGCTTCCCCCTTCTGAGGTGGCGGACGGTTTTCCAGAAGCGCCTTGGTGCCGACCGAAAGTCCTTCTCCATGTCTTCTCCGAACTTCTCCCACACCCGCTGCTTTGCCTCTTTCACGGCAGAGGCTGCAGTCCTTCGGGCCCGTCGGTACCTTGCAACTGCCTCCGGAGTCCTCTGGGATAACATATCCCGGAAAGACTCCTTCTTCAGTCGGACGGCTTCCCTGACCACCGGTGTCCACCACGGTGTTCGAGGGTTACCGCCCCTTGAGGCACCTAAGACCCTAAGACCACAGCTCCCTGCCGCAGCTTCAGCAATGGAAACTTTGAACATTGTCCACTCAGGTTCAATGCCCCCAGCCTCCACAGGGATGCACGAAAAGCTCCGCCGGAGGTGTGAGTTGAAGGTCTGTCGGACAGGAGCTTCCTCCAGACGTTCCCAATTTACCCGCACCACCCGTTTGGGCTTACCAGGTCTGTCCAGAGTCTTCCCCCACCCCCTGACCCAACTCACCACCAGATGGTGATCAGTTGACAGCTCCGCCCCTCTCTTTACCCGAGTGTCCAAAACATACGGCCTCAAATCAGATGAAACGATTATAAAATCGATCATTGACCTTCGGCCTAGGGTGCTCTGGTACCAAGTACACTTATGAGCATCCCTATGTTCGAACATGGTGTTTGTTATAGACAATCCATGACTAGCACAGAAGTCCAATAACAGACAACCACTCTGGTTTAGATCAGGGAGGCCGTTCCTCCCAATCACGCCTCTCCATGTATCTCCGTCATTGCCCACATGTGCGTTGAAGTCCCCCAGCAGAACTATGGAGTCCCCCTCCGGAGCCCCATACAGGACTCCATTCAAGGTCTCCAAGAAGGCCGAATACTCTGAACTCTTGTTTGGTGCATATGCACAAACAACAGTCAGAGTTTTCCCCCCAACAACCCGCAGGCGTAGGGAGGCGACCCTCTCGTCCACCGGGGTAAACTCCAACGTTGCGGCGCTCAGCCGGGGACTTGTGAGTATCCCCACACCCGCCTGGCGCCTCACACCCTGGGCAACTCCGGAGAAGAAAAGAGTCCAACCCCTCTCCAGGAGTACGGTTCCAGAGCCGAGACTATGCGTAGAGGTAAGCCCCACCAGATCCAACTGGTAGCGCTCCACCTCACGCACAAGTTCCGGCTCCTTCCCCCACAGCGAGGTGACATTCCATGTCCCCAGAGCCAGCCTCTGCTGCCCGGGTCTGGTCCATCGAGGCCCCTGACCTTCACCGCCACCCGTGTGGCAGCGCACCCGACCCCAGCGGTTCCTCCCACAGGTGGTGGGCCCATGGGCTGGAGAGATAGGTGCCACGTAGCTTTTCCGGGCTGTGCCCGGCCGGGCTCCGTGGCAAACCCGGCCACCAGACGCTCGCTGACGAGCCCTCCCTCTGGGCCTGGCTCCAGACGGGGGCCCCGGGCTTCCTCCGGGCAGGGTCTCTCTATCCCTTCCTCGTTTATTCATAGGGTCTTTTGAACCATTCTTCGTCTGGCCCCTCACCTGAGACCACTTTGCCATGGGAGACCCTACCAGGAGCACAAAGCTCCAGACAACACAGCCCTCAGGTTCATAGGGACACCCAAACCTCTCCACCACGATAAGGTGATGGTTCCCGGAGAGGCATGAGTATATTATTATTATTATTATTATTATTATTAAGACTGCAGTTTAAGCAGGTGGAGCTTCTGTGAGCCTCAATAAGGGCCAATCACATCAGCTCCTCTCATCCCCTTTAAAATAAACAGACAGTTTAATGGGCCAAGCGGAGAGTCAAGGCCAGCTCCTGGGAGGAATAAAAATGGGGTCACAAAGAAAACTATCCCAAATATTACTGTATAAAAGCCCAAATATTAACATAAAGGATAGACAGTGTCCACTTTGAGTTGAATTTACATTTCAAAAGACATCAAAATTCCAGTTCATGTGAAGTAATAACATCAGTGCACTTTGGCAACAACTACAGTAACTTGATGTATATTAAAACATAACTGTCTGTTGCCTATTCATTTACTAAGTGATTTAAAAGGATGTTTTAGTTAGCCATATCAGGGTACATTTACATGCTGACAATAAAGACACCACAGGAAATACAAAAATAAAACAAACCAGCTGTTTTCATTAAGGGTGCTCCGATTGATCGGTCACCGATCGGTATCGGCCGATAATGGCTTTAAATAGCTTGATCGGTGGTCTCCATAAATGCCGATCAGATAGGCCGATCAGATGACACACTACCATGGATGTATTAAGAGCGCACTACTCGTGGAGCTAAAATGGCAGCGTCCCTACATTCAGCGATCTGGCAGCTCTACAAGGTGTCTGAACGGTGGTAGAACAGCTGTTGGCCCGCAGAACGAAGGCGGTAGGAAGACGGCCACCGCTTTTAAAAAGCGGCTGCCACCGATGGTGCTCCAGCAAACGTGTTTGCGATTACGCCATTCTGACGCTTCTACTGCCTCTGGAGCACCGCCGGTGGTCCGCCCACTCATTGCTATCTGGGAAAAAGACGATACATTAGCGATTTGCAACGTGTGTGCCAAGGAAATACCACGAGGCGGAAAGCTCCAAAGACATTTCAACACCACCAACCTCATCATACATTTGAAGGTTAGTCACAGAAAGGAGGATGAGGAGTTTTCAAAGTTAGCTAACGCTAAGGCAGAGCGGAGTCGTGTAGCTAGCAGCTCCGGCGCCGCACAAACAGCTGTGTGTGTGTGTGTGTGTGTGTGTGTGTGTGTGTGTGTGTGTGTGTGTGTGTGTGTGTGTGTGTGTGTGTGTGTGTGTGTGTGTGTGTGTGTGTGTGTGTCGGTCCGTGTGTCGGTCCGTGTGTGTGTGTGTGTGTGACGGTGTGTGTGTGTGTGCTGAAGAAATGTCTGCAGTGATTGAAAGGACATTTTTTAGATGTGTGACTGTTACGTAATGGTGTAATTTTCAGTTCATAAAAGTGATCGGTGATCGGTATCGGCCGATACGTCTTCCAGCAATCGGTGATCGGCCCCAAAAATCCTGATCGGAGCACCCTTAGTTTTCATGATTGCATATATGATCCTACCCACCCACAGCTTCTAACATTTTGATTATATTTTCAGTTAAAGCTTTAGTGTATAACTTTTTAATATTAATGACCATCCATTACATTCAAGCCATTGCCAAATGAGTTGCTACAAAGCAAATTAAGACTAGCAGCTCCACTCTTTCTGGCTATGTTCAGAAGATTGTGGCGTCCGGTGACTTTCGCACGCAGAAACTCAAGTGAAGCTAATTACCTCTTCTGAAGAGTCCATCATGATTTTTTAATACTCTGTGTCCTCCTTGGCTACTAGCAACTGTGTGTAGGAGGGGTGGGCGATCACAGAAGGTGTGTATCATGTGATAGAATTCCTCATGGGGGAGACAGAAACTACGCACTATAGCTTTAATTGTAAAATGCTTTCCTCAATCAAATGTTCCCATCATTTATCGTAACCTTTTTACACAGTTGCACCAACAACCCCCCAAAAAAACAAAAGTAGGCCTATTCAATTAAAGCTTATTTGAAATGTAAAAAAGCAAGTAACTCCCACTCTTTGTGAGGCTGTAAATTCTTTACAGAACACAATTGATTTTGGCTAATAATCGTCGTAATGAAATTGACTGCACTATAAACTTGTGATGGTCTACATCAGACCGGGGCATTGTACGGCCCCCGGGCCACATCCGGCCCTTTGGGCGGCCCTAACCGGCCCATGTGAGGTCAATGGGAAGTTAGCAATCAAACGTAAATAAGTATACATCATGCATGGAATACAACTGCATTGCTTTTATTTTGAAGGCGACTGTTTTTTGTTGTTGCTTTTTTTTTGTGCAAACGTATGCAGCTTCTTCTTCTCTGGTTGCAAGTCGCAATTAAAAAGAAGTAGAAGAAGAACTGCAATGTGTCGGACCCCTGTGTCGGCGAGCCGTGAATGAGCTGTTAATCCCTCAAAAATGTCAGCTCATGGGTCGATACAGAGTGCCGAGTTTTTAACCAAACATGTATTTATTTACTGAAGTCAAAGGTAAAGCCGTGTGCTTAGTTTGCGGAGAACAGATCGCAGTGTTAAAGGATTATAATTTGAATCGCCACTACAATACTAAACACGCAGAGAAATACAACAACTTGACTGATGCGGAGCGGGCACGGCCATCTGAAGCTTTGTAAAAGGCTTTTTTTACCAGGCGGCACTTTCTTTTTTATGTGCCTCCTGACATAAAATGAATATTGAGCAGAATTGAGTTTAGTCTATTGGTCCGGCCCTAAACAACAGGCCCTGTTTCTCATGTGGCCCCTTGGGAAAATGAATTGCCCACCCCTGGTCTACATGGTTCAGTAGCATCCATACAGATCAAACAACATCAACCCAGCTCTCTGCACACTGCTACTGGAGAACAAAGTCATTCTCAGTATCATCATTCAAAAAATGCTCCTGCTGCCTCAATTGGCTCATTTACAGTCTTTTGTCTCTAAAGTGATCAATTTGATAAATGTCATGTCCTTTTTAATAAGAGAAGGTAATTAAATGTAAAATTCATTAAATATTCTTGTATTTGCTGTCATGTGAAAGCAGCACAAGATGCATGGTGTAATCTAGTGAGGGCCTGCGTGAAAAATGTAATTCTAAACTTCTGCATTATCAAACTAAAGTACCAATGTATAGAAACAAAATATATATACAGTAATGTTATAAATATTTAGCTTGTGTGTAATTCAATACTGCAGGTTTTTCCTGATATTTCTACTCTATAGTTCATAATGATGCCATTTATTTTAATACTAGTTTAGTCTAGAGCTAAATGTCAAGCCCAGTGGACTGATGTGGTGACAGGTTGAAAACTCAAAAGAAAACACTGAGTGGCATTGTTGACTGTGATGAGCATCTTGCTGAGTCAAACACAACTACCATACTAAACACAGCTGAGCCACCGGGTTGAAATATAACTCAAGACGAACACGGGTATGTGTCTGTATCTTTGCGTGTGTGTGTGTGTGTGTGTGTGTGCGTGTGTGTGTGTGTGTGTGTGTGTGTGTCCTGGTATGCTCACAAACTCTCCTGCAGCACGGCACAGGGTCCTACTGAAGGGTTTGCATCAACAGGAAAACAGTTTAATAATTAATTTATCTCTTTCGCTTGAATGCTTTCATTTTATTTTCATGTATTTGTCTTTCTTTCTATTCCCACATTCACAAGATAAAGTGGATTCTTACAAGAGATTACTTGAGATTCAATCCACACACAAACATTCATTTCACAAAAGGATAACAAAATGTCTGTGAGAATGGTGTGTGTTTGTGTGTGTGCAACATAATGAGATGAATGCATGTGCACCGCCCCTTCCCAATTACAGAGAGTGGAGGAGAGAAATAAGTGGCAGAAAGGAGAGAAAGATGTAACGCAGGGAGGGATATGATTGGAGAGCGATTGGATCAAGCGGGCAAGAGGGGAATTACAAGAATGGTAAAGTAGGTAATAGATAAAGTGAGTCCATTAGCCGACAAACTTTTTTCTCTCTTCTTATTCTTTCTTTTTAAGGAACTCACTTAATCTGTCTTAACTAAGTATCTTAGACTCGGTTTTGACAACATCTTCTCATTTCTGTGACGTCTTTTCTCATCCATCCATCTACTCCAGTGACCCCATAACTGACAACCTATCTCTCTTTCCGCCTCCTTTCTCTTTGAATTACTGATTTTCTCACTTTGATTACTTTTCTTCTAGCATGCCATAGCTAATCCATCTGTGCGTTCATTTCCTCATCCATCAATCAATCAACGGCAGCTTTTACTCTCTTGTTAAAGGAATCAATTCATTCTGATCAGGATCAACCATGTGTCAGTCAAAACACTGATTTCAGCACATAGGAAAAATACATGCACACAAGGGAAATAAAAACTACTCAATTTACACTATTTAAAAGTGCCGTGCTGGTCATCATCAAAAACACTGATACATTACTTTTAACTAATATTGAAGGCTCTTGTACACTTTCCTTTAAAAAAGTAGTGTTTCACAAATGAACTCTTGCTCCAAATTAGAAAAAAATCCACTTGAGTTGTGGAAAAGTGAGCCCACTCATAGGTAAAGCTATCCTGTTTCTAGTAGGACCTCAAATGCCCGGGCTGATGAACAGACAGCTACGGAGGCTGTTTCCCTGAGGGAAGATGATGAAATAAAATCTACAAGCCATGAGACCATGTATTTGGTCTTTTAGAGCATATAATACTGGACATGGACATGCAGTTACTTGTGAAATGTCACCAGCTGATCTGCAAAATTGCTTATTATACATAAACATCTGATCCATTTTCAATGCTTTGTTCATTGTTGTCTAACCCTTTACACTCTGTATGCCAGATGTCACAAATGTGTAGCTGAACAAAACCAAGAGTTACAGTGTCCACACCTATGGATACAAAGACGTAGGCAGTTTCTGGCCTTTCATGAATCTGTAACTCTGTGGGTGTGCTGCATTGAGCACATAATATTACGGGTATGTACTCTGCTCTGACTGGACAGTTGTTTTCTGATGTAGCTGCAGTACTACACACAAGAAAGCAGTTCTTTTCCTCTTGTGCAGTTTGTTTCCCCAAGTACTGAATAGCCTCGCCTGAAGTGCTGCTGGGCGCCTTTTAAATATCTGTACAGTAGGTCAGTGGGGGCACCAGGCCAGGTCCCATTCACAATGAATAGCAGCCTATCATTGTGCCTGCTTTTGGGTCTGTATATTTTGAACAGCCCATTACACAGAGCAGAACACACCAGCACAATGCGTAAGTAGAACAGGCTGGTGTTGTGAAGGGAGAAAACTAGCAGGTAAAAGTAAAGTCTAACGTTACATTTCCACACCGCGAAATTTCGCTTTGCTCTCATTGAGGTTGAATGGAGATGAAATTCGGCCTGACTGGGCGAGATGAGAGAGAATTGCCGAGGGGAGCGAAACAAAGTTGACGAAAGTTTAACTTTATTCAAATGAGGACCACTCGAGAACCAATCAGGTCCGCGTGTTTGTGTTTGGAGGCGGGAGTTACAAAAAAAGTATGACGAAGATGGCGGAGGTTATCAGCGTTGTATCCGGTATCATGAAAATTTCGATGTGATTAAAATGTTTCTACACGAACGTGTACTTGTATCAACACGAATTGTGATTTATATGACACACAAACTTAATCAGGGCACATACACCACTAAATAGACCACTGTATATGTTAGTTTAAACACTCAAACTTTTCAGCTAGCCGACAGGCTAATCGCTAGCATGTTTGGACATTGGATTTCATTGTAAGCCTAGCCAGGCAGCTAGCTAGGCTACTTGTGCATTTGTTTGATTACATGTTTTGTTGGCGAACATTGATGCTTGTAGCACCACGGATTGTTGTTTATATGTCACACGAACTTAAACAGGGCAAATAGACCACTGTAGATGTTAGTTTAAACACTCAACATTATTCAGCTAGCTGACAGATCAACCGCTAGCCGGTGTTCTGTTGCAGTCTGGCATGTTGTTTTCGCGACCACGCCCCCCGAGGCAAAATATCGCTGGCCGAAAATCGCAAGGTGTTTCGCTGCGTGGAAACGTACCGTAACCGTACAGCCAGCATAACCACTAGCCTCAATATACAGTAATGATCGAAAACTAACTGAGAGCCGGTCAAGATTTCCCTTATCTTGACAAAATGCAATTGGGGTTTGTTCGAATATGATTACTGATTATAAGAGTCAGGTCATACAGCTGATGGTGTGCACAATTTCAGTGCTCTGCCAGCACTAATGCAATACTTAATGTTTGCAGAAAGCCTCTTATCCCTGCATGAAACTCCAGAGATGGAATTAATGCACTGGGGTGTACATGTAAAATTACAACTGCAGCACCACTGTGCAATACCTTTAACCACAGATCTGATTTGGGGTGTAACTGAGAAGGTGGTAAAATTATTAATTAAATTAAAGTAAATTCTCAATCTCGTCGATATTCAGTTTTTTGACGATATGCTATATGCTACTGTGCAAAGGGAGTGGATATATAATATGTTACCTTGGAAATGAGCTACCAGTGCAGCACTTCCAATTCCTTACAGGATGTCAATCTGAGTCGAGACAGACAGGGAGATATAATCACACCAACGTTTATTTACAGGAAATGGAAGGACATTGATTTGCCACTGTTTAAGTGCCTGCTTCTGAAAGGCATTTTTTGTGAATTTTATAGTCCACCCCTCCTTTGTGTGTATCACTTAACCATTCAAAGTCATTACGTTCCTCAAGCCATTTTAGATAACAGGCACTTTCAAAGGCAGAGCCAAAAACTGGCCATCAGTCCGGAAACTGAGGGAAGTTCAGACAGCGTATCACTGAGTACAATTACATGCACACCAATATTCCACTATTTGGAATATGCGTCTCAATCGGGATTTTTACTGCGGGCTTATGGTCAGCTCTGTGCCTTGCTATGGTTTCTGTACACAAACCAACCAGCCAACAGTTTGCGAGGCTGGAGACCCGATAAGAAGGATAAATACTGCTACTTTTAAACATTATCAAAGACTTGGACATCAACAGGTTTTTGGATATGCACACACATCGCTACGCCGACCTTTCAAGAAGCTGGATGAAGGAATGAAAGACGGACCCTGTGTTTGCACGGTCCAACAAGCCACCACTTCTTCTTTTTTTAAAGTCACCACTTTTTGAGTCTGGCCACACACACACACACACATACACACACACACACACACACACACACACACACACACACACACACACACACACACACTTCAGGAGCGCAAGCCAAGTGTCCATACTGCTGGCTGGCTCCTCACAGAGGTATGCCCTCCTCTAGCTTGGATCAAAGGACTAAGCTAAAAACCTCTGGCCAAACACACACACACACACACACACACACACACACACACACACACACACACACACACACACACACACAAATACAGTACTTCCTGTCTATTTCTGGATGAGATCAAAAAGGGTCTTTTAAGATCAGAGCCTATAGCATAAATCACCACACACACACACACACACACACACACACACACACACACACACACACACACACACACACACAGCCACCCTCTCAAGCACCTGTGGCAGATCAAACACATCAGGCTGAGAACACACACCTGCAGCAGGTTTTAAGTCCTTGGACTGAACAAGTAAATCATGCTGCTCTACAGTAATACACACACACACACCGATGTACACTCCGCAGTTCTACTCAACCCAGCCTGACCTCAGTAATATTCCGTGACTGGCGATTCACTATGCAAAGATCCCATTCAAATAGCTTGATGGCACCACCACAATGAAAACATAACAAAAACACACAAACAAATAAAGAGCCTCAGCCAGGTGCATTTGGTATGGGGAGTACTGGGAGGGAGGGGGGGGGGGACACATTGATGTTTTTCCACTAAACAATCTTCACTCTATATCACTGCACGCCCTGCGAATCTCACGGTAAAAAAATGACTACAGCCACACAGAAAGCAAAGGGGAAAAGTGAGACACAAAGAGAGACCGCCTGGGGTATGATCCACTGGAAGGTTGTCAGTTTGAATCCAAATAACGCCTGATACATTCTCAATGTAGGAAAGAGAGTCACTTTCTTCACCCTGCTGTGAGACTGCTCTTGAGTCTTTCACTAATCTAGTGCTGCCACTAAATGACTGGCAGTACAAGGCTGGGGTTTGAAAGGAATTTCCCAGGTGTTAAGGAGAAAGAGAGAGATAGAGATAGAGAGAGAGAAAGAGAGAGAGAGAATGTCTCTCTGATGTATCTCCAGCCACCTGCAATTTTATTTCCACCAGTTGTTCCTGTAAATAGGAATCTGTTCCTAGATTGCCTTGTGTATGTCACAGGAACCTGACATCTGTGATTTTTCAGCGTCCAAAATGCTACCTTTTGGGATTCCATAAATCCAAATTTTAAAACATTTTTAAACTGAGTCAGTACTCCTGTACTAAATATTCGTTTCATACAGTGGATGGACTGTAATTTGTGGGTAAAATGTCATAAAATACATAAACTGTCAAAAATATTTTCAGAAACAGAGGGCATGTAAATAATATTGAATAAACCTGTGGTTATTATTTCTACACGTATTAATGTAGTACCCCATGTATGTTTTATATATTTTATCGATTAACTCGAATGTGTAGTTAACATTGACTTGTTTAAATGAAAATCGGTTTCTCCTTAACATCAGCCAACTAGGGTTGGGCATCGTTTGGATTTTAACAATTGTGATTCCAATTCCGATTCTTCCTTTCGATTCCGGTTCTTATCGATTCTCGATTCCGATTCGTTGAGGGGGTGGAGTTGAAACGGGTCACATGCCTATTTTCACAAATAAGAGGAAAGTTTTATTTTTGATTCAGTGATGGTTTGCAGTTTTACAGGGCTTGTTCAATGTAAAATTACTGTGCTCCAAGGCTGCAACACAACAAGCACCTGGCCGCTTAGGAAATCAAAACTTGCGCATATTAAATTGGGAAGCGATGATCGGATTTGAAACCAAAATCCTCTAAACGATTCCAAACAATTCCAATAAAGAAACGATTCTACTGGAATCGTAATTTTCCATTTTTTCCAAGTAGAAATCTGTTCTCGATGCCCAATCCTAACGCCAACACTCCCCTCTGGGCTCCTGTAGTTTCCGAATGGGCTCTCCCCAATGCGTTTGCCATAGAGATACACAAACAACATGGCAGCGACAGGGACCAACATTAGTTCTTTACTTAACTAGTCATTTCATTACTTACTTAACCGCAACCTCCAACGAAATGACAGCTCGTGGTGCTCTGTACCCGGCTTACAGTCACCTATTCTGGACAATTAAACCACCAACTACCGCTGACCATGCAGAGCACCATGCAGAGCGCCATGCAGAGCGCCATGCAGAGCACCATGCAGAGCACCATGCAGAGCACCATGCGGAGCACCATGCAGAGCACCATGTATATAGCATAGTTATATAATTCTGTCATTCTTTCAGGCAGGGCAGGCTGCCCCAAAACAATGGTAGGGAAACACTCAAACCAATATATATTTCCACAAAATTGGCATGAATAATCATAATGGTATACATGCCCAGTGTGTGTGTGTGTGTGTGTGTGTGTGTGTGTGTGTGTATGTGTGTGTCTCTCTCTCTCTTGTGTGTGTGTGTGTGTGTGTGTGTGTGTGTGTGTGTGTGTGTGTGTGTGTGTGTGTGTGTGTGTGTGTGTGTGTGTGTGTGTGTGTCAAAATAAAATAAAGTTAAAACTTGTTTTGAACAATGTTTTTGTCATCTGCAGATTGATTTTAAGTAGAGGGGAAACAAATCGATTTAAATCGTCAGATTTGTTTGTGAAAAAATCAGGGATTTAGTTTTTTAGGCCACATCACCCAGCCCTAATTGGTCATATGCAATATAATATGCATGTATATTGTAAGCTCAGCATGCAACACTTCACCTCTCATATGTGCAATAGTATAGGCTGTCGCTGACTGGGGATACTAATTACAAACAAAATTCCTTTACTTGTGTGTAGCTTGCTGTGTGTGAAATCTGTTTCACAGTTTCTGCAACACTTGCTGATGTCTGTGTACTGATGAAGTGTAACTATTCAGTTTAATTTAGGAATATATTGCTCACGATCTCAGCTCCACCCCACCATTTAATCCAATGCAAAACCATCACATGATTGCGACAGTTTGGTGTTAGTGTGCTCGTTGTTAACCTGACTTTCCTGTTTCAGAGAGAAGATAAACAGTTGTGGCAAGCAAGTTTATGCAAAAAATAAAAGATGTTGCGATAGCCTTTTACTGAGGTCTGATGAAAATTATTTTTGTTTAAAAGCAGCACACTTAAATAAGAGACTATAGCACAGGAACAGTTCAATAATATTGATGAAGGATATACAAAAAGCAAAACTCTCACTCTAAGCCAAATGTACTTGGAGTGGTTTCTCATGAATCTCTATTTCGAGCAATCAAAAAATGCAATTATTGTACACAAATATTACTGAGTATTACTAATATAACTAACTATTCTTGTTAACATCTGCATCTATCTAACTATACTAAGTGGTCCAAGCGTGACCCTGGGGTGGAAGGAAAGGAAGGCTTGGAAAAGTAAGTAAGTAAATAAAGAAATAGAAATATGGTGGTAAACATGTCACAGAGTCATGTTTTCTATAACCATGGAGCATACAGCAAACATCCTGTAGTATTTGGGGCAAAGTAAATTTCACAAACATTTTTTCACATGTGGAATGCATGTAATTATTGCCTTGATTAGAGTTTAATCTTCATGCAGCTGCCTGCGGTCCTTTTTAGTGCCATTCAGCTATAGACAACTTTGCAGTGCTTATTGCTATCACTGGGTTCAAAGTTCTTAAATACCATTAAGCCCCATACAATTTACTACATGTGATGAAACTGTCTGTCACAGTGGCTCTTGATTATTTTAGTTTTTGGCTCATCTTCCTCTGGCTGCAGCTTATTTCAAAACACCAAAAATACTGAGAAAAAAGACATTACCACTCATCACATATGGGTTATCTCAAAAACAAAGAACAAAGCGGTGATGTGAGATAAAACAAAATTCTCGCGAACAAGGATCTGTTGTGTCAGTGTGCATGTTTTGTTTGACATTTTTAAATATGCTACACCTATTTCACATTTGACAGGGTTTTTTGACTGTGCTTTATTTTTTTTATCTGCACTTTTGGTTTCGTTGCATTTATTTTTATCAAAAAAATCTAAGGGTCTAAAAAGTCTAAACGTCTCAAGCAGGAACAGTCAGCCAAAAATTGAATTCCACAGAAAATGTTAAAAAATGAATGAAGGATTGCTGGTCAAGGTGTTTGGGTGCTTCTTTTTTCATAGCATTTGCACATTTGATTACCTTGGAATCAATATTTAGTTACACACGTGCACTTGTGTTATATTATATATTAACAGGTGTGTATTGACAAATATTGAAAGGAGTGTATTGACAGATGTTTGTAGGATTGTATGTAAATAAGAAGTCAAAGAAAGGCAGTGGTGCATCTTATATAATGCCAAGTTACTCAGCTGCCAACCATATCTTTTAGTTGGACCTGCTTTACTGATGTTATTGTAGGTCTGCTTAATTGTGCACAGCGCATAATCCAGCTACACAGATGGATAGATGTAGCTGTATTCCGTCAAATGAATGCAAAACTAGGGGGCGCCATCATGAAAAAAAATGTGTCCCCTTTCATTTTTGTTTTTCTCTCAAAGAACACAGGACAAGTAACAGTGCAGATATTTATGCTGTTTTTCAGTTGGATTTTAATATACCTTATGCTAATTTAATTGAGAAAACTTTGCAGTAATATGTAAAAATGTATTTAGAGTAAATGTGTTCTATTCCCATGAAGGTGCAAGTGCAGCAGATCGTGTATTAACTGCAGTCAGTGGTAATTAAGTAGGCTGCTAGGCAAGCACACTGTCACTTCTCAACAGTGAAAAAAAAACTTTGCGATAACTTCCTGTAGCCATTCTGCTATCACAATAGCCAGAGGTCTTATTAAATTAGTGTAACTGTGCAGCAACAGCTAGAAAGTCTTGTGTTAACTATTCCTGACTAAGTCTTTATAAGATCCCTATTTAGCAAATTCAAACAATATATTATGACTTTATTACTTTTGCATGCAGCAATAGCCCTTAGGCCAGCTGCACAAAACCTGCATTTGTAGGTCACCATCTTGTTTAATTCAACATTTCAAGATTTATGTAAGTATTTAACATTAAAGCCAAAGGTCAGATCTTCCAGATTACAAAATAAAATATTGTTTTCAGGTTCAGACCTCTTTCAATAAGTGAATTGATTTGGTTCTTCTATGCACTTCACCAAAGCTGTTCAGAGCTGCCTGTTCCGCCAAAAAGAAAGAAAAAAAAGTATAATGTATAAAATACAGAGAAAGGTAGCACACCTTTACATTTTAGAAGCCAAAAATGTTTGGTCTTTTTGTTTAACAAAATGACTCAATTATTAATAACAATTATTAAAATAGTTGATGATTAACTTTTCTGTCGATCAACTAACAGTTCAGCTCAATACAAATCCCACCATGAATGTCAGCCATCCATGTCAAAGAGTGACATATACAAGCCTAAACCTAATTACAGGTGGCCACTAATTTCAATTATAGTCTAAGTGGAACCACTATATGCCGAAGTCATGAATTTTAACTTTACCTACACTTCACAGTTGGAAATCGGTGTGCACGTATGCATTTATCTCTCCTATCTTTATGTTTGTCTGCCAATCTCGATAAGTTTCTGTCAGTCTTTTTCTGTGTGATGTCTTACAGTTCAGTCAATCAATAAGTTCATGTTTTTTGCAAGTGTTCTGCTTTATTTCGGTGTCTCGCTGTAGAACCATCTTGAAAAGTACAAGATAAGCTTTTGTGCTATACCGCCTCCCTCGCTCCTCACACACGTACAGACAGCGGATCAATAGCAACCTCCTCCCTCTATCTTACATAATAAACACCAAGGCCTAAACTGCAAAACAGCCTCCATTCCACCTGTGTGGCCTGCAGTAATAGATTATTTGGTCCCTTATGGGGAGACAAGGAGGAAAGACAGAATGAGAAACCAAAAAGAAGAGGAGCAATACCTTAAGGACAAACACAAAAATGAAGAGCAAAAAGAAGCAAGACAGAGAGGAAGGCTGAAGGAGACCAGAGTGTATCCCACATGGCTCATATTTCAAAGCTTTGAAGGATGTTTTTAAGGAAAACTCTTAAAGTAAGATGGGAAACCATTCTTTTTTTTTTTTTTTTAGATTATTTTTTGGGCATTTTTAGGCCACTATTCGACAGGACAGCTGAAGACATGAAAGAGGAGAGAGAGAGGGGGAATGACATGCAGCAAAGGGCTGCAGGTCAGAGTCAAACCCAGGCCCGCTGCGTCCAGGAGTAAACCTCTATATATGGGCGCCTATATATGGGCGCCTATATATGGGCGCCTGCTCTACCAACTGAGCTATCCGGGCGCTCATGGGAAACCATTCTGACTGGGCAGAAACACATGTGTGTAGACACTTAAAACACACGTAAATCTTTTGGCAATTATACCTTAACCTTATATTTAATATTTTGTGCTTTAAACTGACCACTCATAGTGACACTGATGGAGTGGGAAGCATGATCCAACTGACCTCTTAATAATGACCTCAGTGACAGCGTACATGTCTTCCCCCAATACACACACACACACACACACAGGTGAACATTTTCCATCAAGAGACTCTGGCTGCTTCTCTATAGCTGCCACTTCTTCCGTTGTGAGAAGAAAACACTTAGGACTGATAGAGGGTAGGCATCGACCTGACGCGCACACACACACACACGCCGGCAATACATACTGTATGTAGTCTGCACACATACATAGGTAGACACACACAAACTCTGTCCCTCCCAAACACACAGACACGTACACTCACAGAACATAATGAGTCAGGTGGCTGTGGAAGTGTGGTGATTTGTTCCTCCTGACAGACAGGAAATAAGGGAGTCGACCAGGGACCTCACTTCCTCTTGGACCCGACTAATCTGACGTCTATCACACACTCCCACACACACATACACATTTGCACTGTCTTCAACTCAATTGCTTGCTCTCCTTCTCTAATACACATGCACACACACACAATCCATCAGACAGCAAAGTCTCTCCTGAGGCCTCCAAAATTGAAACTACTTGAACGTGGGATTAAATGTGTGTCTGTGGGTAACGACAGAACATGTGTATAACTGTTTTGTAACAAGCAGTAAATGTAGAGTTTAAAATACATCAAAATCCTAAGGTTGCATGCTGAATTAAAGGAGCATGCTACAACAATTCTGGTGTCAAACCGCCTTTAATACAAATTTCTTCACAACTGTTCTAAAAATATAGTTTTTTATGACCTGCGAGCAAACGTTGCATGTAATGTAAATGTAAAAACAGACATAAGATTCACAAGTGTGAGAGAGGTGGAAAAGTCATGGTATGGTAGCGCAGCGTGGCGGATGATAATCGGTTAGACAAGGCTTCTCATTTACACTCTCCTCATTACATGGTTAAGCAAATTTGCACGAGTGTGTTAACTGTTTGACACTGATGAGAGAGAAGGACGTTGTGTGTATGTACGTGTGCACGTGTAAAGAAGCATGCTAGTCTATTTGATTTGGGTTTTGACATTATGCTCAGAACTCTTCCAGCCCACAGCCCACCATCCAAATGTCCTGTCAGTGACCTCAATTCACTTAAGCATGCCAATTGGTCAAATCAGCATCAAGCGCTGGCTTAGTTGAGCCAATGACATGTGTCATATCAAACCTAATCACACTGATAGATCCACTAAGTGGGTCAGCATAGTGATGCAAGTCTTGCAAGTCCTGCTTGACCTAGTTGAAGCAGAAGACAACTTCTTAATTCATGGTAAGAAACTAAACTTTAGTAAGAGCGCTAAAGATTGTGACCTGCGATTTCTTTTTCAGACAAGAAAGAAGTGCAATGGCTTTACAGCTGGGATGCTTGAGCCACATTTTAAGGCATTTACCTTGGGCAAGGTTAGCAATCATGACGACCAACCGTATTTTTCCATTACATTTTGGCTACTTATGAACCATTATCATTATCCACATTAGCAACTGGAACAAAATCATTCTCCATGTATTTTAAACCTAATGGTCTATATCGCTGCTGTTATGTGAACCCCTTCTGACTTTGAACATTTTCATGTTTTAATGTCATTTGTATAAGTATTATGCGGTCCTCTGTGATTTGGGTTTCTAAAAATGTTTGAAAATGATGAAAATCTCTAGAATCCATGGCTGTCAAATGCATTAAGGCTATTTTCAGAAAATCATGAACAGTCTGCAAGATATTGACACATTCTAGACTCTGTTAGTGATATAGAGTATAATTTACATTTTGAAAGACACTAAATGTGACCCATTCTTGACTTAAGTCAGAATATAAATGTATCTGGAGTGAGGTTCTATCTATATCATGCTAGAAATGTGAATCAGTCAAACAGCTGTGAAGCAGGACCCACTCAGTGACAGGGAGGCTGTGGGGTGGCCGAGGAATAAGTTATGAATAAAGAAGGGAGGGTGGAGAGGTGAGCAGATGAGAGGTGGAGGAAGGGGGGGGGGGGGGGGCAAGACAGTAAAATGCTGCCGTCACTTAAACTCTAAAATGAAAGATCGATGAGCTTATTTAAATGTGCTCCCAGAGACGAGAGTTGGCTCATATAAAGCCTCACATTTATGAGGAGGGGTGTGGGCATCGATTGACTGAGGGAAAGAGAGGGGGAGAGAGAGAGTGAAAGAGGGAAAGGGAGAGGGACAGAAGGGGGAGGAGGGAGAGAGAGGGGGCGTGGAGAGATCAGGAGGATCAACCTTGGCTCATGAATTTCATCCTTTTCCTCCTAAAATAAAACGTCCTAATAAATGCTGGGGATAGAGGGGTCGGAACCTGGAAAATCTACAGCCTTCGATTGGCCGCCTGGCACAGCTTATCAAATCAATAACCCC
The DNA here is from genome assembly GCA_023631565.1 of Gymnocephalus cernua. NCBI lineage: Eukaryota > Metazoa > Chordata > Actinopteri > Perciformes > Percidae > Gymnocephalus > Gymnocephalus cernua. Next base: position 33,044,470 of record CM042427.1, on the reverse strand, counting down.
GCCCCCTCTCCACCACTACCACCAACCCCATCCTGCATCTGTTTCACTAATTTCAAATTCACCCCCTACCCCAGCAAACACGCATATAACACAACTTCCCATCCCCTGAGCCAAGACAGCTGGAAGAGGTCGGTGTGTCTGAGGGTGGGGAATGGGGGGGTGTGGTAATTTCGGTGCTGGTGCTGAGACCTTGACATTAAAAGGAGGACGAAAGGAGCTGACTGTGCAGCCACACCATCCCTCCATCTCCCACCTCCTCCTCAACACCTATGAGGAAGAGTGAGAGTGTGACGACTGGGAAAAGAAAGGAGAGGAGAGCAACTTTTGACACAACAGAGGTGTTGTCATACCGTCATCATCGATTGAACTGCAGACACAGATTTCTGAGTGACAAGCATGTTGCGCCGCATTCCCTCTCTAAACCCCCCCCCCCCCATTTCTTATTCTCGCCCACTTTGCCTGCCACTCCCCTCTCCCTCCTTCTCCTCCCTCCTGACTTTCTTTCCCTCCTCATTCCTCCTCTACCTTCCTGCACTTAAACGGCACACACATTCTACATGCGTTCACAAATAGCTCACCCCCACCTCTTAACACACACACACACACACGCACACACACACACACACACACACACACACAAATATATGCACAAACATTCCTAAGACCCCTCCTCCACATAACCCCCAAGTCTCAGCCTTTCATTCAGCACACCATGCCATCTGTGACCCAGAGAAAACTGTGTGCTGACACCAGCCTGACCTTTTCTGTGCTTTTGTTTTAGCACTCTGATATGATCCCGCGAGGTTCATGCACACATACAAAAAAACACACAGATGCACACAAAACCACAAATATCCACAATTTCTCTTCATCCCCCTCTCTAGAGCTGGAAACAAAACAAAACATGGCAACACACACATTTTCGACAGACAGCTTTGGTCATGATCATCACATGCGTCTTCATTCAACAATAGCTTGTGGTTGTTCTGCAACCACAAGTCACACACTTGATATAGACACCTGCAGCACAACAGGGTCAACACTGCTAAACAAAGTTAAATATAATGTGTACGGCTGCATGTGTTTGTGCCAAATCAAGACCTGTAGTTAAGCAGGTCATTGACTGAGTGGGGGATTATCGATGCTTAGAAACTGTAACCCCCCTCCCATACCCATCCTCAATACCCTAATCCTACAATCATCATCCTACAATCTATGCATCATAACAATAACAATAATTTACACATGCCCTATAGAAGGTACCTCCCCCCACAATCAACCTGACTTAATTTACAGAAAAACTTTGATGTTGGACTAAAAAACACCCCCCTTTGTATTACCCTCCAGCAGGGAAACATCCCAAACAGGCAAGCAGTTATACTTGGTCTAATAAATCACACCCTTGTTTCCAGTTTAGGAGTCATCATCTCACTTGTCCCCTGTTTACCATGGTTCCAGTGACAAATGAAGTCTGTCAGCAAGTGCTTTTAGACAATACACAATACAGTGCCAGCCTTTAAACACTAACAGTGTGAATAGATCTAAATACATACAATATATGACTATTAATATTATTTAGTGCAACATCTGACATTTGAACCCAGGACTCCTGGGAGTAAAGATCTTACCTTGCCCGTGCAACATGTGGCAGCTGCTGCCGAGGAGGAGCAGGAGAAAAAGAGGCTGACACCGGCTCCCACTCCGGGCCGTCCCTGTCCCCATCCCCGTCATCTTCTGCCGGCTCCCTGCCGCGGGTCCCTCCACACGTTCCGGGGACCTCTTAGGGCAGCACATTTCCGGTTTAATCATGCGGGAGAGGGGACCAAAAGTGTCAGTGTCCGCTTGTGCTTTGCTGCTGCAACTCTCTCTGCCCTGCACACGAGTGGGAAGGAGTCGGACCGGAGAGAGAAACGGGTTTCGGCTCCGCGCTCCCGGTGAAGCGAAGCTCAGAGCTACGGGAGTTCACCGCTGTCGCTGCCGGAAAGCTCCCCGATCTGACTCCCTAGCTCCGGTGTCCAAAACTCAGCAGGCAGCTGGAGAATGAGGAAAGGGGGGGGGGGGGGTCGCCTCACCAGCAGAAATACTTTCCCTCACTAGTGTCTGGCTTTACGGTGTAACGGCACGGTAATCTCTATGTGCTGTGGCGGAGTCTGTGTGTTTCTGCGTCCTGTGATACCTCATTTTCGGATTGATCCGAGCAAGGAATTAATACATTTAAGTGTTTTAGATTTATCGGCTTATTCTCTGCCATCGACCTCAAATCCACGCTTGTTTTAATGTCTTTACCGGGGATTTGTCCCGCGGATCATTTAGCTGTTTAGAGAGTGGTCGTAATAACACTAGAAGCAATAAACACGTAAATTATCCATCCATAATTTCCCCTGTATGTGTGTGTGTGTATGTGTTCTAAAAATCAATCCAGTAATTGTGTGAATATACCCCTGTTTTTTGTGTGCAAACAAACTGCACAGATAGTCTGTTCCCCCTAAGTGTGGTGATGGAGAAGCGTGATGGGATGCCGCTTGTTATCTAAAGTTAGAAATCCTAATTAACTGTTAATAAGTCGTCGATTATCCGCTAGCTACTCTACCAAAAGGGGTACTCTTGCCTGGGATACCCGATAGGCTAACTTGCCGTAATGCGCTGGGTCTCGGATTACACGGAAAAATGACACAACAGGTTAGCAAAAAAAGCATAGACGCATTACAAGTTTCTCAGCAACAACTGAGAGTTTTCTTTTCTGTACATTCACCTCACAAAGAGTTAACGTTAGCTAGTACAAGCCAAAGTAACAGTCTGTTTGAACTGAACAAACGGCCGTTACAGAGACGGTAACGTTATATTACTCTCACTGCTGCTACTGCGACACGAGCCTTTCGCTTTTTCATCCAGTCTTCAACGGTCCTTCAAAAACAGTCCATCCGACGAAAGAAACCGTTACTTAAAAACGTGTTATCGTTATCCGTTCATACTCACGGGAGTTCTTGGCTACAGTTAGCGGGGTTTTGGTCGTTTTTCTCCGTCTCCAGCACTCTGTTGGGGCTTAGGGAGCTGACTGAGGCGATGCGTCTCCCTCAACTGAACACCTGCCACCGTCCTCGACACTGACTTGGGAGAGAGATTGCTCTTGTTTTGCCTTATTCAACTGCGTTTTCGGTCTTTAGCGAAAGCAAAGAGTTGATATTTAAGAGCCTGAATTTACTTTGTCCACTAATTTCCCCATTCTCTTGCTCAGTCTCTCCGTTAATATCTCCCTCGATCTATCCCAAACTCAAAAACTAAACTTCCATTCACTATCATCCGTTGTTGCTGATTGGTCGAACTGAGTGCTCCCGCTGTTCCTATTGGACAGCCCGAACTAGGGGGCGGGAAGCAATGCCAGCACTGCGAGCATGGTGGACGGCGCCCCCAAGTCCCCCACAACGTAAGTTGTTGGTTTGTTTTTATATACTGTCATTGTTTTTTTTACACAGTTCCTCTCAAACTAGATAACCAGGCAACCATTTATAGTTTTTAGGGAAGTCTCATGATTAGTTGTGTTGTTATATTACTTATTGGAGAATTTGTTTTAAAGTAGTTGGGAAGGCATTAGGCTGGGGTGTGTGTGTGTGTGTGTGCGTGCGTGCGTGTGCGTGTGCGTGTGTGTGTGTGTGTGTGTGTGTGTGTGTGTGTGTGTGTGTGTGTGTGTGTGTGTGTGTGTGTGTGTGTGTGTGTTGGGGGGGGTTGCACCTTGCTTACTTCAAAGAACTTTCACTGTTATATTTCTGAAGAGGAACTGATGTAGCTGCACACACACGCTCTATTACAAAATAACTGCCTGGAGCTATATCTTAGTACTACTAATAAACTAGGTTCTTCCTTGGTGAGGGTCATTAAATGGTACATTAATAATAAAGCCTACAACACAGTGACCTTATCTTTTAGTGCCACAATAAATCCTCAGAGGCAGATTTCCCATCCCCTGAGTGGCCAAATAGTCTCACCACACCAGCTAGCTAGCTGTCCCCAACACGTTCTCCTCAAGCACCTTCACCTCAGTTCATCCATTTATCTTTGCATCTAGGCTCATTTGGCAACTGGCTTCCAACTTTCTGTTTCCAGTAAATGATGCTACTAGTTTCCATGAAAATGTTATTCCACTTAGTCTACAGTGCCAAACCTCAGAGGTTTCTCCATTACCAATACCAATACTATTGGTCATGACAAATAATACATTTTCTGAGGCAATATGAGTAATTCAGAGGGTAGTTTTAGCTACTTTTTGCATTTGATATGAACATTTGAGTCAATGTCCTATATATTAATATATTACATTGATGTTAATTTAACATGTTAACTGCTGGTGGAAATATTAGGGATTTCATATAGATTAAAAAAACAAACAAAATAATAAATGAAAATCACATGTGTTTTTGTAGAATAACATCACAGGATGTTTTCAGACTGATCTCAAGAAGTGGCGCATATATGACACGCCAATTCGTATGGCATTATTGGCGTGTTATCAAGACGCATACTCAGTTTTTAGCGTGTTTTTCCACACTGTTTGGCCTCCATTGACTGACATTACCTTGCTATTGCGTGTGAATTAACGCCGTAACGAGTTGTATGAAATGGCAGAAGTCCAAACAGGGAAGTTGGTAGAGGTGGGGGGTGGGTCAAATGCAGGACTTTCACCCAGGTGAGCGGGGTTCGTGTCCCGCGTGTGACATTTGTCAACTGTAGTTTTTTTGTTTTACTAAAGCCTTCCCCAATGTTCTTTTCCTAACACCAACAATTTTTTTTTTTACGTGTGACATTGTTCTCGCGATAACATGCCACGTGGCGTGTATGTTTACATCCGCTGTATACAGCGTAGACATACACGCAGATAGCTCAAATTGCGTACAGATAACACGCCACTTGGCTTTAGGAAAGTGGCGTGTATGTTTACGCAAAGTCATGATGTCACGTTGATGTTTTAAAGAATGAACGATATGGCAGATTCAGGGTGAATCATTGTATGATTGGGTATTCCTGCTCTGAGCACAAATGTGTCTTATTCTTAACACTTAGCAAAACACGTTTTACTCCTAAAATGGCTGTTTGGAGCATTCTTAGTTTGATCAGTATTTTCCCCGATCTCAACCCTGCTGACCACCTATGGGAGATTTTGGAGTGACAGTGAGGAACATCTTTTGGAAGAATGGTTCATCCCTGCAGTGAAGTTCCTTGTATAAACTATGCCAATGTGCACTGAAGCTGTTCTTACAGCTTGAGGTGACCCAACACCCGAACTTTATTTTGGATTTGTCACTTATCTGTATTTCTGTCACAAATGTAACCAAGATCCTGGTGTAGTGGCACCAGCAAGGCCTTTAATTGCTTTCTATATGTCAGCCATCTTGCTGCTAGCATCTTCACCATATTTTGCTTGACTGAGCAATACCAAATACTCCGCAACAACTCCCCTGTCAAACTCTGCATTTCCCCTGAGATTTTTTTGTTCAGACACATCTGTTTTTTTGTCTACTTTCATTTGTTTGCAACCATGATATTTTTTAAACAGCCTTTGTGTAGTGTAGAGCCTTTGTGTAGTGCCCTTGAGTTTGAGCAAGGTATTTTTGAAATGGAATATATTACTAAGCTCTAAATATAATGATGCCCCTGGTCACCTCTGACCTGGGCTTTCACTTTTCTTCAAACTGCTTCTTGCTTCTTAAAGATTCCCAGCGATATTCGTCTATGGTCCTACATTTCTAATAAAGCTGTCTCATTTGCTTTCCTCCAGTCTATGTCCTATTCCAGTGGAGGTAGGTCACAGATATTGCAGTAATGTTATGTGAATGAATGTAAGCAGCATTTTACCTCATTTAGCTGCAGGGGAAAATATTCTTCAGAACTGACCGGAATCATAAATTGAAAGAAAATTCCATCCATGTTGGAGGTAATAAGTTGTCCATATTTTTACCCTCTGGTGTATCAGGTTAGATTTTATTTGAAAAAAAAACTGTAAAAAGTAATGATTTTGAAGTAAAGTTGAAAAATTCTGTTCAGTTATTCATATAAATACAATTTACCCACTCAGCCCTGTACCTATTCATAAAAAGGAACAACTCAGCCACAGCTAAAAATCACAGAACCAAGACTAACATGTGTTGTGGGTATGATATGCTGCCTGGGTTAACTCGAGTGATAATTAATAAAATGCTGATATTTTAGGGCGATCCAGTCACATTCATATTTTCACTGTAGTCTATCAGACTGAAGATGTGTTTTCATTAAAAATGTGCACTGTATTCATTGTTTTTAATGGATATACTGTATATATATATATATATATATATATATATATACAGACATGACCAAAGTTCCTTCCTGAGCAAGTTCCTTTCGCCTAATGAAGCCATTACATCTAGAAGATTTCTTAAGTGAACCTTGAGTTTAGAATATTCTAATACATATATGTGTTCCCAAGGTCAAGATTGAACCTCCATTCTCAAATAATATCCATGTTATCCATCATAGCCTACCAATGGGAATTTCTTTTCTTTTTTTTATTTAAAAAAAAAATTCATGCCCATGGTCTTTAATAACTCACAAGAGCACTCACAAACAGTTGATAGTAAAATAAATGCCAATAAATGTCAAATTTAATAAAACAACTTTCGAAATGAAACCCACAGTGGCTTGGAGTCATTACTTCAAGCCTTCATTTTGCATAACGTTACTGGGTTTGTTTTGTAACACGTCCAGTTTCTATTAGCACACACACACACACACACACACACACACACACACACACGGTTATCTGGTTCCAATACACAGACTGACTGAGTGTTCATAGGTTCTAACTTTGAAGGCAATTTAGCTTCCAATTACCTGTGTATCCAGTACAATTACCACTGCATTTTCTTCCCTCAATCCATCTTCTGCTTGCTATCACCAAAGCATCCAGTTATAGCCTCTCATCCAGAGAGAGAGAGACACATATAATTACAAACGCACACACCCACACATTTGTGCACACAATGTTTATTTTGTAAATGCACTTCAGATGGATATCTATCCTGACATGTTCATGGACATGTATCTCAAAACATCTAGCTACATCTGCTCGACAAATCTCTCTCCTCTCCGTCCAACACACACACACACACACTCGCAGTGCAGCAGCGAGCTGACCTCGGTAGAGGTCTCTGTGATTGGGCTGAACGATGACACCACTCTCTGTTATCCTTGCAGAGGCAAACATTGGTACTGTCCCCTGTCTCTTTAACACCTGTTTGACTAAGCTAATGACTTCTGTCGTGGTAATCAACACAATGCTGCCAGCACACACACACACACACACACACACACACACACACACACACACACACACACACGCACACGGACCCATGCAGAGCTAATGAGGGGCTTCCTGCTGCTCGAGCTGTCATTATGGTGGAGGGAGATAATGTCAATATTAACTGACCTGTCATAGCAGTGGAGTGCTGGGAGGATACACACAATGGGAAACTGGTTGCAGACAAAGAAAGACAGAGATTTTAAAGCATAGCTCTGGGACATTGACTAACAGCATCAATTGCTTATTATTGTTGCTTTTAGAACTCTTGTGCCCATCGCACAATGACTTGTTTTCTTTTGGAAAACGCTTTTTTACCATCATGTAATTACCACAGGCTGCTATATACAGCATTAACACAGCATGTGTGCCATACCTACTGCAGTCAGAGTGCACAGTCCCCATCAATACCACATACATCTCTGTTGTGTATAGAAACATAAAGGGATTATATATGATGTGTTGAAGCTTTTGATGCTGATTTGTCGTGAAAAGAGCTCTGTTTGAGTTGTCTTGCGTGCTTTCATTCATTTATGGACATTATTATATAATATAATTATTCCTTACAGAGAAAGACACAACATTAAAAGCTACTAAACTGAATGAATAGAAGCCCACTTTTCTAATCGAACTCACTTACAATGGCTTCACAGGATGGGTTGTCTCTTTGTTTGTGTGTGTGTGTGTGTGTGTGTGTGTGTGTGTGTGTGTGTGTGTGTGTGTGTGTGTGTGTGTGTGTGTGTGTGTGTGTGTGTGTGTGTGTGTGTGTGTGTGTGTGTGTGTGTGTGTTTGTTTGGTTTCATTTTGGCCCAGGGTGATGCTGCAGTCTTGCATTTCAGGCAGATGGAAACTTGATCCCCCAAAACCAGTGGCTCCACCTGTTATCCAAGCTATCTCCTGGGGCTAGAAGCGAGGGCGAGGGCTCACCAAGAAGAAAGAGCAGGAATGAGGGTGAGCTGAGGGTAGCAAAAAGCCTTTCATGTGAAAAAAGGGAGCGAGTAAGGAAATGGAGAGGGAATTGTAAGGAGTTAGGTCACACCTGTAGCGGACTCAAAGAGACAGGGAGGGATGCAAAAATAAGTGTAACACCAATGGGAAAAAGGGAGGATCGGCACGGAGAGGGATCACTTTTTAGTGAGTCAAGCAGAGAGAAAGGGGTGTGAAAATCCCAGTCTAGGCTTTCAGGATTCTTTTATGGAAGGAGAATGAAGAAGAGTAAGCGAGAAAGCAGAAAGAGCAGGTCTATTGTAGTGAAAAAAACAGAAATATACCCAATGATTTCAGGGTCATTGTGTGGACTAGGCAGAGAGAAATACAAAATGAAAGGCTCAAGCTGCGCGCTAGTGGATGAGTCTGTGGGTCTATGATTTTTTGTTTGTTTTTAGTTTTAGTTTCTTTGTGTATGTGTGTGCTTGAACTCTTAGCACCTGCTGTGTGTCATCCCTGCAGCAACAAAGCAGACAGACAAATCTGGAGCTCCGCCTCGTCTCACGCTGGCCAGCTACTCGTGTGTCCGGCCAGACCGCAGACTTATAGGATCGCGCTCTGAATCTCTTCCCTGTGCACCTGTAATCACATACAATTATCCAGCATCACACTGTGGAAGAGGAGGAGACAGAGTTGATACACTGTACACTCATAAGCCAACACATAAAAGGAAAGCAAATACAAAGGGAACACAAAACAGACCTCAAACTGTTTAAATGTAAAAGGAGATGAGTCAAAAACAAACAACCGCTTAGTTTGTGTGCATGCCTGTACTTGCACATAAGAGCATGTGTTCCTGCACTTGCACAAGGGAATGCCCAAAGGCACTCACTCCCGGCCCTTCCCGGTGTACAGGGTGTGGTCGATGTTGCAGAGATATCACAGAAAACTGAGGCCAAGCCCTGAGGGAAACACCATGAGCTTTCATTTTTCCATCCAGCCATCTCTCTCTCTCCACCTGCTGCCCTTTACTCATCCTCATCCAAACTCACTTATTTTCTTAAAACCAATTCCATCTCTCCCTCTATAAATGTTCCCCTCTGTAGGGAAGACAAACATAGAAACTCTTCATTTTTCCCATATTAGATGCCTTCTCTTACATTTCTTGCTCCTCCTCTCTTATCTCACATACATTTTTTTTAAATGTTTGTTTTTAGAAAAAAGATAATACAAATAATACAATTACACAACAAAACAGAACATAGCACATCATAATTTGGTCAAATATGGTCAGAAATTAAGTGACAAAAAGGGTGTCATGTCAAAAGGACAAGAAATGGACATCGAAGAGTGCAAGGAAAGGCCCAAAAAAAAAGGTACACACATAGCCATATACATAAATGCACAGTGGGACACTAAATTACATCTGCAGCCTGCCCCTCAAAGAATCTCAGTACAGGGTCCCATATATTTTCGAACACATCTCCTCTATCTGCTGGGAGGAGACCTCGGGGAAGACCCAGGACTAGGTGGAGGGATTACATCTCCAACCTGGCCTGGGAACGCCTCGGGATCCCCCAGTCAGAGCTGGTTAATGTGGCTCGGGAAAGGGAAGTGCGGGGTCCCCTGCAGGAGCTGCTCCCCCCGCGACCCGACACCGGATAAGCAGACGACGATGGATGGATGGATGGATGGATGGATGGATCTCCTCTATCTTCGTTGTAGTATCTCAGTCTCTCCAAGTGAAGTGTGTTAGACATTTCTCCCAACCACAGGTCCCAAAGATATGTAGGCACAGAGTCCATTTTCCACACAGGCAAAATCAATTTCTTCGCAATCACCATCCCAAATTCAATAGCCTTCTTCTTGTACCTGTTAGCAGTGGGTAAGGGACTTGCTGCTCCCAGGATCGCTACAAGGGGGTTAGGTTTCAAACTTTTCCCAAAAGCCTCACAGATGCAGTGGAAAATACTTGTCCAATACGAATGAAGTTTCCTGCATGACCAGGAGTGTGATCTCACATACATTTGTCTTATGTGATGATGATGACGGTATAAGTTTAAAGCAGCCTAACGTGTGTGCACAGACATTCGCACACTTAAAAAAACAGTATAATGTTTGAGGTGCGAAAACTGATAAGCATAAGCATGTCAGCGTTCCTTTAGTGATTTAAAAATACATGTACTGACTTTATCCTCTGTAAAAACTACTCAGAATATAAACACAATTCGATACAAGACACTTTTTATAAGTCTAGAACGACATGACAATGACTGAAGTAAGTAAATTAATTCTTCCTCTGGCTTTGACTACAACTAAGGAAAACTTTCTCAGGTCAGATCAGCCCAGTTTGATTGTTTTTGTTTCTCAAAACAAGGGTTTTAAATTCAGAACAGATAACTGGGATCAGACAGAAAGTTCCTCAGCATCCTGACCTTTAATAGCCGAGCCAGGCCCACTAGTTTCATGGCTAATAATTTGCTTATTGTTAATTACTGTGCAGGGCATGCTTCCATTAGACGGAATCATTATGTTGCTTCATTTTTGTTTGGCTCCAGTCAATACATTGCTGCACAAACTAGAGCTCTGAGACACTCCAGTATCAAGTTTTATAACTGATAAATATGTATATTTGAATGCTAACAGAAGCTGATGGTGTCCAGTGAGGTTTGTGGCAAGTGCGTGTGTGTGACACAACCAAAAAATAATAACCTAAACCTATCATTAAAAAAACTGTAACATTAAAATAAGACTTAAAAAGTTGCTGTTTTAATTAAAAGAACAATTTTTGTTTGCACATATAACTGGGATTAAAAAAGAGAGAAAATAAACACATAAGGGTGAAAATGTGGTTTTATGTACAAACATAATGAGGTTGTGAAAGAAAACTATTACTACACAAGAATGTTGCTAACACATAGTAGAGGGGATCGAGCTTTTGCGGTGGGTACTCCCATCCTCTGGAACAGCCTTCCTTCGAGAGGCGCAGACTATATGTACGTATAAAGTGCTGATATTATGCTTTTTGGCTTTTACCCTTTCCTTTATTATTTTATGATTTTTTGTAAGTATAACATCAACCTGTCCGGGGACTGCGGGTGGAAATTAGCATTTTCTGCTATAACCTGGCACATGACATCTCTTCTTTTATAGACTAATGTTTTTTGTGCACTGTCCCCGATCAAATAAAAGAAATTTATAAATTTATTGTGTTATATATCTTTTTGTACACGTTATAGGTTTCCAAAGTGAAAAAGTCCACCCCAAAGAGACTTACCATCTCCAACAGAAAACACTGTTCACAAACTGCTCCAAACAGCTCTGTTGTAGTCCAGCCTTTACTTCCGCTCCAAACTGTAACACTTTGTAGCACATGTTATAATGCTCGCCTAGCTGCTAGCGTGGCACTCCCTCATACTCTGCTTCTGACTGGCTAGCAGTGCTTACTGCACATGTGTGACTCCCAACAAAGATGGTATAGAAGTGCGATGTCTCACTGTAGCTAAAACAGAGAGCTCAACACACAGGGTGAAAAGAGGAGCTGCAGCAATGTGTAGTCCAACAAAAATATGGTGTTTTCTGAAAATTAAACCACATAAACCTTTTCTGGTACAACCTCAAAATACAATTATGAACCTGAAAATGAGCATAATATGAGCACTTTAAGTTCCCACTAAAGACACACCTTTGTACTCTGGCCTTTGGTCCTAGCTGAGTCTGGGCATCAAATGTCTTTACATGTTTGATGTTTTGTTGTTCCATGTTATTTGTAACAATATATTTTACATGATTATTCTGTATTTCATATTTTACCTTGTTCAGCACATTGGTCAACCACAGTTGTTTTAATGTGCTATATAAATACATTTGACATTGATGACAAAAGTTAACTGTTGTAATTCACTTAAATACTAAAGTCTTTGACAGGCTCCAAACAGTGTTAGAGTAGAACATGTATTCCTTATGCACTTAACCCTTCTGTTGTCTTCTGGTCGTTTCCAAAGATTCTGTAACAGAAATGTGGGCTTCTTTCAACCTTATTGCCCAAAAATAACTCAGATGGGTGGTTCCTTAAAACACTCTTAGGATCAGCTCGGTACTTTCATTGACTTTTAGGTGTTTTATTCAATTTTATAGCATTATCCTGACTAAACTGACAGTCTGTGACTATCCATAAACTTATTTATAAACTGTGGGTGACAAAATAATTCATAATTCCTGCTTTTTTAACACAATTTCATATGAATGAGGGTTTATAAATAATTTTAAAAAGAGTGTAAAACTAGAGGTAATAAGTTGGTGTTAGTGGTGTATATAGGCCTACTTGGTGGTAGTCAAAAGTGTTCCAAAACGTAACAAAAAAATGTTGGAAAAAGAAACAGGGAAACAGTTACAATCCCCCGACAACCTCCTCTAATGCTCACTAATTAACACATTATACCTTGTTGGTTTATTCCGTACAAAAAAAATTGTAAAAACTGCAATTTGCAGTTTCAGCAGGGGGTTACATGCCAGACTAATGGCTTTGAGCAGTTGTTACTGGTCCCAGCCAGTACATAACTACCTGAAAAATGGCAAATTGTCCTCCTTATAAGTTGATTATTGTATTATATTGTAACTGTGTTAATTAGTGAGCTTTAGAGGTGCTGGTAGGCTTATTTAATTGGTTTCCTGTTTCCTGTGTTTGTGCTAAGGCTAATGACGGTATGACTCGCTCTACTCTGATTGTCTAGTAATCCTAGGAAATGCAAATTTTCTTACCATACAGATGCATGGTATGGATCTCATCTAAATCGCCACCAGTAAGCGAATAAGCATATTCCTCAAAAACTGTAACTTTTATTTTAATCTAACAATAGTACTTGTGTGTGAGGAGAATGTATGCACTTTTTTGTCATGCATGAACGCATGACTTCAGGGTTATGCCACACACCAACTGACACACATATTCACACTGAACATGCATGCACCTGGCTGAGCTGGTCACTGGTGCATATGCACCCCTGACATGCTTTCTCCATGCACATCTGTCACAAATGCATATCAAAGCACCTTGTGGTACCCCGCCAGCTCCTGTTTCTGCCCTCTAGGCCTATGTGTCTCCTCACTCTGCTGAAACACACACATGCTGCCTTCACTGCAGTTGTCAGAAATAAATCAGCTGGGAGTTGAGCACATGTCAAAGACCTGAGCAAAGAAAAAATATTTCTTTATTCTCTTTCTGTAATATCAGAGCTGCCGATACACGACATATGCAATTGAGCATGTGGAAAACATCTCAACTAGAGGTGGTAATAGGAATATAGTTGATTATTTATTATACTGTATAGCACTCCATTATGATTATTCTCTTGCTGTATTTAAGCCTGTCATTGAAGCACAGTGCATCTATCAACTGAATGCAACCTTTTTTTCTTTCTTCTAAACCAAAAGTCCTTGAATGTACAACAAGTTATATTCAGGATCTATCTTTCTTCACTGTACTCTGAGATGTGAGCTTATGAGATCTCGAAGGCAGCAACAACAAAAGGGAATGAGAAGATGAGAGAGTGACACATGGGTGTGACAAGATGTGCAATCTGTGTGAGACTTTGAGAAAAAGGGTGAAAGTTAAAAGGTGGGGGCATCTTCATCTCTTATCACCTCTACCTTTTGTCTTCCATTGGACTACAGAGCTACACTGCCCCCCTCAGGCCAGCCAATCCTCCAACCATTTCTGTAGAAATGTGGGGCTGATTTGTCTAATTAAAAAAACAAAAAGAGTTATGTTTTTAAATTCTGGGTGCATAGAGAGTGAGTGAGAGAGAGAGAGACAGAGAGAGAGAGAGAGACCATGTGTATTTTGTGGGTAGTTGTATTAATCATAACTTTGGGATAAAAAACTGTAAACACATTGTTCACATTGGAGAGACCACCAGCTTCCAGGGAAGTGTGTGTGTGTGTGTGTGTGCGTGTGTGTGTGTGGCAGTCAGGTCACAGGAACCAATCAGAGCCTGTGCTCAGTGGATGATCTGACCCTGAAAGATCACCATGCGTGGGATGCTTGGCTGACAGCTGAAGTGGCTTTCCCGCACAGTCTCACACTTTATTAGTCACACACACATTTGTGCACACACATATGCACTAACACACACATCCAAATTAGCTGCCAACCACAGCTGAAACACCTGCCTTCTCACCCAGGACGAGATTTGATTGGCTTTGGTTTTTTCAAGCATTTAGGTTTAACATGCAGCTGGAGAGTGGTGTGTGCGCAAGCCTCTGTGTGTGTGTGGGGAGGGGTCTCAGCTGCACTGGTGGAGAAGTAATTCAATTGAAAACACTTTATCTCACTATACATCATTCTCCCCCTTTTACCCTTCTTCTTCTTCTTCTACTTGCTTTTGCATTCAGCATCTCCCTCTCTCACCTCAAGCAGGTTACAAGCTAATCTTTAAACGTTGAGGATCAAAGGCCCAGCTGGTATCCATTCCAGCCGTCCAATCAGGGACTCATTTACACCTGGGATGCAGTGAAATTGAGGAAGAAGAAACAGTGGCTGCGTTTACATGCAGCCAATAACCCGTTCAAAACCGGAATATTAGCAATAACCCGGTCATGCACGGCCATGTAAACACCAGCAAAAACCCAAATATGCTCATATTCCGTTTTTTAAAAACCTGAATATGACCCCTGGGTTACCCCTTTCCTAACCCGAATATTTGGTCATGTAAACGTGTATCGGCATATCCCCATCAAAAGGAACATTGATTTGTGTTCTGCCCATGTTCTATTCGCAAGGAATCTTGATCTTTTGAGTAGAGGAACTTCTTGTATGTGCCGTCTGGTGCATACAAAAACCTGCGTGCAGTATACCGGAAGTAAACAAAAAATAGAGGTAAACAAGGCGAGACGCAGACAGCACCACACTTATGGAGCGAGGAGGAAACCAATTTCGTTATTAGTGTGGTGAAAACCATGAATATAATGTCTTTTGTTGTTGTTGTGTTTGTTGAAATGACGCATATTGCATATTAAGGTTGTCTGTACGTCCAGACGCTAACCATGCGTCACCGTTTACATCGGGATATTGCCAATTGATTACAAACTCCATGTATACAGGAGTAACTCTCTCTGCTCACGCATGTAAACAGGTTATTCCGAATGTTTCAGAAACCCGAATAGCGACCTTAACACGACCATAACCAGAATATTGGCTGCATGTAAACGTAGTCAGTGAGAGATGTGGAACTAGAGGACCAGCAGCTCGTTTAAGTGGTCCCCAACATGTTCTCTTCTTTTCAACAGAATCATTGCAGTCATTATAGATGCTGTTCCATCACACTTTTACTCAGAAGACATTTTGGAAAGTTGCAGGTATTAATGAAAAAAATGATTGATTCTGGGTCCACCTATGTAAATACACTATAACTATAATGATACGTTGACAAAAGTCAAAATGTCTGCTGGGGGAAATTATTTGGTGTTTTGAATATGGTACAGAGAGCTGTCTAACATGTCGCTCTAGAATCTCTTGTAGATGTTTATAGTCTGGTTGATATCTGGGAAGGCTGTACAATATGATTCACATCATTTTTATACTCAACAATTTAGTGTCCCCTTATGTCCTGTGAATGGGTGATTTGTTATCCTGGAGGAGGATTGAAATGTTTAATCATAGAACAAAAATGATCACTAACAATAACTTAGTGTTGATTTGCAGTGGCCCTTCCCTCTAAGATGACAAGTAGACTTAAAGCCAAGCTAGTAAAATGGAAGCACACCCATTTATTCAGACTTTTCCTTTAGTCGTTAGTCCATAGATCACAATACATTGTTGCCATTTCCTATTTTCTGTGGCCCACCACGATAGAAATTAAATGAAAAGTAATTTAAGTAACAGACAATGTTTAAAGGATTGAGTCTTTGTTTGAGCCTCTCCTACATTATTACATTACTCACTGGCCGTGTCATTGTGAATTTATCACCATTGATCATTAGGCCTGCTTAAGGGCAACTCTATTCTGTTTCAAGCTTTCTCCTCTGCCTTTGGGCCCCAATACTTTGCCCTGCATCTGGGTGTGATGTATGGTGCTACTGTATGTATTAAAAAGTGCCAAGAGGAAGTGATGGAGGGGCATGTTTAGATGATTAATGACACGGGGCTCAGGATCAAGAGCCACTGACACAAGGCAAGAAGAGGACGGGTGAGTTTATGTAACATTGTGAGGCTGCAGGGTGGCAGCCACAATATTACATTATATATGTTGTATTTGGTCTGATATGATAAAAATAATACAGTGATGCCTACATATCAAATGATATACCCTAATGAGTTGTGTTTGTCATAGCACTGATTATTTACTTTAATTCCTTGTTGTATTTTCCCAACCCGATGGCAGAACCCCTTCAGTGGTCACAACTCACAACTCTGTCTCCTAAAGTTGACATATAATAATAATTTATACTTTTTAATGATCCCCAGTGGGGAAATTATAATGTTTTCATTCAATGTGTTTAACACTACACACAGGCCTAAAATGCACACACATGATCAGGTCCTATACATGCACAAAGATGCATGAGATGTCAGAGTGAGGGGGCTGTGAGGGGGCTGTGACTGCTGGACAGGTGCCCAAGCTGGACAGGCGCCCAAGCACTTGGGGGGTGGGGGGTCTCAAGAACACCTCGGCAGCGCCCAGAAGGTGACCTCTCCAGCTACCAGTCCACACTCAGTACTTCAGTCCGTACAGGGACTTTAACTAGCGACCCTACGGTTCCCAACCCAACTCCCTACGGACTGAGCTACTGCATATTTGTTTGAGCAATTTAAGATTTGGAGGAAACTTAATTGTTGTCTGTTTTACAACTTGTTCACCTTGTGGGTTATTATCTTTATAAACCCAGTGCTCGAAGTGGGCCGGTACTCACCGGTACGCAGTACCGGCACTTCTACATTTTACTCTTAAGCGTAGCCTACCCGCACTTTTTCTAAGCCTAAGCTGAACAACCGTGATCTCCGAACCCTCAGGCGGCACTGCATCAAGAATCGTCATTCATCTATAAGCGATATCACCACATGGGCTCAGGACTACTTTGGCAAACCTTTGTCAAGTACCACAATACGTAGTTACAGCCACAAATGCCAGTTAAAACTGTACAGTGCCAAAAGGAAGCCCTATGTTAACAGTGTCCAGAAGCGCCGTTGACTTCTCTGGGCTCGGAGACATCTGGGATGGACCATCACACAGTGGAAACGTGTAGTGTGGTCAGATGAATCAGTATTTCAGGTATTTTTTGGGAGAAATGGACGCCGTGTGGACCAAAGAAGAAAAGGATCGTCCAGACTGTTACCAGCAACAAGTCCAAAAGCCAGGGTCTGTCATGGTATGGGGTTGTGTCAGTGCCCTTGGAAAAGGTAACTTGCACTTATGTGATGGCATCATTAATGCTGAAAAGTACATAGAGATTTTGGAGCAAAATATGCTGCCTTCAAGAAGACATCTTTTCCAGGGACGTCCATGCATATTTCAACAAGATAATGCAAAACCACATTCTGAACACATTATAAAGTCCTGGCTGCGGAGGAAGAGGACACGGGTACTTGACTGGCCTGCCTGCAGTCCCGACCTGTCTCTAATAGAGAATGTGTGGCATATTTTGAAGCGCAAAATGCGACAACGAAGACCCCGTATTGTTGCCCACCTTAAGACTTGTTTGCAGCAAGAATGGGACAAAATTACACCTGAAACACTTCATCACTTGGTGTCTTCAGTCCCTAAACGTCTTTTGAGTGTTGTGAAAAGGAATGGCAACATTACAAAGTGGTAAATGCTTTACTGTTTCAACTTTTTTGAAATGTGTTGCAAGAACCAAAATAGGAATTTTGTTTATTTGAAAAAGAAAAAAAAAATCATCAGGAACACATTAAATGATGTGCTGTTGTATCGTCTGCAATGAAATACAAGTCAAAGTACATTTAGAAATCACTACTTTCTTTTTTTATTTGTGTTTTCCATACTGTCCCAACTTTTTCTGATTTGGGGTTGTACAAAAATACAAAGAAAGATATCAATAGTGTGCCTTTACAGTAAAGTTTGGTTATAGCATGTTTAAAGGAGCGATGTGGAAAAAAATGCAGAAAGGTGCAATGGTATCATAGTGCAAGATAGTGTCAGTGCAATTTCTATATCTATTCAAGTACAACAGGCAACACAATATATCAAAAATAGAATAATCATTACTTAACTATACATAGACACTAGTAAAAGACTTAAAGAAAAGTTTAAGTTAAAGTTGAAAACTGTCCATACAGCCAAAAAGACAGCGTGGTGTATTGACCATACAGATAAGCTAGCAAAATGGGCAGATGGCTAACATAGCCAGTAAGGGAGTCAAACAGTGCCAATCAGTCCAGGGTAGTTCACGTGTATGTATGAAGGCACCCAGATGAAGGCATGGTACAAAGGGCAGTGTGCAGAGCAGACTTAAATACTTAAGTCAATCACACTCCTCCCCTTCTGTGTAGCATTGAAAAGCTTAATGGCCCTAGGGACAAAGGACCTATGCAGCCTGTCTGTTTTGCAAGACAAAGACAGGAGCCTACTACTGAACATGCTCTTCTGCTTGGAGAAAGTGGTGTGCAGGGGGTCGCAGTCATTGTCCATTATAGAGAGCAGTCTGCTCAGGGTCCTCTTAGCTGCAACTGATGTCAGTGACTCCAGCTCCATGCCCACCACAGAGCCAGCTTTTCTCACCAGCCTGTCTAGTTGTCCAGCATCCCTCTTCCTAGTGCTGCCTCCCCAACATACCACAGCATAGAAAAGGACACTGGCCATGACATACTGGTAGAACATAAGCAGGAGTTTGCTGCAGACATTGAAGGACCCCGGCCTCCTAAAGAAATAGAGCCTGCTCTGCCCTTTCTTGTAAAGCACATTCGTATTGGCAGATCAGTCCAGTTTATTGTCAAGATGTAACCCCAGGTACTTGTATGTACTAACAGTCTCCACATTCACCCCATCAATGGTGACAGGCAGCAAGGGAGTGGCAGGCCTCCTGAAGTCCACCTCAATTTCTTTGGTTTTGGTGGTGTTCAGCTGCAGCTGGTTAGTCCTACACCATCCCACAAAGTCCTCCCCCCCCCCCCCCCGTCCATCCTTGATATACAACGCAATTGCAGTGTCGTCAGAGAACTTCTGCATATGTCTTTTAAACACATTTGAAATATAAACTTGATAAGAAGGATTTATTTGGATATCTCCAGGTCAGAGACTACTTTAGTAAAGAAATTAAACAAACAGACGGTTAGTGAACCTAACCTGGTCAATATATCCATTGATGCATATCAATTTCTAATATCTTGAGTATACAATAGAATATAAAAACTCCAAAAACTAGTTGATGGTCTATGTCAAACAGAAATGGGAGAAAGCCTGGAGATATCTGAAGATGACTGGGATAGCCAAGCCAATATAATGTTTATACAATGTGATATTGTGTGACTTCAAAATAAAAAAATTCCTCAAACGCTGGAGGCATTGTGGTATAAAACAATAGCTGTTCATTTTCATATTTTCTGGGCTTGCACTTTTATTTATTTTTTCCATACTGGCAAGAGATTGTAAAAGAACTAATGCAACTTTCTAGAATACAAGTTGATTCCTCTTTTGTCACATTATACCTGGACAAAATCCCAGACAGACAGAAAACCTTTAAAATAGTCTTGGCTGCTAGCAAGAAAGCCATTACACGGAAACGGCTGGAGCCAAACTCTATATCAACATACGACTGGACTACAATTATCAACAAAATATGATCAATAAGTATAATACTGGAAAAAAATACTACACATATGTGCCAATAATATGTAACCAATTATATGGGTAATTTAAATACCCTTTACCTGTTCAAGTATAATGTTGGCCATCGTTTTGCCTGATAATGTAGTTGCAAAAAAGTAGAAAACGTTTCCTCATCATGATAATAGAATGTAATCCAAACGGCATTGCATTTCTCTCAAAATCTATTTGCAAACTAGTAGACAGATGTGTAGTATATACATATTTTTAAGAAGACAGTGTTGCCACAACATAAAAAATAAAAAAAACTAGTTGTGCTAAACAAAATATCAATTTTTTTCTGACTTTTCTCTTCTTTGTTTTTTTCTTGTGAAAAAAGAAATGACCTCCTCATTTAAATGTAGGAACCTGAAAATCACTCATTGTAGTGAAAAAAAAAACAGTTTTACATAATTTACATCAAGCACATTTTTAAAGCCCATCATCATTAACAGCATTGTCTTTTTCTTCAATGAAAAATGAGAAAACCATTCTGGAAAAGTAGTAATATAATATATACTTGTTAATAGTTTTATCATGATGTACTTACAGGAACATTTTTCACTTTTATGTTTTTATGTTTCATTACTTTGAACAGAAGATATCCTTAATAGCTAAATGGAAAAAAAAATGGTAAGACAGAGACTATGTGTGTGTGTGTGTGTGTGTGTGTGTGTGTGTGTGTGTGTGTGTGTTTAGTTTGAGTATGTGTGAAATTAACTTCTTGTCTCTAGGGAGAGGTGGCCTGCTAACAGAGATTAGTTTACATCATCCGTTCTTCAATCTTCACTGTTTCTGTAGCGTAATCTTTGCTGTAACACACACACACAGACACACACACACACACACACACACACTTGTAGAAACACACAGATGTATACACACTTATAAAGGCGAGACAGATAGAGTCGGATTTAGTATACTGTACATCTTTCCGTTCATATTTTTGTGTCATCTCATGCTCCCGTTAGAGCGTAAAAAGATGAAATCCCCCAGTTAAGGATTTTGGGCCATTGGAGGAGACAATCTGCTGGAGTGCAAATCACAAGTGGAAGGATGGAGTGAGAGATGGAGGGTTGAGAGACATAGAGAGAAGAAAGGTTGTCAGGGAGACAAAGAGATTGAAAATGAGACCACCAAAAAAAATCTTGCTAGCTGTTTTTAATTATACATTTATGTCTGTGAAGATACACAGTAGTGTAGTGTAATGCAGGTGTTTGTAGTTGCCATGGGTGTATGGGTGTGTGTGTGTGTGTGTGTGTGTGTGTGTGTGTAGAGGGTAGGTCACGACACAGTCTGAGTGTGTTTTGTATGTATCACATATCCAACCTGTTTTTTTCACCTTTGCTAGAGGCACCGTGTCATACCTTGTGTATGGATTACTGTTGAAACATTAACAAGTTGTGCTAAAACAAAAACAGATGGAGCAAATGGAGTTCCTTTTCGATTTGTAGAGTAGCTGTCAAGAGCTATTGATCTCTGATTAGCCGATTCTTCACTGTTTACTGATCCACTGCCTTGTAGCTCTTGAATACTACGCTGCAGTACTGCATTACCAAGGCCAAGTGCAGCATTTTCACACACAAAAATGGCATGAATGCATGTATTCATGCTGTTTTTTTTTTTTTTTTTAAATCAACACATGGATTTCTAAAACAGTCAGTGATTGAATTGAATAAAAAACATTGCTCTGGTTCCCAACCTTGTTTAGGTTCTGACGCTTTTTAGATAAACTTAAGTTTCTTAAGCACTCTTCACAGGTTGCATCCTGACATGTGTGAGCACTTACAACCAATTATTAATCTATAACACAAAGTAGGAATAGTAATGCATGCGGACAAATTATTAAACAATTACGGTTCTTAAGCCACGTTAGTGGATATGTGAGGCTGTATCGCTTATTCTAAAGACAACAGAGAAGACTCCAAGAATGAGGACTAGGCTAACTACTTGGTTTGGCAAATCTGGCATGTCTGGTTTACTTTCCTACCTCCGATAACGAGTAGCACACATCCACTTCCCTAATAGTCCCTAATAGATAGTGACAGTGAATAGACAGGAAGGGGGGATACTAACCCGGGCCGCTGCAAAGAACTCAGCCTACATGGGGCACACACTCTTACTGGGTGAGCTAGTGGTTGCCCCGGGGGGTGCGAACAGTCCTGACTAAATTGTCACAGGCTGCCGTGATGCAAAAAACGACATAGATTTTCTCTTACTATGATTTAGGATGTAACCACTGTGAAACAATCAGAAAATACTGTTTTATTTCTCAAGGGAAGGCGGTCCCTCCAGGAATTCGCAATGTTGCGATCGCAACAATTCACGCGTGTTCAACCAATCACTGTGAATTCGGTGTGACTCGCAATTTTGACCTATCACCGCAACTTTACAGCAAATTTGAGCAATAACCGGAGTTTCCCGCGACTTCAATCAATCACAGCAGTCCCACGTGCCAGACTTTAAGTCGGTATGTGAGATCCACTGTGAGAGCCACTGACCAAGCGGGAGTGAGAACGGGTTGACGTAACACACGTACATCGCCAAATTCATTTCCTTGTTTCTGATATGAAGACGAGACGTGTGTGACTCGAACATCTCACATTTACCAACAAAATGTACAGCGAAAGACCGAATTGAGGACGGCTACGCTCGTTATTGTAAGTGCAATGATAAGTTAAAGTCCAATAAGTACTTTATCAAACCGTATGAATGGGTGTCCCAGGCCAGGCCAGGAAATTAACTTACAATGTAAAGAGCAACAAGCCACTGACAGATATGTTCAAATTTGATTAATTCAATAAATTATATTTTTTTCTTAAATCCACCAGCTTTTTTCATATTATATCAACATTTGCTGCATACTGAGCCTTTTTGGTAAGGTTACTAGGAATACTCAGCCCATAGTCGTTTTATTCTTGCCCGAAATAAGTTTCCTTTCATTTTTAAAGAATTATACCCATTTTTTGTTGTTGCAATTTTCACTGTCTCTCGCAACTTCATTGCAACAAAAATACAAAAGACAACTTTTATCGCAATTTTTACAAAAGCTCCAGCAAAATCAGGCATTTTGGGCCGCAACAATCTCAAAAAAAGGCCGTGAAATCCTGGAGGGACTGGGAAGGGTTAAACTCAAGAGCAACTGGACTTTGTTAAAGCTGCCCTGAAGATGTTTCGTCTCTTATCCGAGAGACTTCTTCAGCTCTGACTGAACGGTAGGGAAACCCAGCTATTTAACCTCTGTGGGGTCGTCCAGCGATCAGTCGTTATGTCTCCTACGACCATAAAAACGGTTGTACAACAGCCAGGAGCACTCACAAACGAAGCGGTATCCATCATCCTGACAGCGACCGCTTCTCTCTCTCTCTCTTTCCCGAGTGACCGCTGCTCGCTCTCTCTCTCTCTCTCTTTCTCTCTCTCTCCACGTCTGCAGCTGACAGTTCAGTGTGGCCGCTGGATTTCTTTTTAAATGAATCGGGAAGCCAACAGCAAAGCCTCACTTTTACCAAACAAAGAGAAATGTTCTCCCCTTGTCCTAAAATGGTCATACATCAAAAGTATCAAGAGTAACTAGAGTCCCTCGTTTACTGCTGCACCTGCAATTAATGAAGTGCAGAGGAGAAGAATGAAACTAAGAGCGTCTTTCTCCACAAAATCATCTGTTGAGTGTTTGATGGTTATTTATTTGTGTTTAAGAACGTAATTGCTGTGTAACAACTAAAATACTGTTTCCTTTCTCTCATTCACAGATCCCTCTCTCTCTCTCTCCCTCTTTCTCTCTCTCTCTCTCTCTCTTTCTCTCTCTCTCACCCAAGCTTGCAGAGCAACATCTGCAGCCTGCAGTTTCAAACTGCAAGCCTACTGTACAATGAGGAATTAAAGTACAAGTACAGCTGGACTAGAGTATGTGACAATGTTAGCTGTTCACTGTATATGACGTGTAAACCCCCCCAACCTTGGTCCGACTCTGGCCATTGGTGTGATAGAGGTATAAAACAAAAGCCCTGAAATGTATCCTACATAATGTCCACTTTTTGTTGGAGTTATTCAAACTTTTTTCTGGAGGTTAAAATTACACAATTCATTAAACATGAATTCAAATGTGAGATAGTTCAGAAGACACAGCATATTCTCTGCAGAGATACTCTTTAATGATCAGATAGAGGAGATTATCAATCGCAGAGTCCACTCCACCACCACCTTTATCATCGCCGGACTATCACGATCCCAGAACCTGCTCCACTAAAAAGCCTGGACTCACCTGTGCCTCACAAAGTAGCCTGGATGAACGTGTCTTTGAACAAAAGTGCATATTTACATTTATTTAATTATTTATTGCCTCATTTATTTATTTCTTGATGTATTTCAAAGGCATATTAATTTATTTATTCATGCATTTATTAATTTATTCATGTATTTATTAATTTATTTAATATTGAATGAAATGGCATTCCGTAGATGAGTGTGTCTTTGAACAAAAGTGGTTTTAGCGTGTGTGTGTGTACCACTGGGCCTCTCAGTGTGTGACAAAGCCCTGTGGAGACACACCCACACACCCACACACACACACACACACCCACACACACACACACACACACACACTTTCACAGCAACAGGGTGGTAATGGAACAAAGGTGACTTTATTCCATCCCTCCCTACCGATCAAAGCCTCTTTCACTTCTCTTCCTCTTTTAAACCCCCAATCCAGCTCATCCTGCATATCTGTGTTCTGTCCTTCATATATGTTCCCCCTCTCTCTGCCACTCCAACCTCTCTCACTTAAAGCAGTTGCATACATATTTATTATCTCACTACAGAACCACTCTCAAAGAGCTGCTGTATGTGTCTGAGTGCAAATTCCTCAAATGTTATCACTGAAATATTATTTGTACAGTAGATGCTGTTATGGTATCGTTGGTTAGTGGTTTGTTTAGTCTCGCTTTGCCAGACCTTCCTCCACAGAGATGCGGAGGAGGGTCTGGCTAGTCCACACAGCATTCCGGGATGGGAGAAAAAACGTGCTCTGGTTTATTGGCATTTCTTTAAAATTGATCACAATCGTCATGGGTGGTGCTAAGCGCCAAACGGAGGCATGATACCGCTGCAAAGTAGCTTCTGGAAGGAACTTGTTTTGGTGGAACATGTGTACATTCAAAGATTGTTTTAGTCATGCAACAGAAAACTCAGATTGGACAGATAGAGGAACATGGTACATGAGGAAGTGCTCCAAACACAAGGTTTTTCAATTGCTTTACAAAACGGCTTACTTAACAATATAAATGCAGACGTTATTGTGCAAAGAGTATTATTGATCCAGTCTCTCATTAGAAATATTTGGAAACTGAAATGCATGTTGAAACAATTATGTGGACAAAATTAGATCAGGCCACTACAACAGCAAGTGTTCAATTTCCTACAGTGGAGGGAAAGAAGACAGCATAAGGTGGCAGTGATTAAATCTCACAGGCTAAAAACGTGCATCTGTATCAAGTCACAGTTACTCAAATGTAGTAACTGTATGACCGAATGTAGTTCACGGATAATGAGTCATACAAACATGCACATTCACTAATACCCCCTCAATGATGGCACCAGGACAAAATCCCTATTTTTTTTGTTGTAAATAGGATGGAAAGGATTCTTATTCTGATCTGAAAACAGATTACAGTCCAATTTTTCATAATTGCTGCCAGGCCTCTTTCATCA
This sequence comes from Gymnocephalus cernua, assembly GCA_023631565.1. Taxonomy (NCBI): domain Eukaryota; kingdom Metazoa; phylum Chordata; class Actinopteri; order Perciformes; family Percidae; genus Gymnocephalus; species Gymnocephalus cernua. The sequence continues at coordinate 33,018,691 of CM042427.1, read as the reverse complement.
TGCTACAAGCTGTCTTTTCATTAAAAGGAGCAGAGCTGGTGGGTACAAAGTAGGATTTTGTAAAGTATGAGTCTGCTCTCTTTGCAAGAGCCAAACACCGTATTACAAAGCCAACGGAGGAGTGTGTCGCCCTTACCAAGATTGGAGTAAACATTCTGAATCTGAGGCAATATCTCAAAAGCACACACGCACACACACACACACACACACACACACACACACACACACACACACACACACACACACACACACACACACACACACACACACACACACACACACACACACACACACACACACACAAGAAGCTGGACATCAATATCAAAAATGGATGGTATTGTTTCCATTTCATTTGCTGAATATTTTGTCTGATCTTCACTATAAGACGGCTAATGAATGAAATCACATAAGAAGCTTAGGAAAATTATGTACATGAATGTCTCTTTGTGTGTGTGTTTGTGTGTGTATGTGTGTGTGTGTGTGTGCACGTGTCAGGGAGAGAGAGACTGGTTTGGAAGATAATTTAATTTCATAGCTGAAAGACAATGATCACACCAAACAGCAATTATTACATTTAAAATAGTTTCACTCACTCACACACACACACACACACACACACACACACACACACACACACACACACACACACACACACACACACACACACACACACACACACACACACACACACACTTCTCAGAGACCCAAGTACACATGCCTGCGCCCACCATTTATATTCCAGTTCTCTCTTAAACAAAACTGCTCTTCATTAAAGAACTCCTAACCTCTCTACGAGGAGATAAAGGGTAATTACGTAGCTATCGTCAATTCAAAGGGGTCTCTTTTTCTCTGAGCGCAGGGACCATAGATAAGGCTGCTTAATTAACTTAAGTGCTTCTTTTCCATCACCTCACATGCAGGGACCCTCTAACTGCTGATGGAAGTGCAGAAAAGGCTTGATTATACTTGCATATTCAATCATCTGTATTGTCACATCTGGTCAATTTCACAGTTGAAGTTTAGAGTTCAACTTATTCATGGAAGCCTTTTCTCTGTTGTATGGAATCGAGCAGGGCCACAGAGTATCTGAAAATGATGTTTAGAGCTTAAGTGGGGCTGGGGAAAAAAGTGTTTGAAAGTCAGTAAGGGGGAATTTGATTTCCATGTAGAATGTTGCTTTTATTAGATTTCTGGGTGCCAAAAATCTAATTCGAGCTGCCAGTTTTCAGCATAGCCTAAGCCATATTAAAGTTATATAATTCATTATTGATCACCCGGGGGAAAGTCTGTTTGTGTATCCAAAGGTAGCACAGGTGAACAGCAGTGACCCCTGGTAGAGTTCTGCATGTCTTCCTCAAGGCCATTTCAGCCCACTTGGGAACACTTTTAGCAGCAGGGGGATTGAACCTTTGTAGTTCAGCTTAATATGCCATAGTGATGCTATCTAGTACATCCAGCATGCATAATATTTTTTTTTAAATGTGTGTCCACCAGCCTTTTTCATATTATACCAACATTTGCAGCATCCTGAGCCTTTTTGGTAAGGTTACTAGCAGGGGCGTAGCACAAAATTCTGGGACCTGTAGAAAATCATTTTCTATGGGCCCCTCCCCGCATCCACAGCTATTCATTCTAGCATCTTTTTGGGCCCTCCCCTTTTCCCCCCCAGTCCGATGCACCTGGTTACTAGGAAAACTCAGCCCAGAGTAATTGTATTCTCCCCAAAACAAGTTTCCTTTTATTTTTAAAGAACTATACAAAAAAATTGCAACGTTTCTTTTGGGACTTTCATCGTCTCTTGCAACTTTTTACAAAAGCTCCTGCAAAATCAGGCATTTTGGGCCACATCAATCTCAAAAGAAGTTCATGTCCCATTTGATAATACTCCTACCCTAATTAAATTTCTCTCTCATGTCAAGCTGTTATGCTTTTTTGGTCAATCTAATTTGAATCTTTTCTAACAAATCCATTTGTGTTAACTCTGCCTTTGTATCTCTTAATTTTCTCCACCTCCCTCCTGTCATCCCTATCTCTTAGCATCTCAATTTCATATGCAGCTTCTGTCCTTCCATTATTCATCATGCATATCACCGGTGCGACTTGAAGCTTTTTCTTTCTGTCTCTTATTTCCTCCTTTCTCCCTCACCTGCTACTTTCCAATTCAGATGAATTAACCGCAGAAGCTCTATTCCCTCCTTTGCCATTCTTCCATCTATTCCCTTGCTTTCCTGCCCTCTCATTTTAACTCTTACTCCCTTACTCCCCCTTTCATTTTTTCCTCAACACAATGTGTACCTCCCACCACCCCTCCGCCTTTCTACCAGTTTTCCACCCCCCTCACTTCCATCTCATCACTCAGCCCTGTGTCTACATCTGACCCTCTATCTCTTCCTTACCCGTATTCCTCTCTTCATCCACCCACTCAACCCTCCAATGGACTGTGTGTGTGTGTGTGTGTGTGTGTGTGTGTGTGTGTGTGTGTGTGTGTGTGTGTGTGTGTGTGTGTGTGTTTTGCACGTGCCATTGCGCGTGTATGCATGTATACAATATGCATGTGTTTTCTCTCCAGGGCAAAATGTTCATTACTGCGGAGGTTAGAATGATGACGATGATAATAAAGATCGGAAAAATACTGATCAAACATCTCCCAGTGGCAATATGTGTGCATGTGTGTTGTCATTATTTGTGCCAACGTGTTTGTGTTTGTGTGTGTGTGTCCTGTCCCATGTGGCTTTAGGGACCAAATTTAGGGCGGCCTCTTTTTTAAGTCCCTCAAAATTTACAGAACAGAGGAGTTTGCAATTTTTGTTAGTGAGTGCTGCTGTTAATTGGAGCTGCTCCAGGCTGTCCGCAGGCTATTGGGAAGTGTGCATGAATGTGTAACTGTGTTTGCCTCCAAGTGTGTGCGTGTGTGTGTGTGTGTGTGTGTGTCACTGTAGTTGATACTGAGACACGAAACAGAAGGTTCCAAGGTTTAAGCTTCTACAGAGAGGGAAATTATAAGAGCTGCTGCCACCTATGCTTACACACAAAGACACAGCAATGTTAGGAAGCTTTCAGCAGTGGAAATTAAATTAGGTTGCAGGAATCAAACACTTAATGACAACAACAACAAAAAACTGAACAACATAAGCAGCACAGAGCAACAGCAGCAGGGGGGTGGGGTGGGGTGCATGGTGTGGTGAGATTGCAGTCATGCCAGGTAATTAATTACTTGCATTTGCTGTTGTTTGCTGGTGCAGGACGACAATTTTTACGCGTTCATAGACATGCGTCAGCAGTTATGCTATTAAGATCTTCAAAGTCCCCAGTGTTGGGCTTTTTATTAGCAGCAAGTCTCACATCACTTTTACTGCCGCAGGAATGAAAACAAAATGTGTGGGTGATGGGAAAAGGCTGTCCGCTGAGTGTCCATTTACTGTTACTGCTAAACAGAGTTGATGAAATGCTGATGCCATGGGTCACTTGTGGATGAAGTAGCGGAGGCTACATGTTTGTGCTTTTGTGTTTGTTACATCATTTTCCATATTAAACCATCTCTATAATGCGTCTTAAACTTCATGCATACACACACACTCTCTGTCTTGGCTCACTCATGAGCTTCTTCATTGGTACGTTGTTTTCCTTTAAAGTCCTGGTAAAGCAAAAATAAACATGTGTTCTGAGTCTGTCACACCATAGGAAAATGTGTTATTAACCACTCAGCCAAATCTGAATGATGAAAAAAAAAAGAAAATCGCCAAGTAAATTAAAATTAGGTTTCAAAATCGTGAAAAAATAAGCAGTATTGTCTCCTCTGAGGCACTAAAGGCCTTTTTACAGTCGCCGCAGCCGACCTGTCGCGCGCCAATGTGACGTCAAAATGATGATGATCTCGCTGGCGCGCCAGGATTTATAGGTATTTATAGAAAATAGGTAATTGAGCGCTGTAGTGGTTATGAGCATATTAGTGACTATGTAGCTAACTACATGGAAACAGGCAGAATTATGTCAGTGCCTTGTTCAATAAAATTGTGTTACAGATGGCTAGCTGCAGTCTCGTGCTGAAGTCCCGTGGGAATTCAGTTGTAGCCAGAAAATGATAAATAACAGTGTGTAGGTCAGAGGAGCGCTCAATTACCTATTTTTGAGGGGGAATAAACAAAAAACATTCACCGCGAAGGCATCACCGGTCCTCCGGAGGACATCCACCAGACCAGCGGGCGCTCGTGTGATTGTTGTTGGCCGCGGCAAGCGAGGAGGGCGGGGAGAAAGCAGAAGCAAGGCCGCCGGTTGGAAACTACCACAACGATCCCCACAACAAAGACTCCTACTCTCCAACGCCAGATGGATTGCACACAAAATGGATATATATCATATATATCCATATATATGCTACAAATACACAAGTGACTACTGCATGATGATTATTATGAAGCCTGACTGAACACACTCAGTCATCCCAGAGGACAGCTAGCTAGCTAGCAGCTAACACAGTAGGTGAATGTTTAAAACACATCTTGTTGTCGTGTAAGGGCCCTGTTCATGTTACACAGACATTTTAATTGCACTTAGTGTCTGTTAAGATACACAAAGGCGCTATTTATCTCATGCCCCCATAAATGCCGTTTTAGCTAAGTGAGATCGTGGGCATTAGCTGCAGCAGCTCCGTGTTGCTAGCACCAATTTAGCTCGTTTTTTTTCTATAGACAGGTCTTGCATAGTTATATTTAGCAAGATTACAGTAACAATTGGCCGGAGTTCTCCTTTAAGATAAGTTCTTTTATGGTGAATGAAAGGCTTGATCCGACGAAGTAGGTCTTCCAATCAAATCGAAGCAATGACGGCAATGCTGCTGCCAGTTCTGCCATTGTTTACCTTTTTCTTCTTCTTCTTCTAGTCTGTAGAAATAGCAAAGTCAGTAGCCTTTCCTCATTAGTGCCACCTCTGTTCAGGAGAAGACTGCAACTAGTGTTGCAACCACGATGCGCTAGTATAAACAGTTACGGCACTCCCATGACGTCATTTGCGCACGACAGGTCGGCTGCGGCGAGTATACCTGACGCCTAAGCCTGAGAACGAGTTGCTGCCATGGGCCGCAGAGCATTGGCAAACTCCCGTTGCAGTTGTATTAGTTCGCTAGCATATATACTAAAAAGGTAGCACACGCATAGTAGCATACACCCCTGACAGCGCCAAAAGACTATAGTTAGCAGCTAACCGAGTAGCACACAGTCTATGATAGGACAGCACACACTCCCTGAGCCAAAAAAGAGTGGCGCTCCACGGCGACAGACAGGCAGTGAGCAGTAACTGCCTGTGGGCCGGGTTGCCGATTCAGGCTGAAAAATTCTGCTATTCTGCTTGTGTTTATATGATTGTGGCATTTACCAGTTTTTAATTTATTAGGCTGAACGAGCTAAATGAGCTTTGGAATGTAGTGAACTCGCGCCACACATGCAGGAGATGAACGAAACATCACTGATGCAATGAGATCTAATGTTAGTGGTATCATAGTTTTTTATATAGCAGCGGAGGGGTTGTGACTCCAATGCTCACCCAAAATGGTGAAAAACTGAAAATGGTCCCACTCCACAAAACAGTACTACACAGTTTACAGTCTTTTCTAGTAGTATTTTCTAACATGTGTATTGGGTTCAGAAAGAAATCACATATTTTGCTTTAACCAGAATGTAAGCCCTTTCTAAATTTTGCTATTATACTCAAAACTCAAAAATTACTGTACAACTCTGCAGAAAGGATTTTCATTATCTGTCTCCAAGGTCTGAAATGAATCAGGCACGCAAAGATTTCATGTACTCTGTTCCTATTTCAGTTCCAGTTTTCTGCAAGTTGATTCACCACTGAGAATTGGTCTTTTTAAAAGAAAAATGAAAATTCAAGTATCATCAACTTGATTGGATTTACTTTTTATTCAGACATTTATTGACCAATGGGACTTTGGAATAACACTTATAATGGAGAGAAGATATACTGTAAATTAGTTGTACTTACTTAGCCTTTATGAATGGAGCACAGAGTGAGAGGTATACTGACAGAGAAAATGAAGCCAGCTGGAGTCAGTTCTATACAGCACTATTTTTAGTGACACAAACAGTACTCTGTTTAAACTGCATGCACAGGTTGTACAATATATAGTTAACCATGCACATTATTAATTCTACCACAGTAAAGAAAAAGTGAAACCATACTAAGAGACTTCTATCAAAAACATGCAAAAAGGAACGGTGAGTATGTTTGCTTTCATTAATTTTGGGTGTGGCACACTTTGTTGAAACAGATTATATAAAATCAAACCAATCTTCAATGTTGTGATAGTTGTCGTCGAATTAAGCTTTTTGCAGCAATGTTGTTGTAAAGTAATACAAGTGATGGAAAACCTAATGGTAACTGGTAATTACACCATCAGGTTATGGTACTGTGAAATTAAATGTATAGTTAAAAATATTTATTTTGTGATGAGGTGTAGGCTTTGTTGGCTTCAGTGTTTCTCAACCTGCCTAATGCAGTTTGTGTTTGAAGTATTCAATCTCACGGTGCCATGTTCAATGAATAAGCCTTCTGTTGATGAAATGTGTCCATTTTAGGCATCAGGGGCCTGATTCACAAGCGTCACATTTCACAAATGAATGTTGCTCGCAAAGTGCAAATAAATGTGTTAGTCCTATAGAACTCTCATGCAAGGGTCACAAGTAGCAGTTTAATTTGATTAGTGAAGTGTGTCAAAATGAGCAAAAGGGGAGATGATTACAACTTGCATGATGCAAGTTAGGTGCAACAGGGCCAAGACTTATTTAATTACATTTCACCAGCGTGCAGTTTGTAGTAATACTAAAATTGTTGCAGAATGCAAAGTTTCCCTGTCAAACCAACAGTAGTGAGCGTGACGGTACAATAGGCATAATTCATAATAACATAATGGCTGTTCTGATTCTCTGATCGGCAATCACATCACTGAGCCTTGCTTCCCCCCCTGCAGGTAAGCGTTAAGTCGTCTAATCAAAACAGATGTAATCAACAAAAGAGTGAGGCTGAAAGGGTAACTACAACTGCGGAAATCCGTTGCTGAACCACAGTATTGTGCGATTAGACAGTTCTGATTGATTACGCATGGAAAGTAGAGCTCAGTAGCTCTCTGGTTAAGAATCAAAGAGAATCACCAGTTTTACTCTAAATTGTTTTTTTTGTCTGCATTTCTGTTGCATCATGTCGTCTTCTTGCTCGACAATGGATTTCTTCCTGAATGATTGTGATGATTATGATGACTGCCAATTGTGGAAAATGGTGAGCCTTGAAAGAAGCTATTCCTTTTTGAAGGACTCAAAGGAAGGATCAACGCCTAGTGTTACTGCTGATGCTTTTAGATTATTTAAATATTTATATCTCCTATTATTCTTCATTGTGATGTAGCTGCATAACAGATATCCTCATACGACAAGACGCACTGTACAGTAATTCTACATTTGGCCATTACTTCAATTAGGATCATGATAAATCACCCAGGCCCATCACTGACTGGCAACTCATAGTGGTTCCCAAACCTTTTCACATCAAGGACCCCTAAACTGACACAAATTAGACCACAGACCCGCGTTGGATAAGATTTTATCCCAGGGGTCCCTGTTTGCTTTTTGATGTTTAATTACAGAAAGTGTATGAAACCCATGAGCAAAATACTAACAGGTTCTGTTATAGTGTTACTTATGGATGGAATTATAGTAAAAAATAAATTACTCCCCTTTGTTCTGAGGACCCCCTGGAATCCCCTCAAGGACTCCTGGGGGGTCCCCAGACCCCACTTTGGGAACCACTGTACCAATAAACAACTGAGCTTGTGCCTGAGATGTTACAAAATAAGAATGACTTGATTTAGAAAATGAAACAGACTCTTTTGATGGACATTTTCTGGGTAAGACTAGTGCAGAGCCAAACAAAGGTGTTGCCCATGTCAAGTTAGGTAATTTTGTTGTAAAGCCCTAAAATCCCAAATATGTCTACAGTAAAAGTGTTTTACAATTTGTTAACACCTATCCTTATACCCTCAAAAAACAAACAAAAAAACCCCACAAAAAGCCTTTAGTGGAGCGGGCGGAACAGACATGCAATACGTGCCGAGTTGCAGTTATAGAATTACAATAGGAGAAGCAAAATTACAATATTAGCAATGGTATGAAGCAACAAAGCAACACTGACCACAGGAATAATCTGACCAACATTCTCTTCTTATATTTTCAATGTTTTTTCCTGCCAGCTGTGTGGATAAATAGATTGTGTTTCTGTCCAACCACTAAATAGAAAAGTCCAATATTTACTCTCCTTTTAGCTCTGTTTTTGGTCTCCACCGACTCCTGAGCTAACTGCTTTACTCATGGATGCTATTAGGAGAGCTGGATACGGTGCCGCCACTCAGCCTTGCAACAAATTTGTCCCAGTGGCCACTTGCAATATTGCAGTTGCAAAATCCCATGTAGCCCAAAAAGACTTTCCCCATAGACCGCCATTATTAAAGAGACATCCATAAAACTGTTGACACAACACCTTGAACTGCAAACAAGGTTGATTATTACCATATATATTATGCATTTTTAATCCACTGTTTTATACTTGTTAAACCTTCCCAGAGCCTAGAAAAGATATCTATCTCCATGATGTAATATAAATGTAAAGTCTATGGGCCAAGGTGCAAGTGAAAACGTGAACCCTGCATGTTACTTATCTGTTGGATGTCATGTATTGCCTCAGTGTTTATCTTGATATGTCTCTCCTGATTAAAAATTTTTTTCCACACGTCTGCACATATACTCACACACACACAAACATGAAGACTGTTTATCACCTTACCCATCACCACTATCCATTACTAGGAGATTTATATGTTTTCATGTGTCTAAACAATGTCAGTCTTTAAATGAATGATACATTATAAAAACAATATGCTGTTAAATCAATAAGATAAATATCTCCAGACAGAGTCTCTGCTTGCACTATTGACAAAGATAAATCACACTTGTAACAGATTATATTGAATTAACCTTGGTTATGTTTCATCACTGAGATCCTCTGTGTTTCTGGAATTGACCACTACTAATAGAAAAGAAATAAGGTAAATTGAATGTGTCTCCTGTTGTCATGTGTGAAAGGATGAAGTGTTATGAGGGAGGAGAGGTCAGATATAGATTGTATCAGAGGTGGACTACAATGATTGTGTTTATATAGGGATGTCTAAATATCCACAGCACCATACCACCAGCATCATCTGCCAGGGGCAAAAGTTGTGAGGATGGTGCAAGTGTTCATATTGGAAAAAAAGTGCATAGATACCTTTATATATTAAAAGGTCCCTCCATTTCAGACAGTGCATTATAAATCTCACAAGCCACTGACACTTCACTCGCCCATACGACTTGCTCTCCGAGGCAAACAGCGTATTTCTCCTTTCTACAGGTTGAAAAAAGTCATGTACCAGTTCGCTGGAAAGCAATTTAGAGCTGTAGAGGCAAACCTGACCTGAAACCTTCCACATCCCTGCAAAAATAAAAACTTACTGGGGCTTCTGTTCAGACTGTACAGGCAGTGTTCCTGTTTTATTACTGCAATTATAATCTGCAATCAACTGATTTTGAAGTTATATATCTATGGTGGTGATATATGAACTATAAACCTATAAACTATTTAATAGTTTTCTGACCACTGTTTCAATCACAGAGCCCCCCCCCCCCCCCCCACACACACACACACACACACAGAAGATTACTTTCCCTTTACTGTGGAAATCAATGAGCACACTCCATCGCTCAATTTAATGCCCACACCTTCCAAACAAACTCAGATGCACGTACACACCCACCTGTAGATGATAGTACGGGACAGATAGGTTTTCTTATGATTGTGTGTAGGGAGGTGGATTGGAACTATTCTATTGCCCCCCCTCTGGTGACAACAGACACAGAAAATTAATTTATTTTTCTCTTATTTAAAACAATATCTCTCCATCTCAACTTTTTTTTTATTCCACGTCACCACTTCTTTCATTCTCTGCCCTTTTCCCATTGAGTGTGAAGAAGGTCATGTGTTATTCTGAAGTCAATGCGGGTCACTGTTGAGTCTACTGTTGTGTGTGTGTGTGTGTGTGTGTGTGTGTGTGCGTGTGTGTGTGTGTGAGTGTGTGTGTGTAAAATTGGTGATTCTGACCAGTTTGCTGGATCATTCAACGGAAAAACAACTGCAATGGACGGCTGAACAAACCCATTACTCTGGCTCAGTGCTTCTGACACACACACACACACACACACACACACACACACACGCACATGCACGCGCGCACACACACACACACACATTTTAGATACAAACACAATTATTATATATTATGTTATTATATAACAAGTATTTATTCATATAATCAAAATACTAATACCCAGTTGATACTGTTTGGAATGTAGTACCTTCATCCTTCTTGTGCAGATCACACAGCTATTTTGTATTAAAGACAGACTGCAGCTGATTCACATTCAGTCCACATGTTGAAAAAAGTTTAAACGCTTCTATCTTTAAACCGCATACAGAGTCCTCCCTCCACCGAAGTGTAACTATTTTAGGAAGTGGTGTGTGAAGCAGCCACTTACAGTAGGGTCCAATCCCTGTGATAATGACAGGCGGAAAAAAACAGAGTGGCTGCAGCCATTTCAAAGGTGCAGCTGTTGTAGCTTTTACTTCAACCGTTGAATAATCTGTAGCAGAAATAGAATGTGCCAATATGGTTAGCTCATTGGCTGTCAACATGAGTCATCAATGCGTTTGTGTCAATAGTTGGCAAGTTGTAACTTTTAGCATTTATTACCATCACCTTTTGAATTGAATTATCATTATCAATTATCAATACCTAATATCCCACCATGCATTGGCCGATAGGCAGGGTCGACTGTCTCCTTAAAATTATGTTTGTATACAACTAATTTGCGACATGAAGGAAATCTGTGAAAATACTGTTGGAAAACGGCCAAAATACACAGAGCTACCTATAGAGCCCAATAGTAACACCGCACCACTGAAGACGCACCTTCAAGCGCCCTATTGTAATGGAAATGCAAGTCCCAGTCACGTTGGGCTGATGTGCCAAGTCAAACCGAGTCGAGCCAAGCCAGCACATGCCTATGGCAAAAAACCCATTGGTAGTCCGTAGTTTAGTTTCCATACTTTTTAGCTTATCAGCTTCAGACAAATGAACCGGCTCTGGGAAGATAAAGTGTCACAGATACATAGTGAGCTCCAGTGGAAAGAGAAAGGGAGGTGAAGAGGGAAAAAGGGTGCCTAGCAACCTGTTCTTATTACAGACACTTTCTCTAGCCTGTGTGTCTCATTGACTCTCCACTAATAACAGTGCCTCCATTCACTCCGCATAACAGCTCATTTGATGCAGAGTGCACACTCTGCAGTCACAACACTGCTTCAGTAATGAGTAACCTGACAAAAAAATATACACTGTATCTCTATAATAAGATTTTCGGATTGTCAGAGGTGACAAACGACCCAAAAAGTTTTTAGACTTTTAGATTATGTAAGTGCACAGAGACATTACAAAACTATTCAAGTTGTATTTAGTTTTTAATTTGTCATGTGAAAATAAAGGGTATGGTAGTTTGTTAGAATGTTCTGCAAAGGTTAGCTATGTAGATTTATATTATCTTCTGCTCATGGTATTGTATTAATTCCCAAAACAGGGAAGATCATATATTTTATTCAAAGCAATTATGCATCTGAATTGCCTCCATGTCTCTATCTTGGTGAATATAGTATATATATAAGTATTCCTTTCTGTGTGAGCACTTGTGTGCATGAGGCGGTGTGAGTCAGTGTGTAAGCCTCTTTGAAGAGGTGTTGTCTTTAACTTGTTTGTTTCTGATGTAGATGAGTAGGTGTTACATTAAAGACATTCCCTGCTTCACTCACTCTGTCTCTGAGCTCCACTCAAACATGTCACTACATATTACATCTCTGCACCTCCTGTGTCTGTGTGTGTATGTGTGTGTGTGTGTGAAATCCTTTTTGCAGCCAAGCTGTTATCTATCAAAAAAATATGAGAAAGCAAGACACATGCGCACAAAGATATCCACATTTGACAAATGTCTGTCTGATCATGTTCACATTAATCCGAGCACAGACAAAAAGTTGCAGGGATGTTTCTCCCAAAATGACACACTCAGTATAGTACATAAATTATACAATGAAGAGGCAGTGGAACATATTTTAGTGCCTTTAAGAGTAACTAGCTTTTTCAAGTACCCAATCCAGTAAATGCAAACAAAGATATGAGACACACCAGAAAACTTGTGATGCCTCATCACACGGTCACGATCTTGAAAATGACTGCCATAGACAAGCAGTCTGCATTCAGATTATTATGGTTTAACATTTTAAACTACAGGATTACTTTCAAATTTGCACCAATCTCATTTCTAAAAACAAGACGTGTAAAATCATCTCGACCGCCAAAAGCCCGACACTCACTCGATAATGATGTGTTTTTGACTGTCCAAGGTGACCTGTCCTATTTTCTGCGGACCACTGCAGACTTTCCACATTGTTGAAAACCCATTTTTACGGTCAAAACAGGGTTATAATTGGGCTTGCTCAGGGTTATAATCATGTGATGTGTTCCAAGCTTCAAAATGTACACTTGAACAAATCTTAGTGACACATTTTCGTTTTCTTAAGGTACTTGCAGGGAACAGCTAAGCAGCAGTGACAGACAAACATTGACAGAGCTACCATCTAGCAGAACACAACATGTATGCATATATTTGGTTTGCCAATATCATACTGTGTTTGTTAGTTAGCAGGATATAAAAAAAAAAAAAAGACAACCTGCCAACAGATTTCAGTGACATTTGGTGGAAAGTTAGTCCAAAAAACAATTGATTAGTTGTTGGTGCATCTCTATAATACCGCCACATTTTTTTCCATTTTTTGGAAAGCAGTTTTCTCACCAATGCTTCTATAATCTGTCCAATTTTTACAACATTTGAATGAGGCCCCAAAAAGTTATGCATTAGTCTCATTATCTTTAACATGCCACATGCAATTTCTCTGTAAGTGACTCTGAATTCTGCTTGTTGACACAAACTGCCATCACTTTAACACATCACCACACATCATGCAAATACGAGGAAATGTATGAATGTGCATGTACAAATTAACAAATGCACATATCAACTCTGAGCGATCCTGATGACATTGTGCATATTTATGACACCACCAAAACATTATAGATTAAAATGTCCATACCACAGTAGTAGGGGCATAGAATCCATTATATTTGCATGGGCAAAGTGGACACATGCCCAGGGCCCTGACGTTCCAGGGGGGCCCCTAACAATCGGATAAATTGAAATTTTACTATCATTGTGCGAGGCCGAAGAATTCATTCACGGTATGATCAGAGCCGCCGCTTGTCAACAGACAAACCAGGCAACTGCTTGGTGCTGCCGGCGGTGAGGGGGCCCCCCCGAGTGCCAACAAACTTTAATCCACAGCAATGGCTCAAAATGTGGCATCCACAGTGACCGCAACTCCCCTCCCCATAAACAAACAAATTACTTTTTGCAATGACATCTCAGTTGCCAACCTCCCCAGGGAGCCCCCATGTCATTCCCTAGAAGCACGATAACTAAAATACTGTAATAGAAAAAAGGAGGATGATGAGAAAAGAAAGCAAGACAGTGGTAAGTAGAACAATTCAATTCAATTCAATTTTATTTATAATATCAAATCTTAACAGGAGTTATCTCAAGACACTTTACAGATAAAGTAGGTCTAGACCACACTCTATAATTTACCAAAAACCCAACAAATCCCCCAAGAGCAAGCACTCAGTGCAACAGTTGCGAGGGAAAAACTCGGTTGGGGTGTATCACAGTATAGATAATGAAACAGTGACTAGAAATAGTGGTTGGGAGCAGCACGGCATAGCAGGGAATTTCAGCAGAACCACAGCAACAGCTGGAACCATGATTTTGGTGCCATCCTAATCCCGGGATTTCATCCTGGGTGAAAAAACAGAAAGACTCCAGGGAGCAGGCTCCCAGGGCTAGGTTAGTAACAAGCATTTCTGGGACAGAGAAGCAGGTGGGCCGGGCTAGGCAGATGCTGCAACTCCTCACTCCCTAACTATAGGCCATAGGTCACTAACAGGCGGACCGCGGTCCGGATCCGGACCTAGAAGCCGTCCCATACGGACCCGGACCAAAACAAAAGATTATGAATTAAAACCTGACGGGGCGCTTCTATTTTAATATGCACAGCTTTTGTAGTCTTTACGGTACTCGTTTTGTGAATGAGGAAACTCACCGACCAATTGCATGTGAGTTAAGCGATCCCACGTGATACCACTCAGCCAATGAAGTCTTTGCATTCCTAGCGGTAAACATTGGGACTCTATAGTGCAGACAGATGAGAGAGTTTTAGAGGCAAGTTACCAAGGAAAAGAAAGTCGGATTAAAACGACAGCGATACATGTAGAAGACAAAGGGAGCGAAACAGACGAGTGAGAAACAGACGAGTGAGACGGAGAAAGGGAGCGATACAGACGAGTGAGACGGAGAAAGGGAGAGAAACAGACGAGTGAGAAACAGACGAGTGAGACGGAGAAAGGGAGCGATACAGACGAGTGAGGCAGAAAAAGCGTAACAGTTAGAGAAAATAAGGAACAAATGGCACTCCAAAAAAAGAAAAGTGGACAGTGAAAACAGAGCATTTAATGGCAAGACAGGCTAATGCTCAATTCTCTCACTGAGCAAAAACATGGTGGAGTGGGATATGAGGGGAAGAAAGTGATACTCTAAAACTGTTCAATTGTTAAGATCTGTTGAGATTTATTATTTGTAAAATTGGTTGAGACTGTTGAGTCAAGATGTGAAACAGAAAAGGGGAAATTCAAACTTTTCCTCCCTTTATATTATTTTTCTGAAGTTAAGCACTTTTTTTGAAAATGCACAATTTTCACATTTTGTTTATTTTCTCTTATTTTGACATGCAGCCCTAGTTTTATTTAGTTAATGAGAGCACATTGTACATATCTACAGTCATACATATATGTTCAGTAGGGCTGCCCCTCTTAGTCGATTAGTCGACTAATCGGTCGTTTTCGTCTTAGTCGACTAAGATTTCTTTAGTTGATAAGTCATTTTTTATGCTTATTCATGCTTAATTACTCATTTCCAAACAACTTATGAGAACATTTCTGGTGAACACTAGATTTAAAGTGGTGCTTTTGCAGGATTAATTTCGGAGAAACTCAGTTTTACAGATGGTTAATTAACTACGTTTATATTGTGCTTTTCTAGTCTTGCACAGCTCTGTCGATTAAATCAACTAATCGATTAGACGACAAAATCATATAAGTTTTAGTCGACTAACAATTTCTTTAGTCGAGGACGGCCCTAATGTTCAGTTCTATGTTACGTGATAATAAATATTGTCAACAAGTTTTTGAATTGTACTGAATTAATTTGATTTGACGGTCAGTTATTGATTACATTCAGATGTTGATACAACTACTAGGCTACTTAAATATATATATATATATAACACTAAATTGTTAGACATTATGATCTTCTGGACCTTTGCTTCAAAACATTTTCTCTAACTGGACCTTTTTTAAATTTTGTTGAATACCCCTGCTATAGGCTTTATCAAAGAGGAGAGTCTTAGTTTACTCTTGAATGTGGTGACTGTATCTGCCTCCCGGACCCAGTCTGGGAGCTGGTTCCATAGGAGTGGAGCCTGATAGCTAAAGGCTCTGGAACAGATAATGAAGATTACATTGTGTTAACAGTAACTGTCTGAATGCTGTCATTTAGCCTTAACTAGTCTATGGGGAGACACTTGAATAACTTTAGCTAGCTAGCATTAACGTTAGACTTATGGTGTTTATTCTTTAACATTTTTGTTAACTAGTTACCCTACCAAGCAGTTTGCAGCTCCGCTTGCTGGGTCCCCAGAGGACTGCAGCAGCAGCCTCGAGTGTATGAAAAAAAGGTTGCGCTTATTGATTTAATGAGCTCGTTCGCTCCGAGGAGCTGTCTACTTAAAATGGTCAGGCCTCGCTTTCCACTGACCTGTCAGTCTGTTCAGACAACATGCCTGGAGGTTACAGTTTATTTAACCAGACTACAGGCCTATATCAGAGAGGGGCTGATGACGACTCTTGGTGTGAGACTGTTACGGATCCTGCAATGTCGGGAAATATATCCAGTGACAAAGTAAAAAAACATTCTCATTGAAAGAGGGGCCTCTTCGTTTCCCAACAGAAGAGCTAAATACCCCGCATCAGCAAGAGACTGTGGAATAGGTGGTCGAGTTCGCTCGTTAATAATGACATGTTGTGCAGCTGAAATTGTGGGTAGAATATTTGCATTCACACTTTTTCAAAATGGTACTCCATCACGTTTAATGTATTGGTTTGTATACATATCTGTACCTTATTAGATTGTGTGTTTCCCTGTGATGCTCTGTAAAGCACTGTGCGCTCTTTACGATAGTGGACGTGTAGGCTACTACTTGCACGTGCGTATGTGGATAGGGGATGGAGGGGGGCCCATGGTCACGATAATCCATACCTGAGAGATAATCCGTCCCTGAGAGAGAGGGGGGTCGACAAGCAGCAAAGTGCCGAACGCCGCTGCCAAGGACTCAGCCTACATAGGGTGCACACTCTACTGGGTGAGCTAGAGGTGGCCCCTCAACATTTGTAAATGTTTGTCGTAATGGGCCCGATGGGTCTCGGCTATCCACACTCTAGTTGGATCATGCTTTTTGATCATATGTTGTCTGTTTATAGCCAACATATATCAAACTCAAAATCAGAAAAACTTTTAATCATAGATGTCTAACTTCAAACCACAGCTGCTCTGTTACTCCACCCTCAAAAGAAAAGTAGCCATCCTCAAAATTCATTTTTGAACTGTTGGGCAGTTTGCCAAATATCATCCCTGAAGCAGACTCTGCTGGGCAACCTCCCCGCACTCAGCTGTTCTTCTGATATAATGTTATCGACCACCATCTTTAGTGCTCCTGATTGAACTACAACTGTGCCCCACGTCATTCATCCAGTCTACTTTTCTGCTTAGTGTTCCATGTTGACACAGCAGACATGATCTGGGACTCTGAAACCATTCATCCAGATACCAGTCCAATGGTGTGTAACTGCTGTTAGTCACCGAAGCAGCACACAGGAGTTAGACCAGCGTCTGCCCGTCTGAGGACAGTAGAAATCTTTGGTGATGGATGGCAGCATTGGATTCAGCAGTGGAAACATTTACATGCAAATAATAGCATCTGTCAGCTGGCGACTCATGCGTGAGATGCACAAACACACAATGTGCAAACATCGGACAACATGCAGACACAAATGTGAAAATACACACACATGCACACAGCAGAGGTGATGAGATGATGTATGATAGCTCTTAAGCCCCAATCCAGAGCCCCCTTCACTGGTCCTTCTGTACAACAATGTACCAATGCCTGTGTGTTACTCTGTTTCTGTCTCTCTGTTGTTATCCTGCCTCACTCTCCTCTTCTCTCAGTGTTAGTAAGATATGATTGGAGTGCTCAAAGCTGATATGTTTAGTAATACCAGATCAGACAAGGCAAGAAGGAAGGATGGAAGCTGCTTTTGACAGTTTGCTTTGTGTGTTTGAAATCAGAAGATTACTGATATAAACAAAACAAAGAGATAAAGTCAGTTTTTTTCGCCGTCGACTTCACTGGGCTCGGAGGCATCTGGGATGGACCATCACACAGTGGAAACGTGTACTGTGGTCAGATGAATCAGTATTTCAGGTAATTTTTGGGAGAAATGGACGCCGTGTGCTCCGGACCAAAGAAGAAAAGGATCATCCAGACTGTTACCAGCAACATGTCCAAAAGCCAGGGTCTGTCATGGTATGGGGTTGTGTCAGTGCCCTTGGCAAAGGTAACTTGCACTTCTGTGATGGCACCATTAATGCTGAAAAGTACATAGAGATTTTGGAGCACAATATGCTGCCTTCAAGAAGACATCTTTTCCAGGGACGTCCATGCATATTTCAACAAGATAATGCAAAACCACATTCTGCACACATTACAAAGTCCTGGCTGCGGAGGAAGAGGACACGGGTACTTGACTGGCCTGCCTGCAGTCCCGACCTGTCTCCAATAGAGAATGTGTGGCGCATTTTGAAGCGCAAAATGCGACAACGAAGACCCCGTACTGTTGCCCACCTTAAGACTTGTTTGCAGCAAGAATGGGACAAAATTACACCTGAAACACTTCATCACTTGGTGTCTTCAGTCCCTAAACGTCTTTTAAGTGTTGTAAAAAGGAATGGCAACATTACAAAGTGGTAAATGCTTTACTGTTCAACTTTTTTTGAAATGTGTTGCAAGAACCAAAATAGGAATTTTGTTTTTTTTTAAACAAATACAATAAAAATCATGAGGAACACATTCAATTATGTGCTGTTGTATTGTCTGCAATGAAAAACAAGTCAAAGTACATTTAGAAATCACTACTTTCTTTTTATTTGTGTTTTCCATACTGTCCCAACTTTTTCTGATTTGGGGTTGTATTTACTATCAGAGCCGAGATGGGACTGCTGTGGCTAACTCAGTGTTTGCCCGGTGATCCTACGAACTTTGACATATGAGTGACTACTAGATAATGGCTGCCTTTTTGCTTCTGTGTAGGGAAAATACTCAGATCAGCCAGTCAAAACAAATGGTGAATGGTTTTATGGAAACGTTAATGTTGGCACAGGCTTGAGCAATCGCTTATATTCTCAAATCATCCAATCGTGGTTACTCAAAATCGTCATCTGATCGCCAGTCTGACAGGCTGACTGCATTAAACACGTAATTGGACATAACATTATACATATGCAGTGTAGCCACTTTTATCAATGAAACTGGGTACACCGGGCAGGCTGTTCTGCCTCCTGCTGCGCTGACGTGCAGCAGTAAGTGTATTGCTACATGCTTCGGTATTGCTGATAGTGTCTTGCTTCGGTAGCTTGACGCAGTTGATTTTAGCGTACACCACACCAAATTCAATGTGCACATTTAACCCATTAAAGTTTCTTACTACTTTAAAATCTCCATCTACTACACAACACTTAAAGGTGCTGTAGGTAGGATTGGGAAGATCCAGGACTTAGCCGAAAAATGTGAACATCAACAACTTCTCAGTCCCTGCCCCCTTTCTGCTAAAGCCCAAAACCTTCTCCTAAGCCCCTCTCCCCACAAGGGAGTATGAATGTGTGTGCATGAGCAGTGATTGACATGCAGTTAGACACCACCCCTGGCCCTGATTGGTGCATCTGAACAGGGAGCTGTGGATTTTTGCAAATCGCACTACAGGCTGGAGGTGGTGCCAGAGGGGCCAGATTTTTTATTTTTTTTTATTACCTGCTTTATGTAGTTCTACTCGAACATAGGGTCAGTTTCAGCAAATATGACAGAAAGTTAGTTTTATAAGGCTTACCTACTGCACCTTTAAACTAGTTACTCTTGTCTTCTTCCAAAACAGTAGTGAAGAACACCAGAAGGATTGTAAGGAGTTGAGTTTTCATTAAATCAAAATTATGACTGGTTAGTTAACTGCATGCCAAAATAAATCAGAGCACACAAGGCCTTATTGCCTCGTAAGTTACCATATGACCGGGTGCTGACAAAATGTAGCATTTAAATGGCTTTTTTAAACAGGCTTTTAAACACCGGGCTTTCTTCACTTTCATCTAACTTCATGGAGAACAATGAGGGCAAAACGCATCACCTATCAGTTTGAACTGAATATTCTCTGTAAAAAAAAACAAAAAAAAAACAGATCTGCAGCCCATTACCATGTCGTTCAACACCAAGCCTGTTTGTCTGCTACTGACAAAGTGATCTTCACCTGTTAAACTGATCTTTACCAGATAGTATGTAGTCACATACTATCTGGTATAGTATGTAGTCACATACTATCTGGTAAAGATCAGAACCTTTACAGACATGTGAACTAACCACAGACACTTGCCTTGTGCATGGACTCACGGTGGTGCACTGCTGAGAATGAATCGGGGGGGGGGGGGGGGGGGGGGGGAATGCTGGAATAGATATATAGCGTTATTTTAAACGAACAGGAAACACTAATGTATGAAACTGCCAATTAGATTAATTTACTTATTAATCAAATGTTACACATTTTTTTGAAACATTTTACATAGGCACAAGCCTATTGTGGCATGACCTTGATACTGAACAACGCCAGCCATTAACACTGTAGTGTACACCAACACATGCATTTGCACATAACTGCAATCTCCTCCGTTCTCACACACATACCTAAACACACACTAATGCATGTGCAAATACGCCCCAAATGCAAATGCAATCAACGTAATTCTTGTGTATACATCCACGCAGAAACTTGCATTGACAGAAAACCACACACGCATTTCAGTTTCTGTTTTAAACCTCCTCAGACAAATCCACCACCTCCTCCACTCTGAACAGCCTGCAGGTGAAACAGGATTGCAGAGCCCCCGCTCAGGTCTGATGAATAGACTTCTCTGAGTATCATCTTTACCTTCGACCTCTAACAAGGTCTCCTGTCATTGTCTTGGAGTCTGAATTGTGTGTGTGTGTCTCTTTTTTTCTTATCTCGCACATCCACAACCAGCAACCTTCTGTCCAATTACGTCTCTCCCTGTTAACTGTGTATCATTGTAGTAGATGTTTTCTCCTTCTCTCTGCTTTGCATATACATTGCTAAACATGGTTTCATGATGTCTGTCAAAGCAAAGTACTCAGACGCTGGAAACAGACACCGACGATGGAGCAACAGGGCATAAAAAGACTAGGAAGACGAGGAATAAACACACACATACTCCTACTGTACAGTATGTGTGATGCTGCAGCAGAGACTGTGATTCCTTACAAAGTGCTTGTATAACAAATCTCTCAGTGGCACATTAACAACCTATGATTGACAGTCCGCTATGTGTGTAAATACAGCAATCACATGGCCAACAATTCACCTTTCTACTGATTTGTTCGAGATGATGAAGGTCTTCTTAACAGAAATCTAACTTTCAAAGAGGGGAACAATATAAGCCTAATTAAGATTGAGAAAGGGGTCTTCCCTGTGCTTAAAAGTGAGTAGGGCCACATAACATGAAGTGCTCTCATCGGTGAAATAGTGGCTTGTCAGAGAAAAGGTCACCGTCTGTGTTTTGGTACAGTGTCGGTGTTTCAGTGTAGAGAGCGTTTGTGAGAACAAGAGAGCATTAAGGGGCTCACCCAGTAAGAGCATTCGCCCCATGTTGGCTGAGTGGTGCGGGTTCGAGTCCGGCCTGCTACCCTTTTCTGTGTGTCGTCCCCCATCTCTCTCCCCCTTTCATGTCTATCCACTGTCACTATGATAAAAGGGAAAAGCCCCAAAAAATAATCTAAAAAAAAGTTAATCTTATGGGAGACACATGCCAAACGATAAATGTTGACTTACTAGTTCATGCTAGGGGTTTAGTACTTGATACGATTTTATTGATACCAATGCCATTATTGATTTTGCTTATCGGTCCGATTCTTTCTCGATTCCCCTATTGATACCTGATCAATTCCTGAACAGGCACATTTTGAACGGGCTCTGCACTAGTTTATGAAAGGTATATATGCGGCGAGAGTGTGCGCACCTCACACATACCTTAGACCAGGCGTACACAAAGTTCTCTGAAGATAGCTGCGGGTGATATGATAAGGAGATTAAATATAAGGTGAACATTGTTTTTAGGTTGTTTGCCAATTTCTCTGATTGTGTTATTTTTTCAGGCGACAATGTTCTGAAAAAAAGTTCAAAGGCGCTTTTATACATTTTAAATTATTTATGAGTGATGAATGTCATCAGTTTTATTAACATTTGAGCCATCACCAGCCCAAGTAAATGATCGTTTCATTATATCCTGAATTGTGGAGCACTTTGTAAACTTTGTTTTAATATGAACTGTATAAATCATTGAATATCCTTCTGGCGTTTAATATTGATGATATTACCGCAATGATGGTTTACATGTGACGATTTAGTGGTCAGTTGTTCTTCTCATTAACGAGTGCTGGAGCGGGCACAAGTATTGAAATGGAAACAGATGTTCAACAGCATTTCTGCATCCATTTCTGGCTACTTGTGGAAATGAGGCTCATGCATGCAAACCCACTTCCACAATTATTGAGATTCATAAAACAGAACCAGGCGTACGTGCTGCTTTATAAATCGGACAAAAAGATATGCATATGCATATTGTCTTCACGCGTACACTGAGTTTTAGTTGTGGATCTACACAGAGCTTTCCTGGCCCCAGGTGTTTCTAATGAAGCTCAGCGCAAAGTCTTTCAGGAAGACGTCATTAACCCAATCAGTACTCTTTCTCCGTAAATCAAATCAGCTGTTTAGAAGCGATACTTTCACTTAAACCAATCAGTCATGACCACGGAATTCAAGGACCAGTCACAGCACTACAGCTCTGCTTAAATATGTTCTCCTTTGCTGTTCAGTTCGTTCCAGGCAAAGCGCTCAACCCTCCACCTCCCCTGCCGCCTCCAGTCTTCATGATTCTCCCGGCTGGCCATTCCGTTGCCTCGTCGGTCTGGTCCCTGGTCTCTTCTCCGCCGCCACCAGTGTCTAGACTCCATCGGGGGATATGTTTCCTATTCTCTACCCCTTTAAAAAAATATTCATTTGATGGAGTCTAATCTCCAAAAGACTCATACATTTTTGTCATGCAGTTGTATAATAAATATTGTTCTTATGCATACAAAGTCTCTCCTGATTGAATTGTTCTGGTTGCTCTGTGTGGGTAGTGTGCCTCAAGGCAACATTTCAAGGCGGACTTTGGGCTTTAATCATTCCATTATTCATTTAACTCCTGTGGTGTCTGTTCATCCTTTTCTAGTGTTTGACCCTGCCATAAATGTTTCCATGGCATTTTGTTTCATTGTTAAGAAGCTGCTTTTTAATATTATTTTTGATAACCAATGACCAAGTCAATTCTTAACCATTTATTGTGTCTTTTCACAATTCTAACTGCTGGCCACAACACATAGGTGGATAACACACACACACAAAAAGCATGTAATAAAGTGTTTACTCCAAAAAAGACAAAAACCTTAAGTGCTTCTTCAGTCGAAGAAATGCTTCACACATAGATGTGCAGAAACAGCTTCAATAATTAAGCTGCTGATCACAGAAAATTGAAAGAATAATCTCTCTGCTATTTATTGTTGACATCACTGTGAACATAAAAGCCAGGGCTGACACGCTCGCTCACACACACACACACACACACACACACACACACACACACACACACACACACACACACACACACACACACACACACACACACACACACACACACACACACACACACACATGTTTTTCTTCATTTTTTATTCTGACTCATGAAGAATTCTGTCAGAAGTTGTCTTTGAAGAGTTTGGCTCAGTACCATGCTCTCTTGTCCTGTTTTTGTTGGTATTTTTCTTTCTAAATGTTAATTTCATGCTTGTGTGTGTGTGTGTGTGTGTGTGTGTGTGTGTGTGTGTGTGTGTAGTCCTCAGGGTGGTGTTTACAAATAAAGCCTGAAGCTGCCTGACAACAGTCATCATGATGTTCCAGCACTAATTAACTAATTAAAACAGAGAAAAACAGAAGTGTGGTGAGTAGACGTCCGTGTAACACTTATCAGTTCAATTTTCTAAACACAAACGGACATTTGGAAAAACAGAAAAATGGGTTAAAATATTCAATTTTTCATTTTTTTCCTTTAACCTGTTTTTCCAATTTTCTGTTTTTATTCAGAGGAAATTTAGAAAATTACAAAATTGCGTCTGGGCTCCAATTATTCAATACTGCAATGATATTCTCTCCCTCGTTCCGCCTAGTTACCAACGATTGGTTGGCTATTATCGTGGGTGTGTCTGGACTTGTTTAAGTGGGCATTCAGACTCGGGGCAGTCATGTCAACGCTGGATAATTACGAGAATATAATTCGGAATCTTGTTGAGAAGAGGGGAGATGAATGTTCGGATGGTAAATGAATGAACTCACAGCTTAGCAACACAATCCCTTTTTTTTCTTTTGAGTCTGACCATCTCAGCGCCACCTTTCCCTTTTCTTTTTTGGCTTTCCATATTGAAATAAGAGGCTGCTGCGGCCCACTGTACGGATTGAGCAGAGGCTGCACAGTTTGACCAGTGGGCAGCGGCCGGGCAGCGGATGGTGTGGCTAAGAACTTGCAATGTAGCCTATAACTATTATCAGACTGGCCCTCGCGGCCTCAAAACAGACACTACCGGCCCACCGGGAAAAGTCCCGACTCTCTCGATTGCCACTCGGCCTCTGAGTGGTCCTGTGTATGGGCGGAGGATGACACTTTAAATATAGACACTAGGCGATCTTGATTCAAGTCTGTGCTGGATATTGACAAGCGTTTCACCTCTCGGTGAACGCTGAATGTTTTTGGATATTCGACTTCCAACACATCGTCCATTCTCATTCTGTCTTTCGGTCTGGCTGCTGATTGTGCTCGAATGGGGGGCTGGGTGGGGCGGAGCTAGGCGGAACGAGGGAAGAGAATATCATTGCAGTATTGAATAATGGAGCCCAGACGCAATTTTGTAATTTTTCTAAATTTCTGATCCTCTGAATAAAAACATAAAATTGGAAAAACAGTTTAAAGATAAAAAAAATTGTATTTGTCAAAGCGGAAAAAAATTAAAAATTGGATATTTGAACCCATTTTTCTGTTTTTCCAAATGTCCGTTTGTGTTTAGAAAATTGAACTGATAAGCGTTACATGGACCGTAGACGGACAGTGAGTTGCCGTCTTTAGCAAACAAAGTATGCAAAGTAAACTCAAGGTGCTGTTTTTGAAGACACTGACTTCAGCCCCCTTTGAATGGCCTCCTCTCCCCACATACATAAGGAGGACCGGACATTTTCATTCGTTCTCCATTGTTTTTTTGTTTTTGTTTTTTTTAAGGGAGAGTATGTCCCACACACACACAATAACATGGAATGTTCAGGAGCCACAGAGATAACTGACTCAATATTCTATGGTAACAGGTGGATAACAGAAGCAGATAGTTTGGATATTAAACTTTTACAGTAACTTCTACAGTCTAAGAATGCTAAGAAAAATGTCCAACCCAGTTGTGTCTTTTACAAACAACGTAATGATTTTACAGCTTCCAGTCTTTCGTTTCCCTTCAGCAAACATATCATACCAGCAGCAGGGGTCCTCCTCTTAATGTAATATCCTTTCATTTGCTTGTTTGCTTGACTTCTGATTAAAAAAATGAAAGAATAGACCAAATCAACTCCTGTGTCCCGTACTTACAATTTAAGGGCGCTTAACAAACGAGGATGAGGAACAACCAGATATACTCTTATCTCATTCATCTAAAATGCATGTTTGACACTTTCATATCTCAACACTTTCACTTACATTAGGTTAGAGACCTAATTTACCTGTTTGGCCACAGACTAAAGAAAATTATTATTATTAATATTATTCAGAATATGACAATATGTAAACAGCATATTCCGGTTGGATATTCTGAATGAGGCCTTTTTTCAAAAATAGCATTTTTCAATAAAGATGTAGGATATTCCGGTATTATTCGGGTTTTAGAGGCATTGTTTGGACATGTATACAGCGCATGTGTCTCAATTGGGGTTTTTTTCTGGCAGGCTTATGGTCAGCTCTGTGCGTTGCTATGGTTTCTGTACTCAAACCAATCAGCCAACAGTTTGCGAGGCTGGAGACCCGATAAGAAGGATAAACACTGCTACTTTTAAACATTATCAAAGACTTGGACATCAACAGGTTTTTGGATATGCACACACAACGCTACGCCGACCTTTCAAGAAGCTGGATAAAGGAATGAAAGACGGACGCTGTGTTAGCACGGTCCAAAACGTCCGCCGCCGCTGGTGAACTGTTGCACTGCTACATGTAAACGGGAACCGGAATATTATGTGCATGGGGGGGGTCTAACTACGTGTCAATCAATATTTTGCCAACTCAAGAAACACAAAAGTGTGAATGTAGTGTTTATCGGTCATTTACATAAAGTACAAAGAAAGAAAACAAATTCAGTGGGCAGTGGTCATAATAAAGAGTGCTAATAAGAATTCTTTTTTTAATAGAAACATCAATATAAAGAAAATAGATAAGTAAACTCTGCTGTATGTAAAAACAATCCTACATCAGCTATATCAAAAACAGACTGAAAAACAGAAATATACTGTCTTAGAAGATTTGTTAAAAACAAAATCTGATTATTTACAGTGTGACCACATTGATTTAGCCATAACATATTAATACTGTGTGTAAAAGGTCCCCTATGGAGATTTTGACCACTAGTAGCGCAACGGAGTGATTTTTTAATGAGTGAGTCTCCGTTTGGTCTGTATTGTGCACACGTGTTAGATTGCTGGCAATGTGATTCACATTCCTGCCACCGGTTGACTGCAGTAACACAAAAGGAAACATATAACGTGCTGACAAAGGCAAGGAGGGAAAAGACTGCTAGCAAGCAAACATGGATGTTAATATTGCATGATTTATGATAATCCAAAAAATCTGCTTCGTAAATGTTTTATGAGGAAGGAAATGTGCTCAACACATTTGTTAGATTTCAAGGATACACACAAGGCACCTTTGTGAAAAACACTTTTTTTTTTTTTACAAAAGAAAACTCCACAGGGAACCTTTATATTGCTTTCGTAGCATCGTTTTCTGCTGCAGCAGGCAGCTTTCAGTGATTAACTGTTGAACAGAGTGAATATTGGACTTAAATTCGCCAGGTGGCCAGAACACACGATTGAAATAAGTGATGTTGCTCCTTAACTGCAAATACAACACGTTTGATCAACACTGTATCAGCTTAAAAGGTGATGTGTCAATGTCATTTTCAAACCTGTTTCTGCTGCCCCCAAGGGGCCAAAACAGGCCCAGCGCCAGGGTAAAATGACTAAGGGGGCAGGTAAAAATTGCGAGGGTGTGATTTTCTAGTAGGATACAATTAACTAATTTACCCAGGCTTTACCCGCACTGCACAACAGGGTCAGCACTCGCAAATATGGCATTCCTTGAAGCAGTTAAGTCAATTTTTATCTATTTTTATCGAACACACATACACACGCACACACACACACACACACACACACACACACACACACACACACACACACACACACACACACACACACACACACACACACACACACACACACACACACACACACACACACACATACCTGTGACTGCGCTCTCCCAGTGCGTTCTTCCGGTTGGAGACATTTCCGTCCAGTAATGGTTGAGCCAACACTTAATAAAATATTCATAAAAAGTTTAGCTAGTGCAGTAACGTTAAGCTCAAAGACAGTATATAAAATGGACTCAGTGACTCCGCTGTTTTTGACAGAGACAAGTGAAGTCTATTAGAAGCACTTTTCCGGTGATGGTTGAGCGTTACTGAGCGTTACTGCGCAGCTGCAAACTGAGCTTCCCGCCGTAAATGTGACGTGAGCAACGTGTCTGCAAGTTGTAAGTCTTCTGGTAGCTGTGCCAAGAGAAATCTCAATCATTCCCAATCTATCAGAGACGGAGAGCGTAGGTATATGTAAGGAGATAACATAGGCACAGGCTAATTATTGCTAACTAAAATGCTAGTTAACATTAGCAATTCAACTAAACAGCTAATGTACGTCGAAACTGCCTGCGAGCTTCTCCTGTACTATACAGTAATTCCTCTACTATGAGACAGTAAGTCGCGTGGTTATGACACAATCGTTAGCCTATTTTTACTAAAACGTCTGCTACGGAGCCATAACGTGAAATACAAGGTAATGGAGCCTTGTATACATTGTCGTGTTTCTTTAGAAATAAACAATGGACAAATCAAGTCTTTAAACGCTTCAGATGAAAAGTTATTGGCTGTCAAAGTGACGCCAAAATGGCAGTCAATGGAATGCTAATGGGGGGTGATGGATAGGGTTAGCATAAAATGGCGCCATCGCGGCTTCGCTCTGAGGAGAGAAGCCTACCCCCTTGGTTAAGCTAACGTTAGAAACTGCTAACGTTACATGAGTAACGTCTAACTAGGATGTGTAGGCTATCGCTTGACTGTAACTGAGTGCCCCGTCACATCAGGGTCTAAGGGCGGCTGCGCTGCAATGATACGAGTAGGTGGACGCTTCTCATCATCAGATGAAGATTCCTCATCTGATGAAAATGACGGGTCATTGATCTTTCCCCGACAATATTCGTTGCTAGGCTTCCGGTCATGCAAAGCGGCACAGCACAGCGGTTTTTTCAAGGGGTAACATACCATAACCTTACCTAGTATTAATTTTGTATTTGCATATATATATATATATATATATATATATATATATATATATATATATATATATATATAATTATTATTATTATTCTCTAATTTTAATTTTCGAACTTAGCTTTTTAATGTTTGGTGTTTGGTGTAAAGCACCTTGAGTTGCCCTGTGCTGAAATGTGCTATATAAATAAAATTGCCTTGCCTAGTAGTTGAATAGTAGTCATGCGATATAGACGCCAAGTGGAACTTGTATCCTAATAATCGTTGTGTTGTTGATTTTGTACGTTTTATGGATGTATGATGTTGAAACAAGGGGGCAGAAAATACAACTGAGGGGGCCCCTTCGTGGCACTTGGGTGCGGGCCAAAAAAAAAAAAAAAAGCTATTACATTAGTAATTATTATTATTACAGGTTATTGCAGGTTTAAGTAAATTTGATGGGATATTTAAATAAGTGGAATTTATAGGTCAACTCATAAGTGATGAATACTGTGCATACTTTCCTTGTATATATAGTATACATGTAATTAATAAATCATCATCATGTTTCATCACTAACTGGTCAAATGTCAAGATCAAAATACAAAGTACACACGGTCCATTCAGTAACTCTTGGTCATATCACATGATCTTCAACAGGTGGAGGAGTTCCTCAAATGTCATCTGAACTAAACTGGAAATTTGACCATCTACAATGGTCGACAGCAGCTGAGGAAGACCATGTTATATGATTGAAATCTCCAGAAAACATACTGCACGTGTAAACTTTGGGTGACAAGAATGAACCTTGAACCTCAAACAAAACAAGATAACTAATTATTGGCAGTGGGACTTGAATGGTATATTATCATCGTTTTCAGTGTTCATGTTTTGTAACAAGTGACTGCAAATTCAATTCAATTAAAACTTTGAATTTTATTTATCCCTAAAGGGAAATTCAATTTTGCAGTCAACCAGTCCCATTGATGTGCATGTTCTTTTGGAAAAGAACACTTAACATAAGAGAATGTACTGCATGCGCTGATGTTACTCTCATAGCACAAGTTATATTTTACATTTTAACAAGTACAATTTGAATTGGGGGTGGTCATGAGAGGCCTGTCCATAGAATTAACCGAGAAGATAATCATTTAAGACCAGCCTGAAATTGGGTCGCTTGTGTGAGATTATCAGGAGGGAAATTGGGTTCAAGATCAACCTGATGATCCTGTGTGATAATAAAGATAGGTACTGTAAAAGGCCGTTTTGTTTTAGCAATTTAAGACACTTTACTCAAGAATAAACTGATTTCGATTAAGAGTCAAAAATGTATTGTGTAATGTGTTTTACTTAGAATTAAATACATTTGATGATCAGATCTCACATTTGAAGTTTTCTATCACTGACATCTCGATATTAGGTGTTCATACATATATGTGTGTGTGTGTGTGTGTGTGTGTGTGTGTGTGTGTGTGTGTGTGTGTGTGTGTGTGTGTGTGTGTGTGTGTGTGTGTGTGTGTGAGTGTAGTTTGTTTGGCGACAGACACCAATAACAGACATGTGGGTCAGGGACGGGTGTGTTTTGGTTGTCGCGGGTTACTCGAACGCTACATTGTGTGTGTTCGGTCATGCAGGAAAGCTGACGCCTTTGCAGGCAGTCAGGGGAAAGAGGTCATATATGTGTCTATATGTGGCACACAGTTCCACACAAACATGCGCAAACATCCACTGAATACTCCAACAATGCACACAATAAATGCTCTTAAAAGTGTTATTGAAGTGGAATACTAGGCTGTCAGAGAGGAAAACTGAAAACTGATTTGTTCAGCTCTCTCAAAAATGAAAATGTCAGAGCTGTTGAAATGAAAACAAATATCATGCTGCATCCATTCCATACAAATATACTGCCACATTACAGTATTTAGAGAGTAAAACACACACATGCATATACAGCCTAGCTATCAGCCAGCTGCATTAGTTCTTCATTGTTCTTTCTGTGCTGTGTGAGAACAACTTTCATGGCTAACAGTGGGGGCTAAATTAAAATGTATGCAAAATGTCATTTGGAATAACATACACTCCATCTCTTTATGAAAAACTAGTATACACTTTATGCCATTGGTATATTAAACGTGTAATCCAGGATTAGTCAGATTATAATCTATACCTCTGCCAATGTGTCTTAAACGATTAAAGATAGACAGGCCTATTTACCGAGAAGAAAAGATGATCAAATCAACGAGCTCATCCTGGAGTGACAGCTGTAAGAGATAGAGTGTGGAGAGGAGCAAATTATTTGTTCACCCGTTATAAGTCTCTTGTTCTTTGATGCAAAACCGGTGTTTGCTCTTCTCATGGGGGGAAGGGGGGGGGGTGCGGAGGAGGATTGGAGACAGAAACGTCAGGGAAATAAAGAAAAAGATGGCAGAGAAAAGGGAAGAGTTTTCTGTGTGGTGTCTGATAGAACCTGGATGAATGACAAAGAGTTGTAATTAATAAACTCAAAAGGATAATCAGAAGCCAGCATGCACACATACTTGGACGTGCAGGCTTTGCTCACACACACACACACACACACACACACACACACACACACACACACACACACACACACACACACACACACACACACACACACACACACACACACACACACACACACACACGCACGCACGCAGTATATCGCTCCACACAGCCGAGGACCAGAGGCTGCCGTGGCGTGATCGAGGAGCTGAGAACAAATATAAAGTGAGGGAGCGCCTAATGAAGATTTTAAATGAGGAAATTCCTGTAAAAATATGATAACACACCCTCCTCACAAATTGTGTCCCTCCCCTCTCCCTCCCTGCACTAATGCCAATACTTCTTCCTCCCCTGCTCACCCTCCTCCTCTCTCTGTGTGTCCTGTGCACAATACACACTGCATTATTTTAATTAGGATTTGTACACTCCAACACTTTAATTTTCTCTGCCTTATTTCCTCCAGAAATCTCTGTTTTATTAGTTATCAAACCATTCCAGGCCAAACTCATGATTACACTCCGTCCCAGGGGGAAATGTGAGCAAGTGTGCAGGCGTTGGGGTTTATCTAAACTTGTGAGGACTTATGAGGAAACATTACAGCACACAATCTTTCCTGATTCTCATAGAGAAAAAAGCAGATTTTAGAGATAAAGACATACGGCTTGGGGTCAATTTTACAGGGTAAAATGTAAGATTGTGGAATGGGTAATGAATGAATGTGAGGCAATGTTCTCAAAAGTATACCAAAACCAGTGTGTGTGTGTGTGTGTGTGTGTGTGTGTGAGAAGAGGTTTTTCCTCTTTATAAATGCATTGTTTGGCTACATCTTAGAGGGAAGGTTTATGTTATTTACCTGTGGTAATTGCTTTTCCCAAATGGCAGTTTCCCTCATTACACACACACACACAGACATACACATTGATGCACATACACAGTAATGAAGGGTAAGACAACGAAGATGCCATTTCAGATAGCGGAGACACAAAATCAACACACACCCACATCGACAATGAGTATATAGTATATGTCTGTGTGTGCCGAGCAGTGTTAGTGACACAGTGATGATCTCAGTAGAAAAGCGTAGTGAGAACTAATCAAACACACAGGCTCACCCACAGTGACACAAATACATCTATCAAGCAAAAATCCTGATGTCTTTGCGTTGTGGTCAACATGACCTCAACTGAATATAACTGATGGAAAAATAGAAGAAAATGTTTTTTATGTTTTTGAGGAACCAGCTGTTCCATCTCTCACTCTCTGAGGTGAAAATAAAACTATCATTTGCCCAACTCACCTCCTGTCGCTTCCTCATGTGTCTTTTCACCTACTTATCACCTCTTTATGTACCCGTCTGTGATCCCTGCTCTCCTCTCTTTGTGTCTCTGTCCAGCTCTTCTTTTGAGGATGTTAGCAGCAGCATCTTTCTCTTACCTATTCCTTTAAAAAAATACCACAATGCAAGACTGAAATGTGACTGAAAGCTCAGTTCAAATATAACGTTAACTTACACTCAAGTAACAGAAATACTCCAACAGCTAAATACCTTAAACTCTGGTAAATATAGCTAGTACAACCCTGCATTAAATGTATGCACACATTCGTTTAAAAATATGTGGGCTCACACTAGCTAAGTAAACAAAACCAAAAAGGGCAATTCCGCAATACAAGCAGTACTTTGGGCCACAAATATGAAGACCGCTCCTTGTAACCAGCCAACAAAACTAACATTAGGCAACTCACCCACCAACAGGCTGACAACGGCTGGATCCTTTACAAGTAGCTCCAGCAGTTGAGGAGGGAAGTCCGTACTGGCAATTCAGCAGCTAGCTAAGCGTTAGCACCACTGCTAGTATAGCTCAAGCACTCCAATGTCCGACACGGCTAGATTGTCGTTAGCTAATCTAAGGCTAATCTAGTTAGATTAGCTGTTGTTTTAGTTGAGAAATCCCGACAGAAAACTCTAAACAGTCTGAAAAAAACTGCGGTTAAATTTAAAATAGCAGCGCCTGCAACTCAATTCTTATAACTCTTTTCCCCATACTAGCTAGTTAACTTGTTAACCTTCCATGCTGTCATCTTCCTCACACCGAGGGACGGCGAGCGAGTAGCCCCAAAGCCCGTCTACTATATTAGAAATTCTTTGGTAGACCATATAGACTCACGTGACTGTATGCTCACACCACATTTCTCTCCATTGGGTTTCTCCCGCCCCCAGCCAATCAGTAACTAAAGAACTTGACGTTGCGTCTGTATCTGACCAATCAGAAGTAATTTAAAACAAAGTACGTAAAACAGCAATTTTTGGTGCATGACTAAAAGCTAAAATTAGATGTAGGCTACCATTCATACAAAAGCTGCATTCAGAGCCATCAGTAAATTACAATACACTAATTGTAAACAGTTACATAAAGAGAAGTACATGTACATCCATTTAAAAATGCTTAATTACAGCTCAAATAACTATATAAATAAGAAAGAATAGTAATTACTAGGGAACATACTAAAATAACCCAAGGACAGCAGTAAAAGCACAGGCGAAACACATTTTGATAATGATGGCTAAGCTCCATCAAGGGTCCCAGAAAGCAAATCCAGTGGGCTAGTACTGTATGCACAATACCAGGCAGGACCCTTGAACTAGCTCCACTAAATATAATGTAGTTTCATCAATTACACCTTAGCTTCTCTTGCTATGACATGGCAAAATGTTTGCTGTGAAAAAAGGGATCTGGAACACATGAATGAAATGCAGTGCAATGCATTAATGGTAATGGTTACACTTGTGTTTGACCAGTTTTTAAAGCCTGACATGAAATAGGTCTATATGGGCCTTAGTGCATCAAACAAAGTGCTTCAAAGATTATTTTTTGGGCATTTTTAGGCCTTTATTTCCACAGGACAGATGAAGGCATGAAAGGGGAGAGAGAGGGGGAATGACATGCAGCAAAGGGCCGCAGGTCGGAGTCGAATCCGCGGCCGCCGAGGAGTAAACCTTGATATATGTGCATGAAACTCCAGTGTGATCATTCAAAACAGATATTTAAACTCTTTGTATGACCTAGTTTATTTAGAACATACTGAGGCATTGAGATTGAAACTAACAAGAAAGTGATGGAGATTTCAAACAACCACAGTCCGTATATGTCTACAGTCCTAGAAAGAGGAATAGTCAGTCAAATTAAGTGGAAACACCTGTGTGAGTTTTCCATGGGTGAGTTGGGGTTTTAAATCTAGCCCTATTGAAGTCTTTGCTTTCATTTGTTGTCCCCTATCTCCCACTGGTGTGTGCCAAAGGGAGTGGAGAAAATTAGGCTTTTCTGCTTTCCTAAGCGCCTTTTCAGAGTTCAAGCCTTTAATCAATCTACTCCATCCAGTCTCTTCTTTCACTGAATCCCTAATGGTGGTGGAAGAACTCTCCTCTCCTACCAGTCAGATCTGGAAAGTCCAGTGCAAACTCCATTGCCATTAATTTCCTAAGTAACACTTGACATCTTGACCATCTCCCCACCAAATCACATTTTCTTTGTTCTCCTTTTTCATATACTTTCTTTAACACAGCCTCCATGTTTCTTCTCCGAGCACTTTACCCTTTACATGACAAGAAAATGTCATGGTAACAGTACAAGGCTCTGACCTCATTGCATTCCTGATTTTAACTTTATTTTTATTTCAGTCATACAGGAACCAAAGCTCAGTCTACTGTTCCATACAGGCTAATTCACTCTGAATAGTGGCAGCTAAATGCCTCAAGTGTAAAATGGAAAACGCTGGCCTGCAGACAGGGAAAAGCTGGTGGGTGGCGGGGTGTTAAAATACAGCATTCGTTCACATGGATTAATGTGAGGAGCCAGCCAGAGCCTTGGCTTCACTCTGAGCAATCAATGGACACACATCTGGAAAAGTATTCAAAGTGTAGTTTGGATGTTTGGATCATTATTTATAATATCAACAAACATGCTTCATCAGTGCAGTGATCAACAACAGGCATGAATGAGTGAGATCTTGTAGTCACTGCCTAAAATTAAACTATATTGAATCAAATTATTATTTTTATCGATTATTCCACTTTGCAAATTCATCAATTAATCATTTATTTAAAAAAATCCAATGTCACAGCGTCCAAAGTGATGTCTTCAAGTTGCTTGATTTGTCCAACCAACAGTCCAAAACCCAAAGACTTCAGTTTACAGTGAAATAAAACAGAGAAATGCAGGATATCCTCACATGTGAGAAGCTGGAAGTAATGAATGTTTGGTATTTTTGCTTGATAAATAACTTTAACATTAAAAAGATTGTCAAAAAAGATTAATTTTCTGTCGCCTGACTAACCAATTAATGGAGTAATCATTTCAGCACTGAATCAAACCTCTCCTACTCTCAGTTAGACATCATGACATTAGACATCTAAGGTTTTTTCCTGCTGGGTATGGGGGACAGGATAACTCAATTTCGGTCTTCATTTTTGTAGTTTTGCCCACCTTTTTGACTCTCCAAACTAATTGCTGAGATTTGGGACCATGTTAAAGGTATAGTGGAGGATTTTCCTGAATTTTAGAAAAGAACCGCCTTCTCCACTTTTTGAAAAAATGCACATGCACAACACTCTACCTGTTCCCGAGAAGGAACGCCTAATAAACGTGTGCACGAGAGAGCATGCACACGCCTAGCTCTTCCCGTGCACGCTCTGTTTATATGTTTCCAAAAGAAGATTTGCACTTTTTCCACTATGTCAGACTCGCCACCGGTAAGTGGAAATCGATTTACGACAAGCATCTCTATAGCTAACTTTAGCATGCTACAGGCCAACAAACAAGCTATCGTCTAGCATCTAAGTTCTTTTTTATTGCTGGTGCGTTTAGAGCTTTCAAGAAGAGAGTCTTGTGGGATCTGATATTGACTACGAGCCCGTGCCCTCTTCATCCCGACCAAGATCCAGGAGGGGGGGGGGGGGGGGGGGGGAGCACCAGCCGAGAGCGGGGAGAAGGCGGTCGGGCTAAAGGCCACAGAAAGCAAAAACTACCTAGGGACGAGCACGTACGACGGCCTTACGTAAACATATCAGCAGAATGATTGACAACTAGAAAATCCTCCACTATACCTTTAACATTACTACCACAAAGTTGGACGGGACAAGAAACACGACCACAGTCTTCAAAATTACACAACAAAATAAGTCATCCCATTTCAAAGTGACCGAAATGAGCATTTTTTGATATGGTGCTCCTAATAGCAAAACAACATTGTTTGTCATTGCCTTCCACAACTGATCTGTTACAGCTTCATTTAATGTTTAATGTTCAGGCACTGAAACTACTTGGTTTAGATGAGGAAACAATTGTGGTAATGGTTAAAAGAAAACAAAAATTAAGCTTTTGGTAGAAAATATGACCAATCCTCCACTCTGTAACAACATGAGGCTACTTCTGCCTGGTGGACAGAAACACGACTCCAAATAAATTATAATGTTTCTCTGTAACACTGAAACACTGATGTGTCAAACAAGTAACTAATGAAAAAAGTGATGATATGTCAATGTTTTGGTTCACAACTGATTTCCGCTGACACTAAGTGGCCCAAACATTCAGTTATTACAGGTTTACTGTAATGTTGATCTTTTCTTTGTTTCTTTCCACCATGAAAAGTATTGTAACTAATTTGACAGCTAGTCTATACTTCTATTGGTGTTGGTTAGGTATCCAATTCTGTTCTCACTGTTTCACAGTTTGCTCCCTGTAAAGACTACAAAGGCCAATCCCTTGTCTTTAACCTTTATTGGAAATGTGTTTAGCTCTCTGTATAGCTCTGCACCTTCATGTGTAGTGAGGGCAGAAGAGTATGTGCACCAGAAATATAGGTAATATACATTTCCTCAGTCAGTAAAGCCGCCTGCTGCAGTCCAAAACAAGGCTATAAGAGCGGCGACAGTAAACCCAAACATTAAAGTTGTGGGCGGAAAAACCAAAACAATGAGCTGAAAGATGCTAAATTGAGGGAACTATGAGCGACCCATTTCACGTAGTAACTATGTACTATGTAGTGGTAATTTGATCTATTTTTATAATAAAAATGTTTATTATAGCCTCTTTAACTTGATCTATGCAGTGATATTTTTACTGATGGCAATTACTTTGAAAATAAGACCCAGGCTGTAATAAACCAGAATTGTCCTTTAATATTGCAAAAGCAGTCAAATTCAAACACAAACAAAAGTTGCAAATCCTCTAAACCGACTGCCACTCAGCCCACTGGGTCTCATTTTTCTGACATCCAGCAGTGAGAGCAGCTCTGCCATTAGAGAGGGAAGAATAGAAGCATGTTGCGCTGACTGGAGTGTTGGCCTGTCAATCATCACCAACAGCTGCATTTGGCATTTCAGTCAGGTACAAAAGGTGCATTTGGTGCCAAAATATCTCAAGTCAGACAGGCATCCAGACACTGTGCCTGAATAACAGTATTTCATCAGACTAAAGTGGGAATAACAGGGAAGGGGATGAGGGGGGCAGGTAAACAGGATCAGGATGGATCTGCATCTGTGTTGTTACGACTTTTAAGAAAGGCAGCGTACGTACATCTTCAAGGTTCTCCTCCACCATCTGTCCCCCAGCTGAAGTGACTACTGCTTTCTTCTCACACACACACACACACACACACACACACACACACACACACACACACACACACACACACACACACACACACACACACACACACACACACACACACACACACACACACACACACACATATACACAGTCTCATCGCCCAACAAGCCCTTCCAGATTCATTAGCATATAAATAACTCACAAACACAAAAACACACCAAGGCAATGGTGCCATCACACAGATGCCTCTTCCAGTAGTGTTAAGAGGTGAATGTAGAATATTAGTGGTTATAAGCAGACTCTGGTGGTGACCATTAGTGTTGTGTGTGTGTGTGTGTGTGTGTGTGTGTGTGTGTGTGTGTGTGTGTGTGTGTGTGTGTGTGTGTGTGTGTGTGTGTGTGTGTTGTTCCAAGCCTGATGAAAAGGCTTTTAGGCTAATTACATGTTGCCATCTAGATGAATTTTAATCTTGCGCTCACATCTCTCTCTCTCTCTCTCTCTCTCTCTCTCTCTCTCTCTCTCTCTCTCTCTCTCTCCCTCTTTCTCATACACGTAAATACTATGCATACACACTGGACTGGTTCAACAGACTGCCGCTGCTGTTGGATTTTTAAATTAGTTAAATTGGTCATTTTAATAGAATGACTTGTTCTTCTGTATGTATGGGTGTATGTGTGTATGGTGTCACGTCTTTCACAACACTATGATGGAGTCAATAATGAGCATGATGTTCTGAGCGTGACTTACACAGCCTCCTCTTGGTAAGCTGCTGATACCTTGCTTGCTGAACGTGCTAAGGGGTTAAAAGGAGAGATTTCTTTAGGAGCACCCTGTTTTTTTTGGTTTCTTATTTAACAGCACCCTCTGTTGAGAGAAAGTTAGAACTGCAACACAACACAATTTTTGATTTGACATGAAAAAAGTTGCTCTGAATTCAAAGAATTCAAAGTTAAATCAGGTAAATTTCATTTATTTAGAACCCTTTTGTATTTATCTCAAAGGGCTTCACAATCTCAGAGGGCTTTACAACACAGATCCTCAATTTGATGAGGAAAAACTCACAAAAAACCTTTAACAGGAGAAAAAAAGAAACCACAAGATAAAAAACAGTGGAGAGATTTATCTCCAGACAATTACAAATAGTACATAACACTAAAAAATCAATCACAATGCGTTTGGAGTGAAGATCAGAGAAGATGTTGAGCAACAAAACCTCCTACAAAGACTTTGAAAAAGGATTGTCAAAACACCAAACACTTAATTTTGTGTGACTTTTGATGACACAATTTTTCTGTTCTGTGTAGAATTATTTGAGCCTGGGCTCACTTAAAAGGATACATCTGTAAATTAATTCCACATTCAATGTAATAATTTCATGCTTCATGTTTGATCTTTTTTTTCAGCATTCCAAGAATACATTAACAAATTCTTGATTTTTCGGCATCTATTTCCTCATAGTTTACCAGTTTAAACACAAATGCATGAGTCTTTTTTGCTATTCAATTAATTCAGTCATTTCTGAAATATCTTCCTCCCTGTGCTTTAAGAAAACACTTTTCAAAAAGTATTCAATTCAGATCTCAATAAGACTGAAAGGAGTTGTGAATTTAAATAAACTCTCACAGATACAGTAAGTGTGTGACAGTTTGTTGCACACAGGGGTCAGAGTGCTTTTACCATGTCACAGTAAAAAGAAATTGTAAATAATAAAATGAATGATGCCTGAATTCCATTTAGCAGCTATCAGTGTCAAATTATGTTATTTTTGGGGCATTTTTAGGCCTTTATTTCCACAGGACAGCTGAAGAAATGGAAGGGGAGAGAGAGGGTGAATGACATGCAGCAAAGGGCCGCAGGTCGGAGTCAAACCTGCTGCCACTGCTTTGAGGAGTAAACTTCTATATATGGGCGCCCACTCTACCAACTGAGCTACCCGGCCACTCCAAGTTAGGGTTTTTAAAGGATGGAAACTGATATGGGGGCATCATTTCCCATTTGTTTGACAAAAGTATCAATTTTCTGAAGAAGAAAATGTTTTTACATTGAATTTGTATTTGCCAAAAGGAATTTGTAATACAATCTGATATATCAGAAACAGCTTTTCCAGAAACGTATGCTCCAATTTAATGCTGTCATCTTTAATTACAGCAGGCTTGATTAGATAGTACCTAAGTCTATTAAAGCTATAGTGCGTAGTTTCTGTCTCCCATATTAGGAATTGTAATTAATGATAATAAAACTGTCACCCTACGCCACAATCTTCTAAACATAGCCATACTGAGAAATAGAGAGTTGTGTGGAGCTGGTAGTCTTAATTAGCTTTGTAACGACTCATTTGGCAATCGCTTGAATGTAACGGACATTCATTAATATCAAAAATGTACGCACTAAAGCTTTAATATGCCCTAGTTTGGGGAATTTTAAAACTTGTTAATACTTTGTCATCAATTTACTGTTGTGGGTGTAATAGTACAAGCTCTAATAATGAAAAGAAAGTGAGTGTGATAATTTAAGAAAGGAGGGGAAAAAAGGTGGAATATTCAACATATTCAGGGCAATGTTACACCAAAAACCCATCTGTACTCATTTTTAATGGCTGAATAATTTATACTCAGAGATTGTGTTCCTTCTTTGATAACATCTGCCTTAGCAATAATTGAGCATCTTTTGGGATGTAATTCTTTCCTTCACATCTCTGCAAAAAGAAAGATTTAATATGACATTACTAAATTGAGATGTTTTGCAAAGGAAAATGTCTAATGTGCTGATGTGTTTAGATGAGACCATGCCAATTATAATTAAAAGTGACAAAAATCAAGTAAAATTGCAACAAAAACTGAAAACAGATGAACCGATTTCCTTTGATGTTAGAGGAACTGAAATGCAAATGAATTAGCATTGCTCAGCATCAACTCCAAATAGGTTCTATCTAGTGAATCTCACTGCACACAACTTTGCACCTCTGTGTCTGCTGCAGCTGGCCAGCTTCTGCTGGGTCCACTTCCTTTGGCTCACCATCTTGGTAACAGCAGATAGTTGGTGGAAGAAGGAGTCTGCTGGAGTACAAACTGGCGTTTGTGAGGCAGATTATTCTTGCAGTGAAACAGGCCCTGAAAACAGCCTGGATCCTGTAGCTGATGAGTTTCTCTGGCAGGGAGGCTGTCAAGAAGAGGCTCTCCTGTTGCCTTGGCTGAGTGAGAAGCTTATGTTTCCCAGGGACACGGGTTGGCATGGATACTTTGGCTGTCTGGCTGTTTGACAGATAAGAAGAGAAAGTGTTGAGACATTGTGATGATGAAAAGAGACACTGGTTGAGGAACCATCTTAGAGAGAAACCAACTTTCAGTTTAAGCCAACCGTGTAACTCTTTGATGTTTGTAAGTTTCACTGAGTAGCGCTCTCTCTTTCTGCAGTGCCTTGTCCACATTCAGTTACACACAGTCACTCTGAAAACTGCCAAGTACAGTACAACCCCAGTGTGATCTGCTGGCCTGTAATGAAGGTCGCTGTTGCATATGTTTGCACAGAATAACACATCTCTTAAATGTACGATATGAAAATGATTGATAAAGGCTGAACCTTTAAAAAGCTAAACTTTCTACATAGAATCACTTTTGCTAAGGGGAAAACTAAACCATAGTCTTGACCTTTGACCTTTACTGTTACCTAAGTAGAGACACTATTAAATTATCTTGTTGTGAATTTTATGAATGGTTGTCAGCAACTCAAATGTAGTTGTGTTGGCGTTTGTATTTGTTTGTTGGTGCACTGTCTGTCTTTATTTTGTTCATATTATATGGGATAATTGGAGTAATTTATTGATACTATTGATAGTATACTTCTCTTCTCTGCTTCTCTGCACAGCCCCTATAGAACTGCCTTGCACCAGCTCTTAATTATGCTGTTATAGTTTTAGACTGCCGGGGGACTTCTGTTGACACACTGACTAAGTTTACATGCAGCCAATAACCCGTTCAAAACCGGAATATTAGCAATAACCCGGTTGCGCACGGCCATGTAAACACTGGCAAAACCTTTTTTAAAAACCCGAATATGACCCCTGGGTTACAGCTTTTCTAACCCGAATATTTGGTCATGTAAACGCGTATCGGCATATCCCCATCAAAAGGAACATTGATTTGTGTTCTGCGCATGTTCTATTCGCAAGGAATCTTGGTCTTTTGAGTAGAGGAACTTCTTGTATGTGCCGTCTGGCGCATACAAAAACCTGCGTGCAGTATACCGGAAGTAAACAAGAAGTAGAGGTAAACATGGCAAGATGCAGCACAGCACCACACTTTTGGAGCGAGGAGGAAACCAATTTCGTTATTAGTGTGGTGAAAACCATGAATATAATGTCTTTTGTTGTTGATGTGTTTGTTGAAATGACGCATATTGCGTCTTAAGGTTGTCCGTACGTCCAGACGCTAACCGTGCGTCGCCGTTTACATCGGGATATTGCCAATTGATTACAAACTCCATGTATACAGGAGTAACTCTCTCTGCTCACGCATGTAAACGGGTTATTCCGAATGTTTCAGAAACCCGAATATTGACCTTAACCCAACCATAACCCAAATATTGGCTGCTTGTAAACATAGTCACTGAGTTCCTCTCTCCTCTGTCTTTCCATCTGTGTGCATCCATGTCCCAGAAATGCTTGTTATTAACTTAGCTCTGGGGAGCTTATTCCACAGTCCTTAGGTTTTTTTCGCCCAGCAGTTTTCCTTGGATTAGGGTGGCACCTAAATCATGGTTGCAGCTGTCGCTGTGGTCCTGCTCTGCGCCCTGCTACACCCTGCTACACCCTGCTACGCTCTGCAGTGCCCTGCTACGCCATGAACTACTACAACTACTATTTCAAGTCATTGTTCCATTATCTTTATTGTGACTATTGCCACTGTTCATCACACCCCCAACCGGCACCGTCAGACACTGCCTACCAAGAACCTGGGTCTGTCCGAGGTTTCTCCCTAAAAGGAAGTTTTTCCTCACCACTGTCACACTAAATGCTTGCTCTTGGGGGAATTACTGGAATTGTTGGGTCTTTGTAAATTATAGAGTGTGGTCTAGACCTACTCTATCTGTAAAGTGTCTTGAGATAATTCTTGTTACAATTTGATACTATAAATAAAATTGAATAGTTTTGTGTTATTGATTTGGTTGTGTTGTACTACAATCAAGCAGCTGTGTTTTATTCATGTTTAAATGTGTCATTTGGACCTTGCTTTCATGATTGTATTAATGTTTTATTTGGACGCTTTTTTGAATGTGTGTATGTGTACACAGGAAGATTAGCAACTGATCTGACAGAAGCTAATGGGGATCTAATGAAGGCTAAACACACAAACAAAAAGTAAAATTTCACCTCCACTCATCTGATCAGAGAGAAAATGATCGTATAGGCCTATATCTCACTTTGCTGCTAACCCCAGTTAAAGTGCTGACCATCTATGGGTGCATACAGGGCGCTAAAGAGTGTCACTCCCTCTCTATTGTGTCCGCTGGCGTCCCCTGGCGGTGATCCCCGGTTGAGCACCGGTGCCCTCATCAGTCTGACCGTCCCACCGCCGCCCGTAGGAGCTGCTCTCACTCCGCTGCCCAAGTTCACAAACCGCTGGCTGTGAATAGAGAGTGTGGATAGGCTGTCCCCCCGTGTATGTGTGTGTCTTCTTAATGTTGTTTGGCTTCGAATGAACATACAGACTTCTGATCAACTGTAGATCTTTTTTTTCAGCCCAGGACGGACTCAGACCTTTACACAATTTTCGGAACATTTGCCGGCTTTGTTTCTTCTCTATCCGGATGGATTTTTGTTGATGGCGCGGTCTAACCAAGATGGACACGGGTTGTCTGCCGGCTGGAGACTAGATAACGGCTTCATCTTTTAAATCTAAATGTGACTATATTTCATTATCCGCTGTAACCCTTTTATTTATCAGGTGGATGTAAGAGGACTGGGTCATTTCCACCCCAGAAGTCACATCCTATAATGAACATTTTCCCACTGAAGTTTCGGTGAACTTTTCCCACGACTCGCCATGTCGGGAGTGGTCCGCACCCTGAGCCGCTGCCTGCTCCCGGCGGAGGCCAGCCGGGACCCGGGGAGCAGCAAGGAGGGGAGCCGGGAGAGGGACGCGGCGCAGGAGCGGGAGGCGAGGCGCAGGAGCCGGGAGATAGACGCGATGCTCGCCCGGGAGAGGAGAGCCGTTCGCCGGCTGGTGAAGATTCTCCTACTCGGGGCCGGGGAGAGCGGAAAGTCCACATTCCTCAAACAGATGCGCATCATAAACGGACAACAATTTGATAAGAAAGCACTTCTGGATTTCCGGGACACTATCTATGAGAATATACTGAAGGTAAGAATAGAAAATAGATAGATTGGGGCCTGCAGTCCAAAGTTTAAACCATCACATTTATAATCGGTGCTGTCATCTCCTACTTTTGTATTTTTGTTTAAAATGTAGGCCTATAGATTATTTGTTTGTTGAGAACTCTCCTTGAATAGCCTTTAAAACCTGTCAAACCTTGTTAAATAAGTGAAGTTAAACTCAAGGATGTGTGAGAAACTGACATTAGGAGACCAGAGCTGAAAGATTCCTCGATTAATCAATCTTTAGAGATATATTGACTAGAGTTCATTCTTCGTAATTTTTTCAAAGAAATATCACCAAAACTATCACTACCATCTTCTCAAATATGAAGATTTGGTGCCTAATCTTTTATGATGAGGAAACTCAATGTATTTGATATACTTTGGACTCAA
Source organism: Gymnocephalus cernua (assembly GCA_023631565.1). Taxonomy (NCBI): domain Eukaryota; kingdom Metazoa; phylum Chordata; class Actinopteri; order Perciformes; family Percidae; genus Gymnocephalus; species Gymnocephalus cernua. The sequence goes on along the minus strand of CM042427.1, from coordinate 32,974,399 downwards.
GCAGCAGTAGCTCCGGGACATTTTGATGGACATTTTTCACTATTTCTGACATTTTATAGACCAAACGATTGTTGATTAATCAAGAAAATAATCAGCAGGTTAATCAGTAGTCGAAATAATCCTTATTTGCAGCCCTAATATTGACATTTTCATCCCACAGTTGAGGCTCACACACACACACACACACACACACACACACACACACACACACACACACACACACACACACACACACACACACACACACGCACACACACGCACACACACATACTTACCCAAACACTCAGAGGTTTGTTGACATAGTACATATTTTTATCCTGAAGTGTGTGTGTGTGTGTGTGTGTGTGTGTGTGTGTGTGTGTGCACTCGCTGTCCTTTTGTTTGCTGTCATGCCTGGGCCTCCTTCACCAGCTAACAATACCAGCCTATTCCTGAGGGATGAGCACATCCGCCCTGAGTGCCACACAGCCTAGACAAGGATGATAAGAGCCAGTTACTTCCACACAGTTGAGATGGTATACAATACCCTCCCCTGAATACCAGCATACAGTGACGGCACTGTCTTGGGCCACAGCATGAACAGGACCCCCCTCCACCCACATACACACTTTTTACCACCAGTTAACCTCCTGAAAAACACACAATGCATGATGTGTAGCAGGGCATGGGAGAGGCAAAAATTGCATGACTGGCGTCTTCTCCAATGCAGCATGATACTACATGCCTGTAATCCCGTGATCCACCCTGTCGCTATTCATTGGCCCTCTATTTTATGAAAAAGACTAAAATCAAAAGTACTTGTTGTGTCCCACCGACAGTCCAAAACCTAAAAGTATAAACAAGGAGAGGAAAGCAGAAAACAGCAATCACATGGTTATTTCCATTACTGATTAAGTGGTTGATTAGTTTTTTGACTAATCTGTACTTCTTTGGACTATTAAAGTATCTGGAAATAGTGAAAAGTGTCCATCACAATTTCCCAGTAAAGGCTTAAAAAATACTACATTTACCATTAGTGCATAATTCCCAGTATTTCATGACACCATAAACTGACATGATTCTTATGACTTAGTAAAGCTGAGAAGCGTTGGTGTATGTGGGGATGGGGTGGGATGTTCCCTGATCAGTAGTGTGGCTCAGCCTCACTTGTCGGGTGTAGAGGACACCCTCCCTTCATGGGAACCTAATGAGAGAGAAAGAGAAGAAAGCGTGAAGTTAAGGAGGGATAAAGGTGAAAGAGAACACACAGGTGTGTAGCACAATTAAGCTTATAAAAATAAATAACATAGAGGTGGAGTTCAGGTGTGGTCCTGCTCTTTTAATCTCAGTAATTATACCTCAAGTAACGGATAAATCTCTGGGCTAATCCTTGTCAAAGTGGATTTACTTATTTCTCACAAATTAAAGTGAAACTCAAAAACAGCTGGTCCTATAATGTAACTCTGTCACGCCTCATCAACAAGTGTGGGCTTGCCGAACAACTCGAGTATCCACTAATTTAGCTGTACCTCTTGGATAGAACAGAACATAAACAACAACAACAACAATAAAGAATCGTTAGTTTTCATCCACTTTCTAAATTGAGCACATGATGGTTTGGAGTTTTTCATGAAGCAGTTTTTATTTTATGTTATCTCAGTTTCTCTGAATGTCTTTCATTACTCCTTAACCAAGTGCTTTCCCAAACACTGATCAATCAAGGGAGGTACAGTAAAAAGTTGACAGGTTTTTGAAGTTAAAGTAGCTTTAAGGTTGGAAGAAATTGTCTTATTCCACACTGTCAGTTTCACATGATACATTCTTTATTAGCTTAGGCCATTGAATCCCCAAAACTCAGCATATTTGGCATGTTTGTAAACTTTGGGGTCGCAACTTGAATATAAAATAAAGTAAACAGTTCAGCGCTGTTTGTAATGATTGAATTGTACGGATTGAAGAAGTTACTTACAGTACAGATGTCTACTGTACAGTGGGGGAGTGGATTGTTGGGGCGCAACAGATAGCCGCAGAAGGGCAGTGCAGTTGATGGGGTGGAAAACATGAATGCAGGAAGGGAGCTACTTTGTAATTACACAATAGTGATAAATGAAACAGAGCTTCTTTTTTTTAAGGCCGAACCAGATGCCAGTGTAGGCGACTGCTAATAATACTATTGACCATGGCATGACTGTGAGGAAACAAGTTCCATGTGGTGGGATACTACTGAGGGCCACTGACACATAAGACCATTACAGAGAGCTGGTCTTTTGTCTCTTTAACTCTTTTTTCATCCTAGGCACAATTTTTTTGCATGTGAAAAAGTGCAATACTATAAATGACGGCCAGCTTTTCACTTTGAGTGTGGCCGTTTTGATCATGTACAAACTAGGGATGGGCATTTGATTAAATGTTCTTCGTCGATCGTTGGGAGAATTAATGATCAATTATCGATTAATCATTAATATTGTTTTATTAAAATTCATTATTTATTTAACTTTTTATAAATTAAAAACGCAATGAAAACACAAAAATACAGCGTGTTTTTCCTCGATGAGATCTTAATTACAAGAAGAACAACTTGTGGCAGTTAAACTGGAGGTTAGGCTAAACTTAAAAATATATGCGCTGCGGTGCTCTGAAGCAGTGGAACCGCTGCTGCTGCGAGCCGGCGTTCTTAAAAAGAGACCCTCGTTTGTTCCAAAATAATAAATAAAAAGAATCACGTTAAATAATAACTTAACCATAACTTAACCAAAAACATAATACTACTTAGATCTGACAGGTTTTGTCAAAATGTATCTCAAAACTATCCGAGGCACGGACAACGCCTAATACAAAATAACCAGTAACTCACATACAACTTCTGCACCAGTCTACTGTTTTTTGTTGAGAAAATTAAGCAGGTTGACATGATCTGGGGTCAGACGCGACTGCTACCTGGTGACCGTCAGTCCAGCTGCCGAAAACAACCGCTGGCCGGGATGCACAGGTACCTCCGCGCTAACTTGGCCAGGCCGGGCCAGGGAACCTTATCCCGTTGTTCGTAATGAGTTTCTACCAGTCTGGTGATGGTACGTCGTGACGGAATGTGACATGCTGGTTCCAATATCCATCTCAATGAACTTGCAGATCCCTTGGGTAATTTTCTCTGCTCATTGTGCATCGCAGCTCCTCCATGCTAATGCTGAGTTGATGCTAGGTTGAGACTGAGAGCAGGACGCACCGCCACCGACATTAATAACCAGGGTCGGATGCACTTTGTGGTACATCATTTGAGTCGTGGCCGTGTTGTACTTATACACGTTGTCGCAGTGTTTGCAGTGAACTAAGTCGTTTTTTAAATCAAAATGTTCCCACGCCACACTTCGCCGTGACCTCTTCATGTTTACATTGGAATCAAAACGGAAACTGCAGGTAACTGAGCAGCCTATGGCGCCCCCGGGTGGTAAAATGTTTTATTGCTGCTGCCACACTGGAATTCATTTCATTGCTTCAATCACACTACACAACGCAACCTGCATTAGTTTAATCGATGACAAATTAACGTGATCGACGAAATTCTTAGTGATCAATCGTTGATCGTTGATTAATCATGCCCATCCCTAGTACAAACACTTTATTTATACACTTTGTGGTCTGACAACAGGTCGTACAAACTGCTTTTTTTTGTAGTACAACCAGCCCTTTAAGCGTGATTTATGCTTCTATGTTAAATCTACGGCGTGGCTACATACGTAGGTATGTGGAGAGACGGCCCTACGCCGTAGTCTGATGTGCACCCCTTAAAAATGTAACTAGCTACACGTTACAGTGACGCACGTCGCTCAGCCGTGGCTTGGTAGTGTTGCATTTCCCCCTACTTATTTCCTGGTTCTCCTTCTCCATAAACAACATAAAATCAAGGAGAGGGTTAACTTTTCCTGCTACATATTTCCCACCGTAGTCAGAAAGCACAGGGGAGACACTTTGTTTCTCCCACTATGACTCTCTCTCTCACATCTATATAACGGCCATGTATCTCTAAAGCAGCATATCCAGAAAGAGAAAAGAAGAAAAAGGACAGTTTATGTTCCATTTATCTTTTTTTTTTTCATCAGTCTGCAAGTTCAAGAGACATAATTATTAGGGATTGATGACAACCTGAATGCAAATATCTACTAAACACAAAGTGGGCATGTGATATTTCCCGACTATTGTATTGTATAACCTGAAAGCCCCAATAATAGAATGACCAGCTCACATTACAGTATGGGAAGGGTACTTTGGTATTAGTACTTTGCCCGACCTGGTCAATATGTTAAAGATTTTCAAGATTTTTGTGTGTGTGGCATTTTCACCTTTATTTGACAGTGTAGAGGTAGAGACTGGAAATAGGGGAAAGAGAAGGTTATGACTGGAATTGGACCCGGTATGTTCCAACTTGTTATGGTTTGATATATTTGTTGTAGAAATGCAGACATGCTGAATTGAGACAAGGTCGATAAACATGCAGGCATACAGGAAGAGAGACAGACAAGACTGCATGGGATTATGCTACAAGTACACTGATTAGTATACTGGTAAGGTTCAGGTTGGCTTTACAGACAGAAGAAAGTGGATGTGACTCAACACTCACTCACAGTGACTCTCCGCCAACATGCTGCTGTTCGATCTGCATGTCGTGTCAGATTACGATTGCATGTGTGTCTTTGTTAAGCACTAGTTTTGTCAGTCTTGCATGCATTCCTACTGTAAAAACAAACATCACACACCAGTTAGTCACAAAGCAGCATCCCAGTCAAAATGCACACACACAAGCTCACACATCTCAACACACACACACACACACACACACACACACACACACACACACACACACACACATAGTAGCTGCATTAGTGATGACCTTTACAAACTGTCACATCCTACTATATATTTTTTTTATGTTTTTGTACTTACCTTTTTCACACCCACGCCACCTGTTGCACACCCATGTATCTTAGGAGGGGGTATCTCTCTTTCAACTTCCTTGGCTGAGATTTCTTCCAGATTTTTTCCTTTAGAGGATTTGAGCTGGGTTGGCAGCTGTTCTTGTTGTGGGCCTGTAAAGCCCCATTGAATGCATTATTAAGCTGTGTAAATAAACTTGAGTAGACTTGACTATTGCACAAGAGTTAGGTGGTCATGACTCATTGACACACACATATACTCACATCCCTTAACCCACTGTGACCTTTGAAACGCTTCATAGTTCACTGATACTGTTTGCTGCCGATTCCTCTGTTGTTTCAATAAATAAATCAAGCAAACAGGCTTAAATAATACTGCAGATTCTGAACTTTAGGATGCTGGGAAATATGCTTCACATTGGAGTCAATGATTAAGCCATAAAGATATAAGCAAAGAAAAAGATCTTATGAATAAACAAGCAACAAAATGGACTAAATAAATGACGTTAAAAATAATCACAAAATAGACTTAACCAAATGTATTGCCAAACACATCATGAAATGCTGAATTGGAACAATTAAAAGGAGTTGATTAAAAAAAGTGTAATAAAAATATATATAGAGAGAAAAGGAGACACAGATACAAAACATTGAGTCTCTGTGTGTTGGTTAGTTTGATCACTTAGCAGGAGACCTCCCACACAGATCAGTCCACATGGTTCTCTTCAGAAAACCACCAACAACCACACATGCATATGTTTGAATGTGTGTGTGTGTGTGTGTGTGTTAGACACATGCACTGCACTGTTCAAGTTACTCCATGTTTACCAGTAACCCTAGACTCTGTGTTGACGTTCTTGCCAGGAAGCAGCACAAGCAGTATCAGTCTTATTTTCTCTCTATGTGGTCAGGAAATATTTGTACAAAAATGCTGACATTACAAAAATGCAGCTGTAACACTACTTCACCACATTCAGGCTCATGAATTTGCACTGATTGTGTGTTTGTGCAGGGCATGCGCGTGCTGGTGGATGCCCGGGACAAGCTAGGCATCAGCTGGCAGAGCTGCGAGAACGAGAAGCAGGGCATGCTGGTGATGTCGTGGGAGGGACGTGTGGGCGGCTCGGGGGTCGAGCCCAGTGAGTTTCAGCTGTACGTGATGGCACTCAGTGCGCTCTGGGCAGACGCTGGCATACAGGAGGCCTACGCACGACGCTCTGAGTTCCAACTGGTGAGTAGATTAGCCATGTAACATACACTTGCCCCCTTTTATTTCCCCTGAAGTAGCTTCAAGGTTGTAAGTCAGTTTGTTCCAAGTCTTTGTTGAGGCTATATGATGTTTACACTGCTGCGCTATTCCATCAAATGGAAATATTTTAGATGTCTTGTGCATCAATTTTACACACTTCCCCAAAATTCAGATTGACATATTGGGTATGTTTAGAAATTCCAGGATCCTACAGTAGTTTTTCTAACAAAGTTCAGCAGGTTGGAACAATGTTTGGCGGCACAGAGAGAGTTTTTCAATGATGGCTTCTTGTTAAGGATGGATTACTGTGACAGTTGAAAGATATACTTCCCTCAAAATTGATCTTTTTTTGTATAATTCAGTCTCACATCCAGGAACTATAATGACAAAACTTGCATTGACACTCCATTCCAAAAGTTGAAGCCATTTCTGATAACTACCTATACATCAAACTATCCTTAAAAACCTTAAAAAGTCCTTAATTTCTCATGCAACACTCTGAGGTATCCAATCACTCTCCATAGCACAACCCAAACTCTGAAATATTAAGCTCTTACTCTTAATCCTCCCATTACTGTCTGCATTCAAAACCAGCCTCAAGTCACGATCAGTCATAGATTACTCACTGGCTGACCTGATGCTTCACATGTAATGTGTCTCAGTAGTCAGAGATCATCTGATGACTAATCAGGACTTATTCATTCATTTAGCGCACACAACGAATCACAACATCTGGGAACTGAATACAGCTCAGGACCTCTTGTTACCTATCATCCCTCTGCATCAATTCTGTCTCACTCTACTGTGAGCTGTCAAATTGAGGAATAATGCCGAAAAAATAGCCTTTAATAAAAAACCTTGCACCGTGTATGTTAACTGGTTTTGTACCCCCCAGTTCCACAAATATTTCCATATCACTTCAGTGACATCAGCAGTCTAGAGTCGCAGATATCTGCACAGTAACTGATTTACCGCAGCCAGGAGTAACAAAGCTAATAATTACTGACATGCTCAAAACTTCAGAGGAAGTAACTGGATCATATCAGAAATGTTTCTGACCTGTCAACTATAGAACAAAGTCACAGTGGAGGAGCACTGCACCGAGCGAAGCCTGTGGAAGTATTTATTGTTTTTCTGCGTAACTTACCTCGCCCATGTTTTTGTGTTTGGAGGCTTTCCATTTTATTTTTCTCTTGACTGGAAATGGAGCCAGTGAAGTGGAGCCCTGTGGAGTTTCATCTGCCACGCTACGCTGCACTGAACACAATCTGAAACAGCTCGTAGATTGCAGTGTAATTCATTTACCTCTTAACCCTAATATATTAAACACACACTGATCTAAACTAGTGGGTTGCACACATCACTGATCCTCTTTTTACTGTATAGCTAGTCACATTGAATAAATGGAAAATAAGGCAGTATTTTTTTGTGTGTGAAAAAGCCACAAAATATCTTTAAAGCAGGATTTGATACCAATACTGGCACCTATACTTACTCAACTATCAGAGTGAGGTGCAGTACTTTTTCAAAATCATCATTAAAAACATCATAAGGTGACATGATTTTCACTTTAGTTTTGCAGGACAACATTTAGGGCATTTTAATATTAGATAGGAGGATTTGATGTCAGTTGGGTGGATGAGAGTAAGTAAGTAAGTGAGTAAGTAAGTAAGTAAGTAAGTAAGTAAGTAAGTAAGTAAGTAAGTAAGTAAGTAAGTAAGTAAGTAAGTAAGTAAGTAAGTAAGTAAGTAAGTAAGTAAGTAAGTAAAGTTTATTTGTGTAGCACTTATCACAGACAGAGTCACAAAGTGCTTCACAGGCCAGATAAATAAATACATTAAAACATATTGATTATCATAAAAAGCACAATAAACCACAGTAAATCACAGTTAAATACAAAAGCATAAAATACATAGTGATACAGTCAACAATGTGGCTAAACAAACGCCTGACTTAAAAGATGCGTCTTTAGCTGCTTTTTAATCAACAGAGGCCGCCACTCTTAAAACATGAGGCAAAGCTTTCCATAGAGCTTGTCTATGCTGTATTTGTCAATTTGTCTATGTACACACAGAGATTACTTAGGCCAATAAGACAAGCATATTTGATAAATCTTAGCCTTAAAGCTGGTCTAATCGATATTTTGTGTTGCCAATGAATCAAATGAATTTCCCTTTGGTGATCAATAAAGTATCTATCTATCTATCTATCTATCTATCTATCTATCTATCTATCTATCTATCTATCTATCTATCTATCTATCTATCTATCTATCTATCTATCTATCTATCTATCTATCTATCTATCTATCTATCTATCTATCTATCTGCCTGCCTGCCTGCCTGCCTGCCTGCCTGCCTGCCTGTCTGTCTGTCTGTCTGTCTGTCTGTCTGTCTACCTACCTACCTACCTACCTACCTACCTACCTACCTACCTACCTATCTATCTATCTATCTATCTATCTATCTATCTATCTATCTATCTATCTATCTATCTATCTATCTATCTATCTATCTATCTATCTATCTATCTGCCTGCCTGCCTGCCTGCCTGCCTGCCTGTCTGTCTGTCTGTCTGTCTGTCTACCTACCTACCTACCTACCTACCTACCTATCTATCTATCTATCTATCTATCTATCTATCTATCTATCTATCTATCTATCTATCTATCTATCTATCTATCTATCTATCTATCTATCTATCTATCTATCTATCTATCTGCCTGCCTGCCTGCCTGCCTGCCTGCCTGCCTGTCTGTCTGTCTGTCTGTCTATCTACCTACCTACCTACCTACCTACCTACCTACCTATCTATCTATCTATCTATCTATCTATCTATCTATCTATCTATCTATCTATCTATCTATCTATCTATCTATCTATCTATCTATCTATCTATCTATCTATCTATCTATCTATCTATCTACCTGTCTGTCTGTCTGTCTGTCTGTCTATCTATTGATCTATCTATCTATCTATCTATCTATCTATCTATCTATCTATCTATCTATCTATCTATCTATCTATCTATCTATCTATCTATCTATCTATCTATCTATCTATCTATCTATGACAAACCCACAGAGAATTATCGGCTCATTGTTATGGTTTTACAGCTCGTAATGTTTACTGTTTTTGGTTCACTTTGACCAATAGGCTCTAAAAACTCACTGCACACTGTCTGCCGAGCACCAAACAGCAGACACACAAAGTAAGCAACTATCTGGTGAACATAGTGGAGCATTTAGCAGCTAAAAAGTCAGATATTTCTCTCAGGAGATGGTGGAAACCAAAAACAGATCTAAAAGAAGACTTTATATTGGCCAGAAACAGTACTCCAAATGATAATGTCAGTGTTGAGTTTGCAGCTTGTGGCCAAAAAACAAGCAATGCTGGTTTAAAGAAATATTGAAATGCTTAATTATTACATATAAAAAATGTCCATCTACGTCTAGAAAGAGTAACTAAATAGGCACCTGGCAGCTCTTCTGCTGGCGTCTTTAGAACATCTCTTTGTCTGCTGCCTGAAGAAAACTAAACAAACTGAGACTTGTTTAAAGCTGCTACTTACTGTAGTTTAAAGATCAATTTGTGAACAACAGAGCAGCTGGAGAACCACTTGGTTTTACAACTAACTCTTTAAGTGTCTGCAAATGTGGCGAAGGGCCAGACAGACTGTTAATGACATATAATGTATCAACAGAATGTCATGAATGATCATTAACCATATTGTCAACATAGCGAACGTCGTCTCAGTGAGTCGGCATCACCAGCTGGTCTTGTTGTCAGTGCAGTTTGTATTGGCCATAGCAGCTAGTTTACTTTGTACTGTTTTGAAGTGACGCAGCAGCTCTATTTTCTGTTCAGAGCCGTAACGGTTGACCTTTTACCTTGTTACACATTTATCAGTGACAACACTATCTGGAGTCAGACAGAAGCCACTTCCGTCTCTGTCTCACTTAACATACTGTAAGTGTGTGTGAGATGTCAGTGCACAGCTTTGAGTCAGACTGCCTTGTCTTATCTGGAGTCGCCGTATGATAAAGCCAGTGCTGTACAGCTGCACTGGCTGCTTGCAGACACCGTTCTGGCTTAATTGATAAGGCTGGTGATATATTCTGTATTTTTCTTACTGTCAACATTCCATGAAAAGACTAAAACCAACAAGAGACTGAACAAGTATTGTCAAGTATTATAGTCTGTGTATCAAAAGCCTGATATATATCATTCCTATGTGCTATAGATCTCGATTGTTGTCCATAAACTATTAAAACACATCAATGAGCCACACTGTTGCACTGGGTGACATTCGCCACAGACGTTTACTTTGAGTCAATCCCAAATACACCATCCTGCTGTATTTAAAGGAGAATTCCAGTGGATTACAACACATAGCTCTGTTGTTTGTAAATTTGGAGTGCTGTCAGTAGTAGGGGTGTCACGATTCTCCAAATCCTCGATTTGATTACATTTTCGATTCTGAGGTCACGATTCGATTCGATTCTCAATTTTTACTTCTTGTTTGTAAAGCACAGGTTGCTATACCATTTTTAGACTAGACTTGTATGTAATATAATATCTGACCTTTGTTTGCAATGTACCACATTACATTGTCAAATTTAAAACATGTATTAACAACATAATGTAACAGTAACATATCTTCAGTCAATTGGAAACTTGACAATTTGTCAATAAAGTAAAAATACAACAGCTTCTGCAGTTGCCATGCTATCTTTTGACTGGCTCTAGCTTAGTTAGAGGAGGTTGACTGACTCGCAGCACTTCAACACGTGCTTTTTTCCGCTTGACAAGCCGACCGGACGTCACATGGGGGCGTGGTATCGACGATTCCATTTTTTTTATTCAATATTCAAGATTGTGACTTAATTTCGATAAATTTTGATTTCAAATCGAAATCTTGACACCCTTAGTCAGTAGCAAGAACAACTAAAACAATCGGTGCTGCCTACACCGTGTTCTCTTCCTGCTAGAGTTAGCACCCAACAGGCTTAAACAGGGAAGGTTTTAAACCTGTTTTTAGCATCTAAACATGTTTGAAATGTCATTACAAGTGCCTACACATGTGCAGTGATTCCTACCAAGGGAACACAGCGAATCTGACTGCAGTAGATGTGACAGAAAGGCATAAAAGTTGTGTTAATCCATACCTCACTGAAAAACAGGAAATAAACAGAGGTATGGATTAACACAATTTTTATGCCTTTCTGTCACATCTACTGCAGTCAGATTCACAAAATGTTCTAAGTAAATAAGATAAATAGGTTTGGAATTATTTTTACAACTGAAATACATTTTTTGTTATTACAGGGGGAAAGTACTGGAAAAAATGTGAACGGTACCCAACCCTACCTGCCACTTTTAATTAATTGTGTGGCAGCATTTTGGATTCCCAGTGGAAACGCCACAGTTATTAGGTCTGAAGAGGTTAGTTATACAGGAGAGAAGCCATTTGAGTTTCATTTTGTGACTTTCGATTGAATAAAACTAAGACTATTTTTCCAGTCATATTTCGTCATTGAAGTTTTCTTTAAAGTAAAGTTAGTTCTCGTGAACCCAATCTCGTGTATTGTCTCGTGAGCTGAGTGTCTCGTCACACCCCTGGTAGGATCAAATGTGATTGGGGAGTGTCACAGACAGGGTAGGGACTTACCGGAAAGTATTGAGACATGCTAACGGATTGTTGGCATAGTCTTCTCGTGGGATTTGTTGACAATAAGAGAAATATAGAATACCAGCAACCTTATCTTTTTCAAAGAAAGAAAAAACTGAATATCTACTGTGGAGTAAATGTGCTGAGTTAGACGCTTGCCACCTCCCCCCTTCTCTCTCCGCTCTCTGAGAGGTTTTCCCGGGGATACCACAGTCAGCTTTTCCCAGGCACGGCTGGAGCTGAGCCACAGGCTTACAGGGAGAGGGAGGAAAGAGAGAGGGAGGAAAGAGAGAGAGAGAGAGAGAGAGAGAGAGAGTCTAATGAGAGAAAGAAACAGAGGGAGTGGAAAGTTGAGAAGAGCAGTGAAGGAGAAGTGGAGATAGTGAGAGAAAAACAAGACGAACGCACATGCAAGGGTTTTGTTTACTTGTTCTGTGTTCCCACCACACCCAGATAGCACACAGTTTGATATAGGACATAAACACAGAAACCTCTTCTGCTTGACAAAAAAACAAGGCTGTATATCACACTGTGACGGTAAACTGTTGCCGTTGTCTCCAGCAGTACAGACATCCTGAGTAAAGGAGGTATGAGTTAAGACTGTATTGTAAACTGTAAAGGGAACTTTGAAGCCCCACAAAGCATGCACACACACACACACACACACACACACGCACACACGCACACACGCACACACGTACACACACACACACACACACACACACACACACACACACACACACACACACACACACACACACACACACACACACACACACTCCATATGGTAGACTATATGGGATTTTAACCTAGAAGTCTCTGCTACTGCTGTACTTCATCATGAGTTAACGTTGTCTCTGTATGTACAATATGTAGCTTCCTCTACAAGTGTTTACAGAATAGAAAAATCTTTTTCTGTGTATCCCCACATCTGGGTTTGGGTTTTGTGTTTCCCATTCTACCGTTCTTTTCTAGCATCCTCATGTGTGTGAGTGTGTGATTATGGGTGTAATGGACTGAACATTGTGCCCATAACAACCAAATATGAGATGTCATATTATTAAGAAACATTGAATTATAGGATATTTCTGGTTTTGTTACATCTTGAGTCTTTATTTTCATAGTTTTCGCCATAATTCCTATCAGTTTTGACAACAATGTTCTCTGGCAACACAACATCAGCAGAACAAAGTGCATCTGGTCAAGAAACACATGCTGTTTTTGCCAGATAATCTAAACCAGTATAAAAACGGTGTGCATGCAGCAAGCACAGTAGGTCAAAGTTGAACCAGGAGGTCTGTCTGTAAACTGATAGATGTTTATAACAGACAGTTTGAGTCATAACTTTAACATTCCTCTGTTTTCTCTTCTCTTAAACAGGAAGTAAGACTCTACAAGAGATTTGTTAGACTTTTTTTGAGAATTGCAGACATGCAACTGCTATCAGAATTCGAACCACAGAGTACAGTATGCTCAGCACTTTTGATAATTTACCAAACAAAAACACAAAACATTTGCTTCTGATAAATTCAATTTGAATGTTGGACTGTTGGTTGGACAAAACAAACAATTTGAAGACATCACCTTAGACTCTGGGTTATTGCGATGGGCATTCGTCACTATTTTCTAACATTTTATAGTCTAAATTATTAATCTGATTAATCGATAATGAAAAGAGTTGTTATTTACAGCCCGAAATGTTTACTTTCAGTGAGCGAATATATACTGTATATAATACAATGTGACAGGACAAACACAAGCGGCATACATATACTGTACCTGTGGCCACACACACACACACACACACACACACACACACACACACACACACACACACACACACACACACACTGCAGAATGTGAGCTTATTCAGGTCTTTGCTGTAATAAAGCCCTTAATCTGTCCATACAAGCCATGAATGGAGACATTCCTCCAGCCTTACTCAATCACACACACTCTCACACACTCTCTCAGTCTCTCTCTCTCACACACACACACGCATGCACGCACGCACGCACACACACACACACACACACACACACACACACACACACACACACACACACACACACATATACTGTATATGATATTTTGTTTGATGTATCCGCTGCATGAGGCTGGTTCATATCTGCTGATTGAATGAACTCTGCTGAGTTAAAGTGTCTGTTGAAATGATCTTTGTGTGCGTGCGTGCTCACGTGTGTGTCTGTGTCTCTGTCTGGGTTTGCATATCGCTTCATCTCCGGGAATTCCCCTCTCCCTGCTTTTCCCTCCGACAAGTCCCTCCTCTTGTTCACGTCCAGCTGAACCAATCAGAGTCCCCCGGCTTTGTGTTTCCTATTGCTGTGACACTGTGGGTCAGCGGCAGGGGTCACGGGGTCACATCTCACCCATACGGGGGTCGCTTTTCCTGGTTGTTAGCGACATGTCAGGGACAGACAGAGATTAATTTAACAGCCACATGAAGAGTTTTTAATGATTCTGTTCAATCCGTGTGACAGAAACAAATCTGCAAAGTTTGTTTTTTAAAGATGAATAATGGTAAATTGTAGTTTGGCCCAAGTGTGTGTGTGTGTGTGTGTGTGTGTGTCTGTGTGTGTGTGTGTGTGTGTCTGTGTGTGTGTGTGTGTGTGTGTGTGTGTGTGTGTGTTTGTGTGTGAGTGTGTGTGTGTGTGTGCATGCGTGCGTGCGTGTGTGTTTGTGATGTGCTAAAAAGACTTTGTAACTGGGTTCTGTCTGATTTGTTAATCCCTCCCTCCCCCATGTCTCTCCCCACTGTTTTCACACACACACAGCTGTTTCCTGTTGAATGTGTGTGTCTAAGAGAGACAGAGAGGAAGAGTGAGATTCAGCTTTAAACATATAAAGAAGAATTGTAAAACTAATGTTTCAGTGTTAGCCCATTTACTATAAACCACACAAACACTTAACGGTCACAGAAAAACATGTTGCAAATCATGCGGCCGTGCTTTAGAAAACTACTGGTTTCCATTCATTTTTGAACAGTATGAAAATCAGTTAGCTCAACAACAACAAAACAGTGATAGAAAAGATTGCAGACTTGATGTTCACTGTGATGCGACTACACAACTCAAGTTTCAAGAACCACCAGAACAGAACATTGACGTATTTTCACCTTGTATGTTGCCTATTTACACATCATGCAGACATGGAGCAACACTAGCATTCCTTTCTGCTGTTTCTGCCCACTCGATTAATTTATGTCAAATATTCACTCTGCTTTTACTTCTGTTTTGGTCTGCACCAACTCCTGAGGGAAATGTCTGACCCTTTAGCTACTAAATGCTCCACTATGTATACCAGCTAGTCCAGGTAGGAATGTGTAACTGTGTGAAGGTAACAGGTCGTCGTTGCAAATATGAATTTGTTCTCAATCGATTTACCTGGATAAATAAAGGTTAAAAATAAAATAAAAAATACGCCACTGCTGGAAACAAGCTTGATGAAAGTTTGTGGGCCAGAAAAACTAAATAATGTACTAAAAGACAGAAAGTGCTCTGTAGATCTGAGGGGAGCTACAGAGTTGGGTCTGAGTTAGTAACTACAAGAGACCCCTTTCAAATTACGTATAGCCAATTGATCCATTATTAATATATAAATATTGATTAGTGCAGCTTTAATGTCAGTTTAAAGGACTTTGTAGTTCTTTGTGGCAATGCGAACAAGCACACTAAATGTGATTATTAGACAACGCACTGATAAAACCATGAGTCATATAACGATCCAGTTATAAGTTATAATCCAGTTATGTCACTTGAGTCAATTTAGATCACAATTCTTTGCTGTGGGTCAAGCCTGTGCATAACAGTAGCTTCACAAGTAGAATGTTACAAAAAATGATAATGAGACTCATATGATTATGGTTGGTCACATTGTTTCTGTCCTTTGTAGCTGATTCGATTGATGTATTATTAAATGTAATACAACCCCAAATCAGAAAAAGTTGGGACAGTATGAAAAACACAAATAAAAAAAGAAAGTAGTGATTTCTAAATGTACTTTGACTTGTATTTCATTGCAGACAATGTGAACACAAAAAAATTCATGTTTTGTCTGGTCAACTTAATTTCATTTGTAAATATACATCCTTTCCTGTCATTCAGACCTGCAACACATTCCAAAAAAGGTTGGGACAGGAGCAATTTAGGGCTAGTAATCAGGTAAATTGGTTAAATAATGATGTGATTTGAAACAGGTGATGTCAACAGGTGATTGTAATTATGATTTGGTACAAAAGCAGCATCCAAGAAAGGTCTAGTCCTTTAGGAGCAAAGATGGGCCGAGGATCGCCAGTTTGCCAACAAATACGTGAGAAAATTATTGAAATGTTTAAAAACAATGTTCCTCAAGGAAAGATAGGAAGATGTTTGCTTATTTCACCTTCAGCAGTGCATAACATAATTAAAAGATTCAAGGAATGAGGAGGAATGTCAGTGCGTAAAGGACAAGGGCGCAAGCCTAAGCTGAACAACCGTGATCTCCGATCCCTCAGGCGGCACTGCATCAAGAATCGTCATTCATCTATAAGCGATATCACCACATGGGCTTAGGACTACTTTGGCAAACCTTTGTCAAGTACCACAATACGTAGTTACAGCCACAAATGCCAGTTAAAACTGTACTGTGCCGAAAGGAAGCCCTATGTTAACAGTGTCCAGAAGCGCCGTTGACTTCTCTGGGCTCGGAGGCATCTGGGATGGACCATCACACAGTGGAAATGTGTACTGTGGTCAGATGAATCAGTATTTCAGGTATTTTTTGGGAGAAATGGACGCCGTGTGCTCCGGACCAAAGAAGAAAAGGATTATCCAGACTGTTACCAGCAACAAGTCCAAAAGCCAGGGTCTGTCATGGTATGGGGTTGTGTCAGTGCCCTTGGCAAAGGTAACTTGCACTTCTGTGATGGCACCATTAATGCTGAAAAGTACATAGAGATTTTGGAGTACAATATGCTGCCTTCAAGAAGACATCTTTTCCAGGGACGTCCATGCATATTTCAACAAGATAATGCAAACCCACATTCTGCACACATTACAAATTCCTGACTGCGGAGGAAGAGGACACGGGTACTTGACTGGCCTGCCTGCAGTCCCGACCTGTCTCCAATAGAGAATATGTGTCGCATTTTGAAGCGCAAAATGCGACAACGAAGACCCCGTACTGTTGCCCACCTTAAGACTTGTTTGCAGCAAGAATGGGACAAAATTACACCTGAAACACTTCATCACTTGGTGTCTTCAGTCCCTAAACGTCTTTTAAGTGTTGTGAAAAGGAATGGCAACATTACAAAGTGGTAAATGCTTTACTGTTCCAACTTTTTTTTAAATGTCTTGCAAGAACCAAAATAGGAATTTTGTTTTTTTGATAAAAAAACAATTAAAATCATGAGGAACACATTGAATTATGTGCTGTTGTATTGTCTGCAATGAAATACAAGTCAAAGTACATTTAGAAATCACTACTTTCTTTTTTTATTTGTATTTTCCATACTGTCCCAACTTTTTCTGATTTGGTGTTGTATAATAACCACAGTGTGACAGCTTCCATGGAAAGTGAATTAAATAAGGAAGAAATACAAGAAATGAAAGTGTTCTAATAATCAGATCAAGTACTTTAATTTGATTATTTGGGTCCTTTAACCCTCGTGTTGTCTTCCAGTCCATCATGAATTTGTTCAAAATTGAAAACGTTTTTTGGCACTTTTTCTCAACACTTTTTTAAATTCATGGTCATTTAACCTAATTTAAAATGACATTATACTTAATTTCTGAGTTAAAAAAAGGCAGAAATTATGAATTGTTTTGACTAATAGTAACATTTAAAATGCTATAAAATTGAATAAAACACTCTAAATTCAATGGAAGTAATCATTAATTGTACCTGCAAAGATTGTTATACGGGTTCCATACAACGTACATCATGCATCAGAGTTATTTTGGGGCAGTTTGGTTGCAAGAAACCCATATTTCTGATATAAAGAACTTTGAAAACGGGTCAAATTTGACCCTATAGGACAACACAAGGGTTAAGTTGGGTGGATTACTCTATAATGGGGCTCTTGGTTAGGCCACATAACCACCAGTTAGTCAGGCCAGTTAGTCAGTTAGGTAGGCCAGTTGGGTGGCTCACCAAAACCAAAATCAATAACTGAATTTCCGGAATTCTATTATGCTCTTGTAGTATAGGCTAGTTGAAAACTATGCCAATATGAAAGTTAAGGGACCGGAAAATAAAGTGTGACCAAATGGTATACTGATATAGTATTTTAGTTTCTTATTTTACAGTTAATGTTACTAATTTTCTCATGATCACAGACTAAAACCGGTACAGTTAACATTTTGAGTTCCACACGTATCTACGGCAATTCATTGTTCTTCAAATAGGCTACTTGTCCTCTTCCTTAAAAAGACAAATATACAGCTTTAATATGCATATTGCATATTATGCATATGCGACAAATGATATTTAACTGACCTAAACAACTCTCCACAATTACACAAAATAATCAGTGCTAAACAGGTACAAAGACCATAAACTACAACGGGAATGTTACTCTATCAACTACACATACGAGATGGATAAAAGCTGCCACTAACACAAACAGCTGGTAAACGTAGACATTACTGAATCAATTGCCAACAGTAACCAATATCTTTACAATACAAATATAGTCCTTGCTGGTGGTCATGGACGCACACGATCACCAACTGAAACAACGGGTTAAACCTCACTGTCCATACTTCCTCACGTTACTTATGCCTTTGGCACAGACTCCGTTGCATTTTGTGTCTGTAATGGATTTCTTTCTTTTCTTCCCTCCTGCAGAGTGAGTCGGTCAAATACTTCCTGGATAACTTGGATCGTATTGGTCAACTGGTGAGTCACAGTGACTCTATTAAATCTCAAGTGGACTTTGTATTTCTTCACCTCTTTCAACTTGTGAGAAAATGTTTTATCTCTCTTTTTCAGAACTTTATCCCAAGCAAGCAGGACATTTTGTTTGCGAGGAAGGCAACGAAAGGCATAGTCGAGCACGACTTTGTTATCAAAAAGATTCCTTTCAAAATGGTGGATGTCGGAGGGCAGAGGTCCCAGAGGCAGAAGTGGTTTCAGTGTTTCGACGGGATCACATCGATACTCTTCATGGTTTCATCGTCAGAGTACGATCAGGTAACACATTTCTGACCATGTAACGCTGATGTTGGTAAGAGGTTAGTCAGTCTGATCATTATTAATACAAAATGGAAAAGAAACATCAGAGAGACACAACATTTGAGATTTACACAAAGGTCTCTTTGTGGTAGGCTGAGGAAACTTGATTGTTCCCTCAGACGTGGCTCCGGTTCAAATCAACAGTCATATGATGATGACTGAATCCCTAATTGGTGCTCGGATAAAACCTGAAAAAAAAAAGAAACCCACAGGATAATTGTGTGTGTGTGATTCCAGGTCTTGATGGAGGATCGGAGGACAAACCGTTTGGTGGAGAGCATGAATATTTTTGAGACGATTGTCAACAACAAGCTCTTCCTCAACGTGTCCATCATCCTCTTCCTCAACAAAACAGACCTGCTGGTGGAAAAGATTTGCACGGTGGACATCCGTAAGAACTTTCCAGAGTTCAGAGGAGACCAACGCAGGCTAGAGGATGTACAGGTACACACACACACATACACACACACACACACACACACACACACACACACACACACACACACACACACACACACACACACACACACACACACACACACACACACACACACACACACACACACACACACACACACACAAGAAATCAAGATAATCCAAACAAAGACAGCAAGTGTTGGGTGCTCAACCTGAAAAAGACGAAACAGCTAAAAGGTAGTGCACCATTGAAACAATCAATCTCTCTAATCAATCCCTCTTTGGGAAAGATATTTTTCAAGGCCAATGAAAAGAAAGGAAGATGATGGGCCAAGATGTTTTTGATTGACAGGCTCAACACTCAACTCTCTCCTTAGTTAAACCTTTTTTATAATATTTGAATCTTGATGCACAATACTGTACAGCTGTTGTATTCTTGTATTCATGTTCTCTATACTAGATTATACATTATTAGAGTTACTAAGCCTGACTCTCTGTTTTCTGTCCCTTTACGTGCCCCTTGTGGCTGTCTGAGAGTTTACACGCCTGGTCCGTTGTACACACCTGTGTTGAATTAGTAAATGTAATAGTGACATGATACGAGGCTTCCTGACTTTTATAGGGAGTGCGTTTAAGAAGGGTTGACAGTGCAGAGAGAGGAAAAAATGACAGACTGAAATGAGGGAGCGCACGGCTTTTCCTGTCAACACAAATGGGTCTGAATGTTACAAATATTCCAATGTTCAGCTCTATAAACTTCCTTGGATGTTATTGTATGTATTTGGATGGAAATATTCTGAATAGGATGTACTTTTAAACAATCTTTTCACCTTTCATCCTGCTGCCCCACAGTGATCCCTTCTCTGTCTAAAGTGTTTGTCATGCTCGTCCGCACATGTAGAAAACCAGATTATAAACCTGGTTATCAGGCCAAGACATCGACTCTCTCTTATATGAGAGAGTCGAGATATAAGTTTAAGAAATCAGCTTACAGTAGAAAGCTGACTGTAACCTGGTTACTTAAAGTGTCCATGCTCTGCTTCTTCCAGGCATTCCTGGTGCAGTCGTTCAGCCGTAAGAGGAGAAACCGTGGGAAGCCACTCTTCCACCACTTCACCACTGCAGTAGACACAGAGAATATCCGCTTTGTCTTTCACGCCGTCAAGGACACCATCCTGCAGGAAAACCTCAAAGATATCATGCTGCAGTGACCTTCACGCTGCAGACGACGACGTCTCTGACTGTAAACTGTGAAACCAGCCATGAATCCACGCCTGGAGGACACTACTGCCCACGAGTGCATATTAACACTGACCTGTGGAGCAGTAAGTGGATTTTACTGAACTCTGAACCTGTGGAGCCCTGATGTGACTCTGGACCCGTTGGCCTACATTGGCCCCTGTGGAACCTGTGAGGGTCGCAGCAGATCCTGCATTTAACCTGTATAAATGTGTGTGTGCTGGAAAGACAGTCGCCTTCTTGTAGCTCTTAAATGTTCTCGCCTTCATAAACAGATGAGAAATTGTTTTTAAAAAAGAAGAAAAAAAATAGAGAAAAGCACCAACTACATGACATGAGCACTGAAAGTGTTTTTTCGTAGATGTGTATATATATATATATATATATATATATATATATATACACACACAAGTATACATATATATACGTATATATATATATATATATATATATATATATATATGTATGTATATATATATATATATATATATATATGTATATATATGTATATATACAGAGGAAAGACAGAAACATTTTAGAGAGAAAATTTAGAGCTGAAGAATGCCTCGTCCCAATGTCCACGTGACAGAGGGAGAGGGAGAGGGCTCATACTGGTCATATGCCATGTTATGTGATAAGGTCGCACAAGTGTTCCTGTCAATGAACTTTAACAGAGGAAAGAGACGAGTCTCTCTTGTGCTCCCCGTTTTCTCCTGGGCTTCCTTTTCTCTCTTTCTTTACCTCTCCTCCCCTGCTTGTGTTTATTCTCCTGCTCTCGCCATCATACAAGAGAACAGCTGCAGATAGCAAGTCTTATCCCTCTTATCCCATAACTCTCCTCTCCGGCACAATAGATAGATTGTTCGTCTCCTCCCTCTCCAGCAGAAGCAGTAGACGGTCAAATTAGAGTCTCTTAGTTTAAAGACGCACAGCTTCTGGTCTTGCATGAATTATGGTTCATCTCTATCCATATGCTTTTCTACTATTTCCCACCAACTTCCCAGGAAAAGTACCACAATAGCCTAGACTCAACTATAATAAGCATCCCCTTTACAAGAAGTCTTTCATATGCGGTTACACTACTCATTCCTTTGTCCTGTGAACGTGAAGGGAACATCAGAGGATGACAGGGTTGAACTGTAAATGACCTTATTCCCATGTTGCCGCCGGCCATTTTGGACTTCTGTAGCAGTCAGGGTGGGAAGTCCTAGAAGATTGGCCCAAAACAAGTGAAACAAACCAGATTGAACAAACACACTTATATAAACTCTTATATATGATACACAATGAGTTTCTTTCCTCCACCGAGTCTGGTATTTGTTTTTTATCAGGACACTAATACACAAGTTAATACCACAGAAACACATCCTCATCCATTTTTATGAAGTTTGTTTTATAGTCAGTTAAACCATTGGTTAGGTCTAGTGCTGCAACAGTTAGTTGATTAATCAATTGACAGAGAAGTCAAATGTTGATCAATTGCTTTTATTGCTGGTTCCAGCTTCTCAAATGTGACAGTTTGCTGTTTTTTCCTGTGTTATATCATTGTGAATTGAATGTGTTTGAATTTCGGACTGTTTGTTGGGCAAAGCAAGTCATTTAAAGACTTAGAGACTTAGAAATTGTGTTCACTATTTTCTGACATTTTGAAGCTGCACTAGTAAATATGTTTGGATGGAGAGAAAAAAAATATTTTTAATGTGAAAGTGGTCGTTCGTAGTGATGAACCCACAGGGAATTATTACTACTTATCCCCTCAGCTGTACAGAGCATTTCAGCTCATTGTTTTGGTGTTATGACCAGCAACTTGGTTCACTCAAACCGCTGACAGATGCTTTCAGCAAAAACACTCTAATAAACCCACTTACACTACCTGCTCAGACAGACACAGTTATCAGTCATCTGGTGAACATAGTGGAGCATTTAGCAGCTAAAGAGTTTAAATCTATGTTGCGACAACTAGTTCACTCAACCCAGGGTTTCCCAATCCAGCGAGGTGCACGTTCACATAAAAGAGGCGGTGTTTGCCCATAGTGACCAATCGCAAACATCTACCAGAACCGCTTATTTTACATAAGAAGAGCAAACTATAATACTACATAAATGTGAAGAACACAGACACAATTGACACAGGCAAAATGCAATACAGTCGCTGCTTCCTAAAACAGGAAGGAAAGCTGGCAAAAAAAGCTGACGCTGTTATGCGTAAATCACAACGCTTATCAATATCACTTCCCCATCAGTCAGGCACAATATCTGACCATAATTATACTTGTGCTTTCCATAAACTGTTGTTGCTTTAGCCTATTATTTCAGTTGCAACCCTGGCAGTGGTAAGCGATCGTGAGAGCAAATAAAAAATATAAAAACATAATTCAAACCCATGTGCGCATTGGCAACGCACGGCTCAAGAAGCCGACAAATAGCCTATACGTAATTCCCTCCGCTTAAAATCTATATCTTTCATAAAAATACCCATCAGGGAATGTTAAATGGGTTGTCTGTCTCTAAATGTTTCAACTTTTATAAGTGCACCTCTTTCCCTCCGCGCACCGAGCTCCACCGGATCTTCTAAGAACGGTGACGCCGTTATCAGTCGAATATTGATTGGTCAGTAGGTGGTGCTTTTACACCAGCTGATCTCTAATCTCCAACATAACCTGCTCCCGAGCAGGTTAGGTGATCCACCATCGTGATACACAAAACCCTGGGCTGAACCTGAAGTTACCTCGTTAACGCCAAATCTTGCTTCATAGTACAAGCCTCCGAGAGGCCAAAAAACAATAACCAAGAGGTTAATCAATAATGAAAATAATCACTAGTTGCAGCCCTATTTCACCACTGAGAGTTAGCTGGTAATGTTACATTCAAAAAAAGTACCGTTGCTATGGTTTATTATACCTTGCGCACTGATTTATATATAATGATTTATATAAACTGTTGACCAGAACTCTGTCTGAGATGTCCTGTTATGTGATTAATGGATACCTGACAGCGAACCAGAAACATGTATCTTCGAAATTCTTTCAACCCATATCCTTGTTTGGATTGTTTCAAATCATTGTCTTTCTAACATGTTTTCAAGTGGAGAATCTATTAAATGAAAATGTTGATTTGATTCCCAACATTTGCATGATTTGGTACGCAGCAGTAGGAAACAGCTGGGCTGCTCCCACCCTGAGTATTAAGTCCAAATGGCCTCGAGGGAAATGAGGCGAGTCATGAGCACTTCCACACGCCTTATTATAATACTGTATTAAACTGTGTAATTTGTATGTATTTGTGTGTGTTTGCATAGTGACTTATGGCCCCGTTTTGTGCATGTTCATATGTCTTGTACATAGAATACTGTAAGTATTTGACTGACACTGTGTGTAATGTGGTAACCTTACAATACAAACACCACTCTCTGTCTAACAGTATCACTGTAACTGTAACGTTGCTGTAACATTTGTCGTTAACTAACCTACCTTTTCCACTCACACAAGTTTTTTGTAAGTGTCGTCATTGCACTGGATGCGTCCAAGAGAAAACAACCAGAAAGGAAAACGTCTGGGAAAATGAAACAAATAGAAACACTTTTTTAAGGCGAGCAGGATGGAGGCAGAGAATGAGAAGAGGGAGGTCTTCTGCTTTTGTTTTTTGTTTCCCAGTGCCTTGGCTCTGTGCTCTGTGGTGAAATACACTGCCGTTTGCTGACATGCTGTTTCTTTATTTTCTCAGTGTGGGCGCCTGTGTGTGTTTGTATATGGTAAAGCAAGAGGTCAAGACATTCTGCGTTGGAAAGTGAAAAGTGGTAGAAAGATTAGCAGAGATGGGTAATAGAGGGAGAAGGCAGAGGAGGTTTATTTATGAAGGAGACAAAAAATAAATTCAAATATGTTTTTTTTTTTATATAAGTCTTGGGACAGTATAGTTGAGGTCATACTGATGTATAGCCCGGAGGCTAACTGTAAGCTTTCACCACTTAATGTAATATGAAGCTCATCAGCTAGAGCTATCAGACCGCTGGGTATAAGAGTGAAGCTGAAGTCGGGCGATATCTCCGTTACCCAGCAGAGTCTGACCTTTGCTTTGGCTTTTAATCAGAGGAGCTCTGATACATAACAGACTGCGAGTCTCAAGAGAGAGGGAGGGAGCCCAGAAACAACTAGACCAAAGTTTCAGAGTTGTTTCAGAAATCACATAGATTTTATTTACACAGGAAGTGAGTAGAATGTAATTCAAGGTCCACACACACACACACACACACACACACACACACACACACACACACACACACACACACACTCACACACACACACACACAAGTGTATACCGGATCTCTGCAACCAAAAAAAGACAGAAATGACCCTGTGAATGGGAAGGCACAGACTGGGGGAGGGACAGACAAAGGGAGGAAGAGAGAATACAAGAAAAAGTAAGAGGATAGAGGGAGGGAGGGAAGGAGAGAGGAGGGAGAGAGGTCATGTTTCCTCTGTTGAGCCCACTTCCTGTCCTGATCCCAAAATGGAGAGACCGTATGAACGACATCCCTCTGCCTGTTTCAGTTTCCACACACATACATACACACACACACACACACACACACAGAAACCCAAACCACCCTCCTGCGGTATCCTACAAAGGAGATGAGAGGAAAAAGCAGGGAGCAGAAAAATATATCCCCAGTGGTCTCTGAAACATAAGAAAGCCTTCGTTTATAGAGGCAGAGAGGAGCTGAACATTTTGTCCTCAAGTTGCACCGCACCATGTGTGTGTGTGTGTGTGGTAGATTGAGTTTATCTACAGCATATGCTATATTGTCATTAACAATACGATTGATTTTGATTTTTGAGTGTACGGTAAATGTAACTACAATTGACTGAAATCAACTATTTAATACTTCAATTTAATAACGTCATGTGGATGGATGGAAAGTTATATCTGCATAATGTAGTTATATATTCTGTTGCTAACATTAGATTTGTACAAAACCACAAGTTTGTTGCTGAGACAGAAGCAGGTCTAAAATAAAGTTAATTTTTATTTTTAATTATTATTTTTTGATTAATTATTTTTAATATTCACTTTCGTAGCTATGGGGTGAAAGAATCGGCCATAATCTGTTTTCACATTCCCTTCTCCCATTGGAATCAATACACTCATAACCTATTGCTATTGTCCTAATGAGACATGGCTGTGGCGAAACCCACGTGACACAGATACAGGAAATGACTCTGAGTTGGGGTCTCTCGGTTCTAAATTGTCTCTTGTTGAACCCCGGCCACTGCTGTAAGGACTGAGCCTTAGTATGCAGGACGCATGCTCAACCAAATGAAATACATTTTTTACTTGTCCACAAATCAAGTATCAAAATAATAACTCTTCATAATAACAATTTGGCCTCACAAGCATACTCACACAAGCCAGTAGCTCATGAGTGTGTGGCTACGACGTAGATTGTAGGGACAGACGCCAGCGAAATGACGACAACTGGGCTGTGTGTGTGTATATGTGTGTTTGTGTGTGTGTGTGTGTGTGTGTGTGTGTGTACGCTTCGAAATGGCGAGTCATCTGATGCGATCACCTTGTTAAGTAATCTCTTTATCATTGGCGCTGCGCTGGGGGAATGTTTTCTCTTTCTCAAATGCTGTGGTTTATCAAGAACTGAGTCTTGCTGGTGACGGTTTATGTTGATTGCTCTCTGAAACAGTGTAATACTCCCACACGGCCGACATTTTTCCTTACTGTAAAC
Source organism: Gymnocephalus cernua (assembly GCA_023631565.1). Lineage (NCBI taxonomy): Eukaryota > Metazoa > Chordata > Actinopteri > Perciformes > Percidae > Gymnocephalus > Gymnocephalus cernua. The sequence continues at coordinate 32,947,947 of CM042427.1, read as the reverse complement.
AAATCACACATGGGCATGGCACCCTTTGACCTCCTCGGACTGTTTAAAAACAAAACAACATGGCATTCCATGAGGCAAATCGGCCGATACTGATGTTATGCCGATAAATCGGTGCACCCCACCAATCAGAACGCATTCACCTAGCAACTTCTTATTGACACACGTGTAAACATCCTAGAGACCATATAAATCACCTAGCAAGAGAATTCCGGTCGATTTCAACACGTAGCTCTGCTGTAAATTTGGAGTGCTGTCGGTAGCAAGAAAAACTAAAACAATCGGTGTTGCCTACACCGTGTTATCCCCCTGCTAGAGTTAGCACCCAAAAGGCTTAAACAGGTTTTTCGGTGAGGTATGGATTAACACAATTCGTATGCCTTTCTGTCACATCTACTGCAGTCAGATTCACTGTGTTCCCTTGGAAGGAATCACTGAACATGGGTAGGCACTTGTAATGACATTTGGAACATGTTTAGAGGCTAAACACAAGTTTAAAACCTGCCCTGTTTAAGCCTGTTGGGTGCTAACTCTAGCAGGAGAACACGGTGTAGGCAGCACCGATTGTTTTTTTTGCTACTGACAGCACTCCAAATTTACAAACAACAGAGCTACGTGTTGAAATCCACCGGAATTCTCCATTAAGCAAGACCTCACTTTAATACTAGCCAAAGCAGGTTGCTCAGTTAGCAAGCTCACACATTTAGATGTAGCCTTTCTGTATTTGTAATTTACAGTTTAATACTGTAGGTAATTGATTGCAAATATTATATTGGAGGAATAGGAAATAGAGGTATTGGAGAAATAAGAAACATCTGTTGCTTAGTTTAGTATACACAGACCTGAGTGCCACCACACTACACCTTATCTGTATTACTGTGTGTGTTAGGGTTTGAGTGTGTACACGGCCTCATGTGTGCGGATGAATTTGGTCTCATGACTCTGGTTTGGCTGATGTTTGCCTAAGGCTGTTTTGATTGGACCTACAGCTGAACTCTGATATTAAATAGTGGGCCAAGTACTCCCTCAGTTTCTGCCCCCCACCCCCTTTGGTTCATTAGCTGATGATTTGGCCATGACACATCACTGGACCCCAGGCCATTGTGTCATTAAAGCACTTCTGTTTTAGTTCACGCTGACAGTGATGCCTGGCATCTTATCTGCTCTGCAGGACGTGTGTTTTTCTCTTTTGGTGCAGAGCCTTGTTAATCAGGGCGATGAGCACACCAGATAGGTGAGGATAAACAAAACTACACATACATACTTACATAATCCTAAAACTTTTACTCTATGCCTCTTACAACAACTCACATCCATCTCCCCCTCCATATGTTACATACTTTACAAGAAAGGTAGATGTCTCCCTCTGTTGGTATAAAAGGAGTAATGCAACATTTCAATTAACTGTGGCGCTACACAGCCAGTCTGTTAAGTTAAGACTTTCATCTTTTATCGTGTAACTTAAACTCTTGTGACATGCTGAGCTTTTAATAAGTATTGCATATTTTATTCACATATGCACACAAATAACACATTCACACACAAAAAAAGACTAATATTTTGTGTGGGTGTCTCCATGCACACCTTCTATTTTGGTACATGTATGTGCAGCAGTGCAACATGCAAAAGGATTGGGTGAAGGTGAATATAGATGAGCGGGTGTGACGATTAATAAATACTCTCTCAGCCAGTCACATCACTGGTCTCATACTGTATCTCTGAAGCAGCTGTGAAACGTGATAATGAAAAAGATTACAAACAAGCCAGGGCATTTTCCCCCCTAAGCGGTGAAGCCAGATCAGACAGTGCTGCAGAGAAAGACCGGGCAATGCAAGACTATTTGGAGCCTAACCGTGTGCAGAAGCTGCTTTGTGCCCTGCAGTGAAGTATATTTTGTCCTGCACCTGAGTATTTTTGCCTGCATGTGTGCACACTTGGTCCCGCTTCTACAGTGTGTTAGTAACATAATCCACTGCAGACTTTACCAGTGTGTTAACAAATGCATGTTCTACCTGACATACAAGATTTTGGCACATTTTGGGGAGGATCAGATTCACATCCTTGGGTTGCAAGACAAGAGAAAGAAAAATCTGTTTCACAAAACAATTCTATGCTACATGTTTTCTTCCCTGGTTTTTCCCACCATGTAAAGCTACTAAGCTAATCATGTTTTGCGTTTTAATGAATATCGCAATGCAAGTTATAAAATAACAACATACCCTGGTTTCATTTCTGTTTTTCATTTCTGTCTTAGTTTATTAAGTGGCAGAGCCTGAAAAACTTCACAGCTATTTCTGAACTATTTCATGTTGTTTATTTAGCATGAGGCCATGCACTGCACTGTGTTGGGAAGGATTTTCTTAAATTCATCAGTTTGTCAGTTGATCTTTCGAAAGTCTCCAGGTCCTTACATAAATATGAATCATCAGTTAACTTCTTCAGTTCCTTTTTGAATGCAAGTTTTGCAGATCCGATGTGCTGTGACATTTTCTCTGTCTGTGCATGATGCTCTCTCCTCCTCGGTCTCCATCCACCATCCTTTATCCTCCTCTTCTCCTTCCATCACGCACCTTTCCTCTCCAGGTTTTCCTGTTCTAGATCAGAGTAACGACCTGCCACTTATACCATGTGGATATGATTATGAATGGTAGTGTAAGATGGGAAGTAGGCCTGGTCTTCTTTATGGGGTTTGCACAGGTCATGTACGCACAGGTCTGTGAACAGATACTGCTTTAAGGCTTTTTTCCAGAAATGCGACAGGGTTCCATCCATCCATCAATCTTCGCACGCTCATCCGGGGTCGGGTCATGGGGACAGCAGCTCCAGCAGGGGACCCCAAACTTTCCTTTCCTGGACCACATTAACCATCTCCAACTGGGGGATCCTCCCAGCTGGACATGCCTGAAACACCTCCCTAGGGAGGCACCCAGGGGGCATTCTTACCAGATGCCCAAACCACCTCAACTGGCTCCTTTTGACGCAAAGGAGCAGCGGCTCTCCTCCGTGCTCCTCACAGATGACTGAGGGAGACGCCAGCCACCCTCCTGAGGAAACCCATTTTGGCCGCTTACCCTGACAGAGTTATTATTCCCATTCCTACCATCTCCTGGATTTTGTCTCTTACATTAGGATGGATATGTCTTGAACTCAACATCCTGAGTCAATAGTGTGGTTTTGGTGAGCTTCTGCTAGTGGAATTTTGACATAGATAAATGTATTAAAATCCAAATCAAACTCACTTCTTCACATGTCGAATAAACAGTTCTGCTTGACAGACCAATTTATGGACATAGAATCTCTTTTTGGTAGGCCTACATACATGTCCCAGAGAATGTTCCTGCTAGGCAAGGTGATGAATGATTGGCGCAGCCGCACAAACTAACGGAAGATTTGCAAAATATGTAAAAACCTACCCATACACCTGTCGATTTGAGTCTCTGATTTGATATCAAAGTATTTAAATTCAAAAGGTCATTATTTAATAGCCTTATTATATCTATTATATTGTTAGCCAATATAGCCTTCCTTACCTGTAGCGTGTACGTTTTCCACAAGGTGCTTTGCCATGTTGACAGGTCAGAATGACTCTAACATAAAGGGGGGTATCTTCAGAGCAGTCCTCAACTTGCCAAAGCAGCCTCAGTTTTCTAAAGTCTTTCACGTGGTCAAACCACGGCCACGTTCAGCCCCGACAAAACTTAGCAACACGTTGAAAACTGAAACAGTGGTGCATTGAACGTACTGTTGTGTGTGCAAGCCTGCCTTTTTCTTTTTACATATTTGTTTACATACCCATATCTGCTGATTTGGTATTACCTGTGTGACACAGCCACTATCTAGTTTTATATGTGTCTATGCACTAAACGAAAGACACACCAACCAAACGAGAGAAAACTATCCTGGAACTCCAGAGTTCTTGCGAGAGCACAATTTGAATTTGCTCAGCAAGTTACTCTGGCATTCAGTAATGATGCTCATTAACTATGCCCTTGTAGCCGAGCTGCACCAATCACATCGGTGTATCTGATATAGGCGGGCCAGAGGCGAGCTAAACAGGTGACGACAGCGATGCGACGTCTAAGTCATTAGTAAACATTGCAAGATGGCTATGGATGAACACCAGTTGTTTAAAACGGCTTTGGCTGCTACAATGAACAAGTTAGACTTGACTTTTTATCTAAAAGAGGAACAGAAGACGACGTTCAAATTATTCCATTGCAAGAAGGACGTTTTTGCTGTTTTGCCGACCGGATACAGCAAGAGTTTAATCTACCAGTTAACTCCGCTGGTAGCTAAGTATATGGGGCTTGGCGAAAACCCACTGGTGGTTGTGATTGGTTGTAGTGTTATCCAATTGCGTGCAGTGAGATTTTCAAATGCATGCTTGGTGCCGCCCCTCGAGTTGGGCCATTTTCATTACTCATTGCCAGACCCTTAATCTTTTGGATTTGGGTCTGGATTTCCAGGCTAAGAGAAAACATACCCTGTTGCACACCGATTGAACATGCCCCTTGTTTCCTTGGTGATGTCTGGAGCTGTGTCCAAAATCACTCACTCACTCAGTGGACCAGGCTATGTAGTGAGCGATATTGGACACAGGTCTTTTATTTTGATATACTTCTGGGTCACATGTCTGTCTTCCAAAGATGACTTCATTGGCCCGTTTTGTAACTTCTGTTTTCTCTTTTCAAATGAAAAAACATAGTATTTCACTCTTTCATTGGTTTTAAACCTATGGGTTCAAAGCAAAAAAAGAATCGAAAAACAAGAAAACAAGAAAACAAAAAACGGTCCAAATTAGTTTTTTGTTGTTGCAAATTTCATTTTGAACTGAAGAATGAAGAAAGACACAAGGTGACCCAGAGGTTTTTCAAAATAAAATAATAATATAGGTCTGTAACAATAGGACATAAATAAATAAATCTGCACAGATGAAAGTATTTAAGCAACAGTAGTTGATTAGGCCATGCAGTTTAATAGTGTGCATTTATTCATGCACACAGCAGCCAAGTTTTCAATTAATGACTAAATTGTTTGGTGCAATATAGTTCGTTATATTGTTCAACCTACAGAATAATTGTGTGTGCAGAGTTATTATTGTTAGCACTTTCTGATATTTGATATGGTGTCCACCGTTGCTTGACTGAATGCAGATGAGACGGTCTAGAACATGGATGTATAATAAGAGGTTTAGAACATGGATGTATTACAGGAAGAGAGGTAGAAGCATCTTTGATACAGAGCCAGGCTAGCTGATGTTTACCTTCTCACCAGTAGGTGGCAGTATGAGCACATGTAAGATAGAAAACAAGATGTTGCAGCTATACAACAGAAATAAATGCAGATAATTGTAGAAAGTAACAGAAATAAATCATAAGAGGGAGCCTAAAGTAAAAAGTAAAATAGAATAGATTAAAACAGAAACTACACAGGGTATTTATAGACAAATGACATTGAGTGCTGCTGCTGAAGTGAGAGTTGTGTAATCAATAGCAGCAGAGTCAACGGGCCTAAGTAAACATTGTACACCAGACTAATTTATGATATAATTAAGTTATTACAATATATAATACTATAATACTGTTTGTCTGTATTATTATAATATAATATAGTGCAAGAGTCAATGTAATAATTCACATGTAATAATACATAACACATAATATAGTATATTATGTACATTATGATACAGTTGGGGAAATGATACATAGTATAAGATGCAGTAGTGTAATAATACTAAAGGATAACATAACATAATAGATAGTATAGTACAGCAACATAACAGTATATTATAGTGCAGCAATAGAACATAGAACATACAGGTATTATAACTTGTAAGACAAAACGTAATACGCTGTATACTACAGCAATGTAATATATAGAATAGAATATCAATATAATATGGTAATGCAGTATATAACAAGGATCTATGAACAGCATGGCAGCAGAGAGAGAAAATGGAGAGAGCAGTGTTTTGAGTGGAGAAATGGTGTGTGTGTGTTGTAGTTCGTGGTTCACTGCTGTTGTACAGTCTGATAGCACCAGCTAGCAGGTACAAAGGAGCGCCTGAAACGCTCAGTTTTGCACCTGGGTGGGATGATCCAGTGGCTGAATGAGCTGCCCATCTCGGCTCGTCATGGAGGGTATGAGAAGGGTCATCCAGGATGGCTTTAATTTTACCCATCCTCCGACCACAGAACATGCATTCCTCACCACTTTGTTAGGTCTGCTGGCCTCACCAGCCTTGATGCCACCACCCCGGCAAACCGCAGCAATGAATAGTGCACTGGCTAATACAGACTGATAAAAGGTCTCCAGGAGCCTGTTGCACACACTGAAGGATCTGAGTCTCCTTAGGAAAAACAGTAGTAATAGTAGAAAACTTTATTGTCCCCGTGGGGCAGTTGGGTTTGCGGCACAATCGCAAGGCACTTTATACAGAACATCAGACATATGATAAGAACAGATAATCCATACATCGAGACCGACAGGCATAACATGAAGAATACACAACACACACTACAATAAAACACTACAATAACATAAAGAATACACAACACACACTCCAATACACTACAATAGTCTGCTCTGCCCATTCCTGAAGAGGGCGCCAGTGTTGTGTGACCAGCCCAGTTTTTTTTTTTTTAAATTAAACTCCAAGGTACCAAGTTACCACCCAGTCATAGCACCACTGGTATGGAGTGGTATTATTATTTTTTGCTATCAGTGTGATAACTTTTTCTCTCAAACATTTTTTTTTCTCTCAGATCATTTATTTTCTCACATGTAATAAAGAAACAAATCTAGCTCCATACACTGGCACTCCATGTTTTCACACTGCAACTTCATCATTGTATCATATTGTCATCGTAAACCCTCAGCTCAGAGTCAAACCTGCATGTCCTTCTGCTTAACTCAGCTGTCAGCTTCTTAGCAGCTCTGACAGTTCACATCAGAAATTTCCTAATGTAGGCTATGTGGTCTAAAGAATGACTGAACACTGTGTCATAGCCTATAGGCTACTGTGTGACTAACACTGTTTTAGGAGTTGACTGTATGAGATTGTATAAGCCTCAAACATGGAGAGCACAGCTACTCACAAGGAGATGTCTCACATCCTCCTTCTCGCTTTACACTCCAGTGTCTTATAGACAACACTTATGTTACGCAAGTGAAGAGAACCCAATTTAACAATTTATTCAACATATAGCAAATAATTACTTTCATGGCATGAGTAAACATCATAATATTAACATAATAATAGCCTACTACACATTAACATAAATTAAGTTATGGCTGCAGAACATTGACTTGGAAGCCAAAGGGAAGAATATTTTACGAGGTCTTTTAGGCCTGTAGTCCATAAAATAAAATAAAAACAGGCTTTCAATGCAAAAAATCTTCTGTCTTTCATCATTCTTCAGTTCAAAACATGATTATGTGATTATGTGATTATAAAACTGGCCCGTTTTCTTGTATTTGGTTTTCTTGTTAGTTGTTTTTTGATTCTGACAACAATTTTTTAAATTCTAGTTTAAAACGGAAAAACAAACTGCCAGAACGTACACAGAACCTTCTGGTAACCAAAAGGTGATTTGTGTAGTTTTGTATGGATTCAAACAATTGACAACATTATTTCCATGTTACACGATATCCATTAAAATATGCTTACAATTGCTGTATCTTTTCTAAACCTACATCTCTTTTAAAGAAACATTTCTGTTAGAATAAGTTGCTGCTATGGGTCCTTTTGGGGTTAAATGTGCTCCTTGCTGAATTCATCCATTTATCCAAAATGACTGACTGCCTGCTATCTTAGATCCTTGTCTGTCTCTGTCTGCAGTCTACAGAGAGGAGATGACAAGAGGTGTAGGTAATACCATTTTTATTGAATAGATTTCTCTATGCAGCAAATCGGGTCAATTTGAGGCTAGAGGTGCATGTGCAGACTCTTTTTAACCTTTTGAAAAATATATGCACTCTAATTTGTTAATTTTGTAAAGCACATAGAGTGGAATATATGATGCTGAGATGAAGGCAAGAGGGATGTATAACTGGGATTATTTGTTTATGTTGTTATCAGTTAGCAGCAGGAGTCTTGGCTTTTCCGATTCTTCTCTGCGTCTCCAGAGTCCTCTCCCACGTGGACCCCATGGCTTTTCAATCAGCTTCCACCAGCTTAAACGGGGAGAGTTATCATTGTCAAAACAGATTTAGATAGGCCTACTGTATGTGACTCTAATGTATGTCGACATATGGAGATTTCAAGACTGATAAGGAGACAGATTTTCATAAATCATTCATCATATCTGGTTTATGTAACACATTAACTTAGTTTGGTTCACTTTATAAGCCCGTAAGGCTGCGAATAAACACCTCCCAGACTCCCACCCACACACACAAATACGTAACAGCTCTCCTAAATGTCCGTATTATTAAGTCTGGCTGTCATCATCCTCCTGTTCCAGCCAAACTGGACAGGGCCTGCATTCATTAGTTAACTCATACTCTTACTTAATATTTACAAGCAGCAATATGTGACTGCAGAGGCTGCGTTGTTCAGTGAAGCCTAGGCGGGCCGCTGACTGCAGGAGAGCTGGCTCACCCCAGACCTGATTGACTGTGGCTTTTATAAAGTTCCTCCATTTTGTAGTTGAGCAGCGCAGCCTAAAATGTCAGCAGTCGCCAGCTGCGGGTGCCAATGGCAATCGCTCATAGGCTGGCACTGATTAGCTTTGAATAAGCCTGAATGGCATTCTGGTCTGTGGTGTACATAGTAGGCTATTGTCTGATGCCTGGATGCACACTAGGAGGATATCCCCTCGACATGCATGGACAATGTGGACAGATTAGTCCTATCATTCGTACAAAGGGACTCCTACAGATTATGTTACTGCAATGTACCTGTGAAACCGAGGGCAATATACTGATATATTTTCTGTTCTGTGGCATGAGGCTATATATATCATCTAGAATTCTGGTTATTATAGTATTGTGATGTTGCTTAAATGTCATTTTCTCATATCTTTTTCTCATCCTAAAGGCCCTGCACAACTATTTTCTCAATCAGCTTCTTACTGTGAGCGATGGAGCTCTACATAAACACAGTTTTGGTTGTTCTCTCAAACGTTTTGAGAGTTTTCTGCATTCGTGTTTTTCTTTGTGCTCTTCTCACTGGTATGGAGTGGGCGGGGCTCAGTTGGGAAAAAGGGAATGTCACATACTTCCCTTCATTAACCAGCCATATTTAAATGAAAATGTGATCACAGCATGGATGTATTATGATTAGGGATGCACTGATTTATCGGCGGAACATTGGTAGAACATTGTCCGATATTCGCCTCTGTGACGCCCATCCGCCTATCGGAAAATAAGATGGAATTTACCAGTGGCCAATGTTTATGTGTTGCTTTTTGTGATCAGACTCAGACAACAGTCCACTAGCATATGCTGCTACTGCAACTGCTTAATGGAGAAAAAGCCACTGACTGGACACAACACTAGCATGACATATGACGTAAGAGGTCAAAGGGTGCCGTGCGCAAGTGTGGTTTGTTTATAGTAAAAGAAAATGTCGGCCATGTGGGAGTATTACAATATGTCGGAGAAAGATCACTGACATAAACCGGCATCAGCAGGACTCAGTCCTTGATAACCACAGGATTTTAAAAAGGGAGAAAATTCCCCACGGACAGCGCCAAAAATAAAAGGATTACTAATAAGGTGATGAAACCTTCACACAGCCCAGTTGTGGTCATTTTGCGGGCGTCTGCCCGAAATCTACAACGTCGTAGCCACACACATTCAGAAGCTACTGGCTTGTGTGAGTATGCTTAGCCTCACAGCACAGTGGGTTAAAACATTGGTACTTTTACTTCGTTGCACATGCGTATTGGTGTTTCTCCCGCTGGCTCAGTCCACACGTTCCCACCCACTCCATAGACATTACATTGAGATTTTTTGGGACGTCACTTAAATGAAATTTACTTTTATAGGTCCTGAGAAAATGTTGTAAATATAAAACCTCCATGTGCCTTTCGAGATACACTGACAAATGTTTGAAAAGTGGTGGTTTATAGGGGGAATGTAACCCCCCCCCCCCCCAAATACCAAATGAAATAAACAAAAACATACTAGATTTGGCCATTTACCTCTAGTAAAAGGCTTTGAGATGTTTGCCTCTACCCAAATGTCCAATACAATTGACATGGATTTAGTTTTTTATGCTCACGGCACTCAAAAAAAGATCCACAGCAACATCTGTTTTCAGGAACAGTGTCTCTAACTCTGGATTATCCCCAGAACACACAATCAACGAATTTCATGAGAATCATTCTTTCAGTAGAAAGGAGTTCCAAAGAAAACACAGTCCACAGTGAGGACTTTTCTATTTTAGGCCAATTGTGTGTAAATAATGGATCATAGAAACACAGATCAGAGCACTGTAATGTCACTCTGGGTGTTCATCATGTACAAAAATACTACAAAAGAAAGTCAAGTGTGTGTGTGACACACTTGACAGACAGAAGAACACGTGGAAAGGACAGAGATAAAGATTTTGTGTGTGTGTGTGTGTGTGTGTGTGTGTGAGAGAGAGAGAGAGGGAGAGAGAGAGAGAGAGGGAGAGAGAGAGAGAGTCAATGGTTGTAATAGAGATGGTGAAAGAAACGGCAAGCCATATACAAAAAGAGAAACTGAATGCCCACACAGACTGAGGTGGGTGTGTGTGTGTGTGTGTGTGTGTGTGTGTCAGGTGACAGAGAGGGATGGGGACATGGGCAGGTCCTGTTAATGAAGGACTGATAAGTCCCTATTTCCTGGGCCTGGGTTAATTGTGCCTACAGATAAAGGGTAATAAATTGTCACAGGGTAATGGCAGGAGCCTGGGCTGGGCCCTGTTCCACATTCATCATGACTGGCCGGGCCTGGGAGCCTCGAGACCAGGCAGAACTGAAAGGCTGGTCGAGCCTGACAGGCAGAGAGAGAGAGAGAGAGGGGGGGGGGGACAAGAGGGAGAAGAAACCACACAGGGATGGAAGAGGATATGATGCTGGTCTGTCTTACTTACAAGCTTTCTGCAGTGGGCTGTGCTGAGTTGGAGCAAGGACAAAAGATGACCTGGTAATGGAGCATATAAGAAAAATGAGAGGAAGATATGCATGGGAACTGTCAATTGGATAATTCAGGTATTCCAGCATTAAAATGAAGTCTTATCATAACCTTCAGAAACTTAAAGGTCCAGTGTGTAACGTTTTTAGTTGTTCATTATCAAAATCTGTGTTGCCCGTTCACAAACTTGTCCTTTTTCATGACTATTTACCACCACCATCAATGCCAAGTATTCCTATTGGCTTGAAATTTTACATTTGCGTTTGCATGAACTGGGGTAGACGCTGCATATTCATGCGCCATCTTGAAATATGTTAGCCGGTAAGGTACATACAGGACATACTGCTCCTCCTTTCGCGTTTTCGCTGTCACATGATAAACTCACAGGTGCTGCTAATGCTGCTAATGGGTATCGTAGCTTCCCGGCCCCGGCAAGTTGGAAGAAGGAAACATGGAGGACCACATGTATTCAAAATCCAAATTTCAGGAACAGGAGTCTTCTTCTTCGTTCAGAAAAAGAAAAAGGATATTGAAAAGAGCAAGAGACCAGTGTCATTAGAAAAAAGCGTGAAGGCTACCAAGCTGTAATACGTATTTTGAACTGCGTAACGCGAGAGAGTTGATTGCGATATAAGGTAGATATTGGACCTTTAAAATGTGTTGGAATTCCATTCCACATACTGACTGTAAACAGCAGTAGTAGAAGTACATCAACAAAAATGTACCAATGCAATAATGTGAAAAATAATCCATTACAAGTTTGCCATACATATTATAGATGACACTGAGAGCACCCAGGGGAATGTTCTGAGTATATGGGTACATTTTCCGTTTCGGAACTGAGAACCCAACAATAGAATAAAGCTCATTGGGGTATAAAAAAGAAAACAAACTAAATCCGTCTCCCATTCATTGTGTCTTTGAAGCAGCTCCAGACTTGATGTCATCACAAGTTTGAGGGGTTACTTCTCTAGTTTCTGGCTTTGAAAGAGAGAAGCTCATGTTCACAAACATTGATTTCCTAGGCCATGGAAAAAAAAAACATATTGTAATTCTTATTTAGGTGGTGTTTCCCTTTACGTGAAAGTGTTATCAGCAAAATGTAGCCTACATAAAGTAGAAACAGTACGCTTTCTGCAGAGAAATGCCCCATGTGATATATTTTCATACATAAAATTAAAATATTGTTAATACATACAAATAGCATTTTATAGCTGATTGATGTGTAGCCAGTATTGCCTGTATTATATACATTTAGGTAGTTGAATATGTAATACTGCATTGCATTTTATTAGTGTATCATATTAGCCTGGGAACCAGACAAATCTGTGAGCTCATGTTTTATTTGCTCTTGCAGATGCGTCTTGTCCCCCTCCTGTTTACCTTGTAACCTCGCTGCTGTAGAAGTGTACGGGTGGTAAAGACATTGTGACATCACTGTGGGATATGGTAACAGGTGCAACTCATAGATAAAGATAGAAAGTAATATTCTACAACATATACATCTATAGAGAATCAATTGTGGCCAATACTCTCACTTAGCATGTGATTAGTGTGTGCATTCAGGCAGCAGTGGAGCACAGCGTGGTTGCAGCTGTGGGGAAGAATATCTGTTCACAGTACAATACAATGATGTCGCTGTCTCTTGAAAACCTTGTGTTTCCAGTTTCTGTAATTGTTTCCAGGTTTTTAGATATTGTAGGATTGCATGTAGTCTATGCGACCCACTGCGCTCATAAATTCTTTCCAAGTCTCATTTATATGTGTCAGAAATGCATTTTCATCCAAGTAACACCAAAAGCTCCTAAAAAGGTAGATCTTGGAAAAATGGATATGGAGATACAATGATGTTACATGATAAATATATTCAGAGCAAGCAGTCACAAATGGCGTCAGCAGGCTGTAGTTCATTACATAAAGAGAAACCATTCACAGTGCATGTTTTAGTGGGACTCAGCGTGCCACCTTGCCAGCATGACAGATCACTCCTTCACACTGAGAGATGGTGGTGGTTGGAGTTTGGTGCTGCGGCTGAGGGATGATGCATCCCACACATTATACAGCAGAGCTTCTCCCACGGAGGAAGTTAATGTCCCCACCATGCGATAATGACACTCAGTGCGGTGTGACATATGATGTGTGTACAAACAGTAAGCACATAGGCTGGGCGGCCTTTTGACTGTTTTATGTGGGTCACACGGTGTACTGGGGCGCAGCGGGGGAGAAAGGACGTTTTTCATGCAACCCATAAAGGAAGGAAAAACAATGCCCTTGAGATGTGACTGCTTGTCTCACAGGAAATCACCATGCAGAGTTATGTGGTACACGTCCATGACATTGAACCATTAAAAAAGTTGCACTCTTATGTGCATGTTTCTTACTTTTCTACCCTGCATTTAGAAACCTTTTCCACCTCTGACTGTTCTCTTTTCATTAAATCTCATTTTGCCAACCAGGAATGTTACAAGGGTCTTTTAACGAGGGGGAAAATGGTGCGTAAAGCAGAAGTGAAGTTGCACTGCAAGTGTAGGCTTTAGATTTTCCTGTCGTATGGTTTGTGTTTCTCTTCAGGGAATGAAACAGGGCATCACAACTTTCGTCACTTACAATGAGACTATTACTAAAACTACAGTAATATGGCAAGGACAATTTTGGTCATTTGGTCATGGAGAGAATAGCTCTTGAAAAGATGGAGAAGAGAAGAGAATCTGAAAAGTAAGTAGATAGTCAGTTCAAAAGAAAAAGCAGACAATAGAAGACAAGTGAGACCACAATGGAAAAAAAACCTTTGGATTTGATTGTGTTTTTATCCTTTATGATTTTTAAAATTGGCATATATAATTACTGCTGTGCAGTGTTATATGTGGTTATTTTTTAACCATAAAAAAACTGAACACTGGCATAGCAGAAAACTAAATCTTTTAAAAATGACTTCATTGAACAATAAAAAACCTGGTCACATCAACATTTAAACAACAATTTATGGGAAAAAAAAAACATAAAATGCAAATTTTCTCTCATTAAGACAGAACATTAAAACGTGTACATAAAAGAGGAGAAGAGAAGAGAATTGGTTGTTTTGGACATATACAAAGAAGCTAGACTGGAGGGGAGGATCATTTTACAGTACGGAGGAGATGAAAGTGGGAGGGAGGAGAAGATGAAAGTTAAAAAGAGGAAAGCGAGAAGCTGGAGAACCAATGAATGCTCAAATTCATTTGCTGCCTCTGTCTACCTGGTTGCACACACCTTCTCTCCGCTCCACCAGCCAGTGTTCAAAGCTATAAATCTTGGAGTGGCATTTTGGCCGGCAAGTCCCACGTAAACACGGCCGGCGAAATGTCAGTGCGGAAGGCAGACAAGCCTGACTTAAAAAGAGGGAGAGTAGAGGCAGTAATGTCACCACACTACACCCGCCATCAGTCTTTATGACATTTAAGAGATCTATCCCTCTATCCCTCTGGCCACAACACATAATGGAAGAGTTTGGAGAGGAAGCTGCGAGGACCTGATGAGTCAGGGGGTTTAATGGGTTGATCTGATCACAAACAAAAGACTATATTGCCCTCGCTTCATGTGTAATCGTTCTTGTTATACCAGTCAGCAGCTTTCCTAGCCTTTCAACTTAACAGCTACACATTCAAAATAAGAGGAAGAGCGCACTCTGGAAGGTAAGTACATGACGTATTTTTATTGTTATTTTTTACAACCATTTTCTTCTTTTACAACCCTCTCCTTAATCCAGGCAGGTCATTTAAGAACACATTCCTCACACAACACGTGGTTTTGTCTGCTGTTAATTCTCAGCCAAGCTTTACCTTTTCAATAAAACAGCAATGAGGACAGTCTGATCTCCCAGGCCACAACATGTGTGACAGATTATTCATTTTCAGGCAAAAATAATACATTTGGAGAAAAGCTAATGTCTGTCTTATCTCAGTTATTACTGTATTCTCAGGACATTCAATGTATTTTTTGTTGTAAATGTTCACTGTTTTGACTATGCAAGTAAATGTTTTTGCCTAACTGTTGGTATTTAAGCTAGCTGCAGGAGTCCTCGTGTTCCCGCCTTAGAGTCCGACTGTTTAGACTCTGTGTAGTTTATACGACGTTCCACTTCCGGGATTGCTCCGCGGCTGCAGGAAATTCTGCCGGATGTCCGTTACCTTCAGCTTTCTTTGTGTTAGCATTTGTGAGGACTATGGTTAACTGCTCCTCAGATCTCTGCAGGGTAAATGGTGACAGCTAGCTAGACTATCTGTCCAATCTGAGTTTTCTGTTGCACGACTAAAACAACTATGAACGTACACGTTCCACCCAAACAAGTTTCTTTCCGAGAGGCTGTTTTGCAGAGGCCCGGTTGCTCCGTGCGGCGCTTAGCACCGCCCATGAAGATTGTGATTGGTTAAAAGAAATGCCAATACACCAGAGCACGATTTTCTCCCATCCCGGAATGCTTTGTGGACCCTCCTCCGCAGCGCTGTGGATGAAGGTCTGGCAAAGCGACACTACACATTTAGGCTAGTCACTGTTACATTCATATACTGTATGCAAGTGTTTAATGTATCACTGTGTCTGTTCCTATGTAGAGTGAGCTATACACGTTAAAATGTATTTCACAAGTAAGACTTAATGCTGTAGTAGTATTTAGATAATTTAAAGAAAGTTAAAAAGATCATTTTGTCATGATAACTGTGATCCTGAAACATAGTGTGTTATGTGGGAAATGTATGGGCTTTGTTTGAAAATCGCAAGCATCCAGAGCTAAATAATTGATCACAAATTAAAAATGAAATCAGCTGAAATTCTATCATCATCGTTCTTTCTTTAACCTCCCTCGCTGCTGCTGCTGCATGGGGGTTGTATTGATTTCCAAATGAATAATTGAGAAAGTCGGCTTAACTGCCCTTTTGAAATCTCCCTGGCCTCCTCTTTTATTCACTTTGGCTCCCTCCCTCTCGTCTTTCTCCCCTCATGATCTACGTCTTTCTCATGATCTACGTCTTTTCCTTATCGTTCCATCTCCATATCGAAGAGAAGTAGGTGAGAAGCACCTACTTCTCTTGTACCCTTTCTCTCTCCTCTTCTGACCTTCCCCTCCCCTCCTTTCCCCTTTCCCATCTCTCTTTTTTCTCTCTCCTCTTGTGCACTGCTGATGTGGATCCTGTTCTGTGACGGGTTGTTCAGGAGGGAATGGATTGTTCGCATGGCTGGCCAGCCGGCCTCTGAGTATCATCCGTCAGCAAGACACGCTGTTGTTTTAGAGTTCTGCTGGGAGCTGTCTCCTTGTCTCTGTCTCTTTCTCTCTCTCTCTCACACACACACACACACACACACACACACACACACACACACACACACACACACACACACACACACACACACACACACACACACACACACACACACACACACAAACACACACACACACACCTTCCCTGTCTCTCTCTGTCTCCGTCTCTCTGCTTCCTTCTCAGTCTCCCTCCTGACTTATTTCATTTCCACTGTACATCTTAACTCGAACACAAAGCTGATCAGCATTTTAAAACCGGCCTCCAGGCTCTTTGCTCTGAGTGAATCGATGGCTGAGTTAGACTTGGACTGAATAATCCTAATGTGTTAATTCAACAGAGTGGGCTTGGGAAAAAATGTCTGATTTGTTTTAGAATAAAGGCTGTTAAAAACAACTTCCTCTTGTCTTTTTCCTGTAAAGTTGTTTCAGTTTAATAAGAGGCACATTTTTTTTTTACAGGTGTATTGAATTTTGTTTTTAAAGTATATTTTTGTATTGTTTGCCATTATCTACAGTAAGCATAGACACAACCTCCTTTTCTCAGTTTGACTAGTTTGAACATATTCATATATCCAATTGGGCGTTGGACAGAGGTGGTCACCCTTTACAATAATGTACATGAAGTCTTGAGTAGTTACAGATTTAGGACAAAATCAGATCAAATCAAATACATTAAATAATAAATATCCAACAAGTAGTTCCTGAATAATCCAGGACTACAGTATGTAGTTGAACGTGATAAATTACATGAGAACAGACCACTAGATACTGTATCGATGAACAAAAAGTCCTCCACAACACAACAGGTCGTATCTGCAGGCAGTTTGTCAGTGGCTCCTGACCATACAATCACACATGCTACAAAAGAGTAACCTGACTCCGCCAGATGGATTGCTTCGCATTTTCTCAGCATATCCATCTGGGAACTGATTGCCACACCTTCCTCCAAAGCGCTGCAAAGGAGGGTCTGGCTATTCCATAGAGCATTCAGGAATGGCTGAAAAACATGCTCAGGTACCATGGCATTTCTTTAAACCAATCACAATAGTCATGGTTGGTGCTAAGCGCTGGACGGAGCCACGGTGCCTCTGCAAAATAGCCTCAGGAAGGAACTTGTTTTGGTGGAACAGGTGTACGTTCAAAGGTTGTTTTAGTCGTGCAACAGAAAACTCAGATTAGTTAGCAGTTAACCATAGGCACCAGAACAATCCTGGAAGTGGAACGTCGTGGATATTGACTAGTGCCTCCTAAAACCGTTACAAATGACCAATACAACAACTCTTGCAAACTCTGGTTTAGTTTAGTCAACTAAAACTACTTGGTCACGGTGGACATGACTGACCATTTTAGCATAATGGTAAATGCTGAAACTTAAAGTCAGCAAACTGACTCAGTAATGTCAGTTAGACAGCAATATCTATCTAAAGTTTGCTAACACTGTAGCTACCAAAAGCTATACTGGTCTAATCTACAAGACCCATTCAGTACAAAATGTAATTAATTAAACTTTTCATTTTTAAAAAGAAAAAAGAAATTACTCACAAAACCAACAAATTCTCACTTGATTAAATTACTTTCCATTTGTGTAGCTCAAGTAAAGTATCATCCCACCAAACATTAAAAGTAGCTTTGGCTGAGAATAAACCATTTAGTTAAATGAGTCCCAAGAATTAGGATGGAGAAAGTGTTACGTTACCAGTGTTGTAAGGTAACGAAGTACAATTACTTTGTTACTGTACTTAAGTAGAATTTTCATGTTTACTTTGTTATTTATATTTCTGGAAACTTTCACTTTTACTCCACTACTTTTCCTAAATAAAATGTATACTTTTACTTCACTACATTTCCCCTAAGTGTCTTCGTTACTCATTACTTGCATGAAATGCTTTTGTACGACGGAGTCAAAGATTCTTCCTAACAAAAAAATGTAATTCTGTTTCTGTTTTACTCTTTGTTGATGTCAGACTTTGAATTTGATGTTTAAGAGGGTGTGGAAACCCCAAATATTATGCTTTACTATTAGGAAACTACAATAAATATCATAATCAAGGTTTTTCTTTACTTCTAAAAATGTAGTAAGTACATATAATATCATAAAATTACTTTTAATACTTAAGTACAGTAAATGTTAGATACTTTAAGACTTTTACTCAAGTAATATTCTAAAAGGGGACTTGAACTTCTACCAAAGTCGTTTTCTGGTAACATACTTGTACTTTTACTCAAGTATTGCTTCTAAGTACTTTATACAAGTCTGTATGTTACCCAAGTATATAAACTAGCTGGCATGTGACTAGCAACTAAGCTAGCAAACTTGGCTAATAAACTGCAATAGTATTACTTGTTTGAAATTGTGAAGTCATTACTTACGTGTTAATAGAATTTCAGTTTTATATGGAAATATTCCCCAGCATGATGTAATTTTTTCCCAGCCTGGAAATAACCCAGATGTAACAGTTCATAAATGTTAAGGACGGCATGATATTACATAATATCCTGCATTATATATCTGTCTGTCAGCACTGTCCAGAGACAGACTTATTCCTGCCATATGGCATGCACAAAAAAATCATGCTATAGCTTGCCATCACTGGTGTGTAAAGTAGTAACTGTACTATGAGACTTATCATCACCAACAATCTATGGGTTGGAAAACATAAGATAGGAGATCAATGGGAAAGAAAAAATACTGTTCATTTTTTTCCTTGAGATTTAAGGTGGTACAAGCTGGTCTCTTTGGGCTACTGTAAAGATATACAGAGACAATGTGTGATCTACACAAGTGTGTGTATGGGTCACATTTCCAGCCCAGTTGAACTTCCTAGGACACCTGGGGCATACTCTGGTTGAAGGATGGGTAAACAGGGGGATTAAACTGCCAGATTTGTGTTTGTATGCTGGATTCTCCTACTGTTTCATGATTTGGGTCCAGACTTTGAAATGTACAGCATGACTAGCACTGAACCAGAATGACAGGTTCTTGTATTTCTTCAAAAGAAATATGTCTCTTTGTCCAACATCTATAAACCTTCTCCACTATTGTTTTTATTTTATTTTATTTCTTTAAATTTCATGTCTGCTTGATGCATGTCAGATCTCTGCAGATGCTTTCCATTATTCTCCTCCATACATACATTTATGAGCCTGTGTGTGAAGTGTGTGAAGTGAGTGTGAACTCACAGTAATCTCAGCTGGATTTCCTCACCTGTGGTCATGTATTTTCCGTGAGAGTAAAAGCTTGTCTCTACCACTCACACACCTTGTACCAGCAGGTGTTTAAGTGGAGACTCGACGAATGCCTTCCCCCAGCCTCTCTGATCATGCGGCTTTGGCCCACATACTTCTCCTGGTGTTGTTATCCATCAGATTGCTGATGTTTTCAGACACTTATTCACGTAACACTGGCACCAACCTGTCGCCCCTCACTGCTGCTCCCACAGCGTCTAGCACCAAGCCCTGCTGCATTTCCTGCTTGCTCGCTGTCTTTGTCGTTGTCAGTGAGCTGTTGATAAAATATTTAATATTTAGCACCCACTCCAGCTCACAAGCGTATACTACCTTTCTTCTCCCTGGCTGGAAATATATTGACCCGGCAGTATAAGTTGGAGCTGTGCAGCATGGCGGTGCTTCAAATCGGATTTGACTGTTAAGGATCTTTTTATAGTGTTTTCTAGCGTGCTGCGCTCCACGGAGCAGCAGGGGCGTGTTGGCCCTAGAAAATGAAGTCATTATTCTGTCCACTAGAGAAGAGATAGGAGAGATAAGTGTCATTACCAGACAGCTGGTGATCAAAGTCTAAAAATTTCTATCTCGTTTAAATCTCTTAGTGGCTGATGATGGTGGTTTCAAATGGTAGTTTCCCCAACCCAGATCGATTCTCATCTCAGCTTGAGTGTTTCACTGGCTACAGTGTAGATTTTTTAGTCGCAAGGAAACAACATTTTCAGTGGTGCTGATGAATGTTGCAAGGAGGAATTGTTCAAAAGGGCATACTAGTGGGGTTGGACCATACAAACACGCAGGAAGAAAATCATTGAAGCTGATCGCATATTCAGTATAGCTGATGAAAGAATAAATAGCTTTGAGCTCTCAGAAATTCTTTAAACCGAATAGATTTCATCCTCTTGGGTGTATCAATAGTATCCTTGGAAAAGGAACCCAAGTTTGGGGGCATTCAGGGAAAAATGCAGCGTCACTTTAAAAATCTGAGGGTGTTTGTTATTGTGGGAGGTTGTTAAAGACTGTGACGTGACTAGGGTGTGGCCTATATAACTTCAGTGCATGCGTCTGACTTTGATTGACTTTGTTGATTCTGAAGAAGGTCTGAGGGACAAAACTTCACCTAAATAAAATTGAGAAATGCATATGGAGCCCGAGTGTGCAACACTTTTTTTTTCTTTAGAGATTATAATGTGAACATTTTCAGAAAGTAAATACAATAGCATTTTTATATTAAAATACAAGAAAATATAGACATTGTACATTTTATTAATGTTAAATACTTCCGTGATTGGGTAGTATATAATATAGTTACAGGACCTCTTGTAACTGTAACATGAGGGTTTCGATGTGTGGTGGTTGTGTTACTCTAAATAAGAAGAAACAGATGGATGGAGATGGATAACTTTGTTAAGCAGCACTTTACTGTTCTTCCCACTTCATCGGCTCCACAACAACACTTCCTTGTTTTACTCAATCACGTGTAGCTGAACCAACCAATCCGACGCTAGCAGCAGACGCTAGCAGACTCAGGTAAATGTGAGGAAATCCACAGCGGTAGATTCTTAACTGCTGATGTAAATTCTCAAAGGCAGAGCAGGATACCCAGGGCTTGGTTTACACCTATTGCAATTTCTAGCCACTGGGGGACCATAGGGAGGCTGGGGGAACTCATATTAATGTTTAAAAAACTCATAAAGTGAAATTTTCACGCCATGGGACCTTTAATATTAAGTCAGATCTGCATGTGCTGGTTAACAGTGTATTGACTCTTAAAACATGGAAAAGCATGAAAAATCAGCCAGTTGGCAGGCCGACTGGCATCAGTGGCCAGATGGATTGGATTGACACCTGACTTGGCTGCTAGCTTCACGGTCAGATGGCCGCAAGTTTTACTGATAAAGTCTTCATTGTTTCCAAATGCAAAGTGGCTTTTCAAAGTATGGACATCAAGCAAAGCACAATGTCTGTGCTAGAGTTAGAATACTATTATTATATATAAACGTCTCTGTTTTCTCTGTTGCTTATACTATAATATATATCCTGAACTTTGCAAATCCCTCAAATATTTTTTGCACATCCTGCACTAATCCATGCAGCCTCTTTTTTCTCTTTAAAGGTGCAGTAGGTAAGACTTATAAACTAACTTTCTGTCATATTTTCTGAAACTGACCCTACGTTCAAGTAGAACTACATGAAGCAGGTCATTAAAAAACTCCAGCTCCTCTGGCACCACCTACAGCCTGTAGTGCAATTTGCAAAAATCCACAGCTCCCTGTTCAGATGCACCAATCAGGGCCAGGGGGGGGTGTCTAACTGCGTGTCAATCACTGCTCATGCGCACACATTCATTCTCCCTTGTGGGGGGAGGGGCTTAGGAGACCGTTATGGGCTTTAGCAGTAAGGGGGGAGGGACTGAGAAGTTGTCTGTTTTAATTTTGTGGCTAAGTCCTGGATCTTCACAATCCTACCTACCTTTAATGTTATTTAGTTATATGTATGTATGTATTATTTGTTTCTGTATTCATTGTTTGTTTCAGACATTGTCTCGTTTGAATGACCTTCATCTAGTTTTCCACAGAAGCAGGAGGCTCCTTTACAGTTGTTTAAAATAAACATTAGCCACATAGTCTTTGTTTCAATATTGAAACTACAATTTATTTATGTCATAAATCTTTGATATTTTGCATTTAGTGTACCATGAACATGCTGGCTTGGTTTGAAGATAAGTGCCTGCAGAACAGTTTTGCAAGCTGGAATGAAAAACATATTGATGCTCAGTATCTCAGAACTGCAGGCTACATAGAAAGAGGATGAGGGATGAAAGCTGAAATCAATCATCAAGTATCTCACGATTAGATGGGGGGTTAGTGACTTCAAATATATGCTTAATACATTGAATTTAAGTAAACATTAGTGGAGAGAAGAGGAGTGATGTGCACATACCATGTATGATATTGAATATCACATTTATAATCCTTCATATAAGGCAATTATACAGTATGATGGAGTGAAGCAGAAAGATGAGGGAAGGAAAGAAAATCAGAGGTAACAGAAGAATTTCTAAGAAAGAGGAGTGAGGAGACAGCATCACATAAAACCAGGTTCTCCTCCCAAGAAGAACACGACGTCTGGACCTATGATAATAGCTTCCGATTGATCTGGGTTTAACTGTAGAAAGTTTAAAGGCTTAGCCAGTCTGAAAAGCAGGATTGCGTTGTGTTGTTGAAATCAAGTAGTCAAGTAAACTCATTTTAACCTAAACCACGATGTTTCCCTAACCTTAACAAAGTACTTATTTTAACCTATAAGCCATGATCTTTCCAGTGTTATTCTAGAGGGGATGGACAAACAACATATTTTGGAAGACATTTTGCATAAGAGAGGCAGCACACCAGAGTTTATCTGAAGTCCAGAGCAGAATGCAGTTTGAACTGGTTTGCATGATGCTTAATTTCAATCTACATGACAGAATTTAAGTATTGTCATGTCTGACGTCCACATTTTCAGTTTTGTTCTGTTGACAAGATCTGCTGCCCTGCCAGTATGGTACTTCAGTGCCTTTATAGATAAAACCCAAATCTCCTTTGATAATGAAACAAACTGACAATTCTATCAAACAAAATGGCCTACTTTTTATGGTATTTGTTGACATAAGAAAAATATTAGACTTATCATTTTACTAATTTGGAGAGAATCATATTTTTTTTTTTCGTGTAGAAATATTTTTGAACACTGAATCAAATTTGAACATTGAAATGCATTAGGGTAATAGTGCAGTAAGTAAAACCATACATCTTACACATTATCTGTATTATCAGTTAACAACGGTGTAATACAGGCGTAAAATGAACAGGTTATCAGAAAGTAATTTTTCATTGTAAATATATTCAGTGGTGACAAACGTGACTTCGCCTGCTCTCGAGTGCAGATGGCCACAGCAGAGAGAAGCCTATTATCACTGTTATTACAATCTCTCTCCGATTCAGGGGTGCTAATTAATCAGGCAGCATGTGTCATGAAGCTGAGTTAAAAGCTGAAAATGATCATCAGGGTGTTTATCTGCCATTAATCCGAGTCATTTCTTCCCAACATCAGCAGGATAGCTTTTAGTGTTTCACATTGCAGTTGAACAAACATAATACCGCTCCTCCTGCCGCAGGTGAACAAGGCTGCACATTTTTCTTTTACATCCGCCTTAACTGGTGCGCCCACACATACATGTGACCCTGCACACAAAGTATTTTTGCTTTTGTCACTTAGTGACTCACTTACCTGCTTACCCAGGAAACACACGCACACGCACACGCACACGCACACGCAAGCGCACACGCACACGCACACACACAGCAGAGCAAGTCAGGACTAATTAGACCGCCTGTCCCAAGTCTTATGGGACAGTAAATGAGATATGTTGCCACTGTAGTGTTCCTTTGATCAAGAGCTGTCAAACAATGTGTTGTGATAGAGAACCTCTGGGACACACACACACACACACACACACACACACACACACACACACACGCACACGCACACGCACACGCACACACACACACACAAAGAGCTAACAGCACATTAAGATTCCTTTCTCTATTGACAGGTCTCTGCTATTGTTCTCAGAAGCTGTAATAAAAACAAGTGTAACTGCTCTTCATAGCTGTATTTATGGGTGATTAGAATGACTTTGGTTGCCCCGTTTATAGGAAGTAATCATTCATTTGAAATTCCCTGTGGCCGCATATTAGGGAGCTGTGTTATGAAGTGGGCGTCGGGTGAGAATCTCTGCGAGAGGACAATTGTTAAAGCTAATTTGGTGGAAAACATATGGGAACAACTAGCTGTACCCACAGTTAACAATCCAACTACCTCAGTTTGACTGAGGGAAATACTTCAGGCATGAAGTGATGGGTAAAGCACAAAATGATTTCCAACTGTGAGGCGTATAGAGATTGGACTTCAGGGAACATCTCTAAGTTTATAGTATAGAAAGTGAAAAGTGAAAAATATCTTCCTTTTAGCTGCTAAATGTTCACTATGTTCACCAGCTAGTTGGTCTGTTGTCTGCTGCTGAGCAGGGCGTGTACAGTGAGTTTATTAGGTTTTTGTTGTTGTTGAAAACAGCTGCCTGCTACAACTGGAAACAATGAGAGCTGTAGAACTGAACCCAAACAGTAACGTTGTGGGCAGTAAAAACCAAAACAATGAGCTGAAAGACGCTAAAACGCTCTTTAAAGATGAGGGGAACAGCTTGGATGATAATTTTCTGTGGGATTGTCCCTATGAGCACTACTTCTAACAACCCCTTTGGCATTACACATTATTTGATCCATTGTTAATATAAACATTTTAATTAGTGCAGCTTTAATGTAAGTAAAATCATATTTTGCTAAGCTTGTTTGTAAGCACTCGTATTTAGATTAGATTCAACTTTATTGTCATTGTGCGGAGTACAAGTACAAAGACAACAAAATGCAGTTTGTGTCCAACCAGAAGTGCAAAAAGAGCAGAAAAGTGCAATGTGATTTTCAAGTATAGACAGGACAAGAAATATGATGCAGTGTAGACAGTAGTGTACAGTTGGTTAAGAGAAGGTGGTTTAGAGTAATATAAATTAAATATAAATGTGTGCAGTGTATTAGCAGTTACCTTATAAGAGTAGAATATGGCTATGTAATATGAACAATGTATGAACAACACGTACAGATATGTGCAATGTAGCAGCAGTGACATTATAATAGTGGTAACAAATAATATGTAACTTTTTAATTTAGAAACAACCCAATCTACCTCACAAATGAAAAGTTGCATTGCATAAGCAATAAAATGCAGTCCTGCAGTCCCATGTCCAAGTGTCCTTGGGCAAGGCAGGACACTGAACCCCGAGTTGCCCCCGATGCTGTGCATCGGAGTGTAAATGTGTGTGAATATTTATCTGATGAGCAGGTGGCACCTTGTACGGCAGCCTCGGCCACAGTATGAATGTGTGTGAATGGTGGATGGTTCCTGTACTATGTTAAAGCGCTTTGAGTAGTTGTTAAGACTAGAAAAAAAAATATATACAGTCCATTTACATTTACAAGGAGTTGAAACAAATTAAAATGTTAAAATAAGATTACAAGTTTAATGATCTGTGTGAGTAAATACAAAATATACTGTCTTAAATGCATTATATTACCCAGTTAAATGGACTTGACTATATTTGCAAAGCAACTTTTATTTAATAAGCAATAGCAATAGTAATAGTGGAAAGATGCTTCAGCAAGCTTAATGTTTGAGCTGTTTTTCCATAGACTTTTATTTTCAAAAAGCAGTCAGAGAAAAGTAAGACAAGCCAGTCAAGTACAACAAAACAAATCCCTCAAAGGGAAGACAAAAAAAGAAAAGCTGATGAAGACAGAAGGCCTAATGATATATACAACAGCAGACATCTTTTTTGGTGTTGCAGTACCAGTGAATCACTCAACAAACTCATGGTATTCTTCACATAAGGTCAAAAACAAATAAAATAAAGGTTTTTCTTTTGATGGACAGAGAAGGTTCTAAAAGTCAGCTAAGGCACACAGAGCCTCCCCGGAACAAAATAACGGGGGAAACGTCAGTTCAGAGAAGTTTGTGCAACAGTTGCTCAACAATACATTCCAGCAAGAACAACAACAATCTGGCATGTGATTTTCTCTGAGAGGCAAATAGGACACGGTTGTTGTCCAAAAACACTGAAAGAGGTTATGTACTTGGATCAATAAACACCATCAATTCACTCTTTGTGCCCAGTTATTGACACTTCAAAAAAAAAAATCTTAATAATTCAATGTCATTTTACCACATCTGTATTTACATGTACAATACCTTTGAAACAATATTTCAATACAAAATACCTATGTACATCTTCGTCATTTGTTAATAATTTTGTTGCAAAATAGGACTTCCACATTGAGTTACATTTACTTAATTCACCTTTTTCCAAAACTGTCATTGAGCTTACATAATATCATGTATTGTGTGAAATAGTTGTTCTGAGCACGATGGCACGATAAGTTAGAAGGTGGCAGCAGAAGCCGGCCAGTGAAAAAAAACAACAATTGTCCTCTACAACCCAACCTCCGAAACAGTGTAGATTTGAGAGGGAAGGAGTGATAGCAATTGACACATCAGACACAGAGGCAAGGTGAACTTGACATTTATGAACAGTAATGTCTCTTAATTAGCCGGTGCAGAAACACTCATTTGGCTCGTGTGGTGGCTAAACAATGTTGACAATCACAGATTGAGCTCCTAATTGGCTTCAGATGAAACTTATTTCAAAGTAAAACAAATATCTGAGCGTACCTCTTGTTGTGGATGTGTTGTGGGACAGAGCTACCCTCAGTGTGATTAACTTGTCTCAAATGTCCTGGGATTGTCTTGATGGCAGAAAAGGTACTTAGATAGAGTTGATCTAATAAATTATGCATTTTGCAATCAAGACACGATATAATAGTCACTTGAAATTGTACAATATTGTCACAGCATGAAGATCACTACCACTCACTATCATTCTGAAACTGACAGGAACCATCAAACACCAACAAAAAGCAAAGTTTCTCCTTCGATCCAGACGGTGTCCAATGTGTTCGGTTGTGAAAAGTGTTTTTGTTCACCTTCGCTGTTTTGGTGAGGTTGTTAGCGGTAGCTGAACTCTGACCTCACAGGTCAGGGTGGCTTTCTCTTGTGATGCACTTGGCAAACAGCCATGTAAGAAACCAAGACAAGAAGATCTATTCAGACAGGACAACACTGGCTAACACACAGGTGCGGGCCATAAAAAGGTACAGTAAAAGTTTGGGGTGTTGGCCTTTGTAAATAAAGGCGGCTTTCTATACAAAAAAATATTTATCATGCTGCCAAGGCAGCGTCGCAGTTATTTAGTCACTGACTAAAAATATCAGTATTAATATAAACTTATAAATAAATAGCGACTCATGGACTCGCCCCCCCCTCTCATTCACACAACTTTTGAGACTTCTTGTATAATCATGTACTACATCGAAATGACTGGAAGAAAGTAAAAAAGATGACGCTGAAAATGAGGATGAGTAATTTAAGGTCAGTTTGAGATCATTATGTTTCAAGTTTGAGGCAGGTTGGTAAGAAAACCAAGACGCCCTCTGCCTTTTACTGTAAAAAACATCTGGGTTATATTGAAAACAAACCTACACTATGTGAAGTCTTACAATACTATTGTACAACAACCACAAATGAAGCATTTATGAATTTAGAACACTAAAATGTCTACATTAAATTTCTATTATAATCCAAACAGGTTTAATTATTCTGAGAAGGCCTCTGTATTTGCATTTCTCTATTTCCATATTTACGAAATGAGACTGCAGCAGATGGTTACAACAGTTCCACATCCTGATCAGGCACTGAACTAGAAGAAGTTGGGCTGCTGTTACTAATTTATTCTACTGATTTACAAACTGAGCCACTGAACTATCAGAAACTCAAGAGTTTCGAAGTATTAGCTTCAATAATTTAAAATATTTGTTCTCCATATGCAGGAAATTTGCTTTTAATAGTGCTGCATTTGAGTCGTATCAAAACAATCTTTTTTGACTGTTTGGGTGTATCTGAACACTCAGATCTCATCTAATTTTGTTTATGTGGACTTACGCTTAAGGAGGAACATTTAATTGAGTATCAGGCTACCTCCTCGCGTATGTCTTACAGCTAAGGCCTTTTCGCAGCAGAACTCGTCTGCTACCAGTGTCGCATGACTGCTGTGCCCCGTGTAGGGCTTTAAAAGCTGACTTCATAATTCATTCAGCAGCAAAATAAATGCTCAAAACATTGCAACGTTTGATCACAGTAAAACTCAGCCATGAGAAGAAAAATAAATACACTGAGAAACTGAAATAGCAAAGCCAGCATAATCCCCGAAAAGGAGGAACCCCGTGGCAGGATCTGAAAATCATTCTCCCCGTTTTCTGTCCAGACACCCTCACCAACCTCCCAAGGAAATCCACTTTTTCTTTTGTTTCCATCTTCTCCCGAGACAGAGGAATACCACTTTTCCTTTCTCCACTTGCAGCAAACCCCTTAAATAAATAAAAATCGACAGTGAATCTCCTGTGCCGTGGCCCCATGTCCAGCTGGAGGCCTCGCTGCTACCTGATGCGCCCGTCTGCGCGCGGGGTTCCCAGCTGGGATTTGGGGTCTGGGCTCAGGGAGCTCCAAGGGTTCTTAGGGCAGGCCTGCATGACAGGGCAGGCTGTAGGGCCCACGGCGCAGATGTCGGCAGCCTCCCACAACTCGCCCACCAGGCTGTCTAACCAACGCTCGAGCTCTGGGCCGGTCAGGGCTGCGTTCCTCTTGGCCTGCTCCACGTAACCCAGGCTGACAGGTATGTTGAGCACCGGGTTGAGGCCATGGAAACTCTGCTCCATGTAGCTGTTCTTCGCTGGCCCGTTGTGAAGCTTCAGAGTATCCTCTGGAGATACGTGGGAAGGAAGAAAGAGAGAACAGAGAAGGAGATAGATGATGTGGTCAAGGGAGGGAATTGTATGGAAAGGAAGGGGAGAGAAGGAAAAAAGGGAGACACGATTGGTAAAATATCAAAGCAGAGGACGTGATTTGCTTTATTATTATTTGAAAAGCTTAGACTGGTTGCTAATTAGCTTGGATTGTTTTTTACGACTGGACACCCTAAATTCCATTCTTTGATGTGGTATGTCACGCCACTGCAATGCTGACTTAAGGAAACGGTCAGACGCGCCCTCATTCTTTCTTCCCACGACGGTCAAACCCAGCAGGAAGACAGAAAACATAGACACAACTTCCCCTTGAAACACTGTCTCCACCCTGAGCTCAACTAAAGCTGTAAATTCCTCACTGGCACTCTAACTGGGGCGCTAGCCATCCTTTCTAAGCATGGCTGAGCACACATCAGTGCTTTTCATGCACTGGTGACAGAAGACGCATTCAGACATAAGGTGCTCCACCAGGCAAGGTGATGTCCATACCATGCCAGCTAGCTTTGTGGTAGCAGATAGTGTTACAGTATGAAGTTGTGCATCGGTGTAGAGTTCTGTCTGTCTGTCTGTGTGTGTGTGTGTGTGTGTGTGTGTGTGTGCGTGCGTGTGTGTGTGCGCGCGCGCGCGCGCATGAGTCTGCTACTGCCAATGCGGGTGGAAGGCCTTGTCATAAAGTTTTACTGGCACTGCATGTACAGTAGGAGTGAAACCTGGTGCCAGACATGGCAGTAAATTAAAGGCGGGTGGATGGAACAGCTAAGACTAAAGCACACATTACAGCCCACAGTAAGCCAGGCATTCACAAGATTATTACATGATGACTATAAACTCCACTTAAAAAGTAGATAACTATCTAATAATTATGTATCCTTAAATTATAAAATATATGTTTATGATTTAACCCTACTTAATGTCAGCCATTTCTTATGGTGCTAATTAAAGAGTGTGGTCTAGACCTACTCTATCTGCTTGAGATAACTCTTGTTATGATTACTATAAATAAAACTGAATTGAATTGAAATTGAATTAAAGGCCCAATCCTTAATCCAAATGTAAACCAAGGGTAGCCCAAACACCCGTATATATGACTGGAGCCCTAATCCATTGGTATTTTAATACACAGACTAACACAAGGCTACAAAGCATCTAAAACTTCACATGTTCTGATACAAAGTGTGACTATCACTTTTGCTGAACGGCAGCCACTGTGGCAACAAGTGGCAACAACAGCACATAGGAACATTGAAATTCCACTTATTTCTGGTGAGGATTGCTATGTTTTATTTTTGCGATAAAAAGTTCAATTGTTTATCTGTTAAATGCTAAAACCTAGTGTAACAGTAGCACATCGGGATGAGAAGAGTCCTAAAGTCAGTGAACTGACTCAATAATGTCAGCAATATCTATCTATCGTCTGCTAACATTAGCTACTATATACTATATACTGGTCATACCGGACCAAGTGAGGCTGTAGCAGGAATATTCTTAGGTCTACTGAATTGAATAAAGGTGCATTTTATTGCTTATGCAATGCAACTTTTCATTTGTGAGGTAGATTGGGTTGTTTCTAAATTAAAAAGGTACATAGTCTTGTTGTAAGTATGCAATCACAGTAGTAAAACAGGTCTACATTTACTCCACTACATTAATGATGATCAGAGTTAGTTACTTTTGAGATTAAGTTTTTAAAAACCAAACCATGTTAAACACAGCATATTGGTCTACAACAGTAAAAAGCTGCTACACAGTAATCCAACAACATCATATATAGTAGTAGTATAATAATCTCATTCTGCAACGAGCAGTCTGCATAATGAGTACTTTTGATACTTCGAGTGAATTTATGTAGCTGATAATACTTATGTACTTTTACTTCAAAAGTGTCAAAACTGACTTAAGGAGGTGTTGATTCAGGGTATTTTGGGCTGGAGGCTGAATTGTGTTACTTCATGGTAGGAGTGTTTCTATTTTTTAGTCCATACTGTACCATTTGAATCAATGAATCACAAACAAATCACCAATGAATCCAGAACTGGCAACTGATCCTACCTGATGCTACTAATGCTGCTACTAATCTTACAACTGAGCTATAACACTATGGAAATAAATGTGTTATGGTGACACACCGTTAAATTAGTACCTGGCACATTTCTCCACACATCAATACATCAATAGGAAGCTAAAGCATAATTAACCTAAACAGCTGAAAACCCAGAGATGAATATTTAACTCGCACTGTCGCACAACAGACCCCGAACAGCCCCGCTGAGACTCAGGTCGAAGACAAAGCTGCAACTTTATTTGTTGTTTGTCTCCATCATTAAAACGGCTCAGTGAGATTATTAAAAGGAGAAAGACACGATTATGCTGAAGCTAGCGTCTCAACTCTCATGTGATTTCAGAGCAAACTGGCTGCTTACAGGCCGCAACAATGCAGTCTTGCCCCTTATCCATGCTGGCTGATTCATTTAATTGTGTCATTGTTTTTGGAGGGCTAAGTGCGCTGTTGTTTAACACTCTGTTTAGTGTGTATGAGCATCTCGCTGGGTTATTAAGGGTGACTTGATGACAAACTACCAGGCTCTGCAGAGGCCCAGAGGCTTGATTAGAAAGGGCATCAATGCAAATACAAGGCTCTGTCTGGGTCTGCAGACATTTTAGAGCACCTAAACTAGCTCGTTGTTTATCGTTACTTCACAGTGAATGCAAAGACACTCTGTGACACTATGTTGGTCTGTCAAGCATAACCACTATGTGTATTCAAGCTCTGTTATTTCATTTTCTAACATCCTGTATTTGAACTACTGATCTGCAGTAAAAATTCAAATTAGCTTGTCCATCATGCATTTATTACAAGTACAAGTAACTATGTATTCAACTCCACTCTGCAATAACTTCCTTTGTAATGCGTATAGTGCTGATATAGTTGTGCTCAGACTGTCAGACTGTAGATTGAACCGTTAACGATTTATGGTGCACGAAAAAATATTAGTTCAGTTCAATTAATATTTATATAGCTCGTTTAAAAACAACGATAGTTGAACAAAGTGCTTAACTAGCTTAAAAAATGAAATAAAAAATGAGATACCCTCCGTGGTGGAAGAAGTATGTAAGTAACAATACTGCACTGTAGAAATACTCCATTACAAGTAAAGGTCCTGCATTCAATGTTTTTACTTAAGCAAAAGTATGAAAGTAAAAGTACTCATTCTCCAGAGTGGCCCCTTTCATAGTGTTTTGATATTTTATGTTATTCGATTATTATTATTACCTGTGTATTCACCTTCAGCATTTCAATGTAAGGTGGAGTTAATATTACTTTCATTTAAACTACTTTATATCATAGTATGATCATAGTATGTTTTACACTGCAAGAAAAAAAGAAAAACCCATCTCATTAAGTTATTATCAATTAGTTACTGAGTCTTGTTTCTTCTTCTTAAAATAATGGGTTAATGCCAGTCTGGTTAGATTATTTCCAACTTGTTTCTGTTAAAAATCCCCTTTAGAATGTTCTATAAATAAATGGGAGACTTTGGATCGAAGACAAAATAAAAGGAGCGCATTGCCCTAAAATCAAGTAAATAATGGAATTAAAATTAATGAAACCAGTTGTACTAAAACAGGTCAAAGTTTTCCCAATGCAGTGACTGTTTCTGTGTTTTCACTTTTTGTTCACGTTGTAAAATATAACTTTTAGATCTCAGAACAAAAATTGCTCGAAGAAGATGGAGATTTGTGATGTGTGTGGATTATATAAAATCTTAATATACTGGTAACTAGTAACTATAACTGTAAGATAAATGTAGTGAGAGTGAAAACAATTTTACCCTCTGACATGAGGAGCAGAGAGTTTGGCATTCAGAGTCAGAGATGGGGACTCGAGTTTGAGACCCAGACTCGAGTGCGACTTAAGTCGCCCACACAGTGACTTCAGACTTGACTTGAGACTCGTCCTCGAAAGACTTCAGACTCAAATTGGACTCGAGCTGCGGGACTCGTGAACAATGTTTTTTTTAGGAAACATCTGATGAGCTCGCTGTTATTCTGCTCCCTCCGTTACCTATAACCTGCCCACGACGTAATGTACTACGTATCTGCTGCGCGCGGCCACACATTAGAGGACAGTGAACACACATGTCGACTGCACCGGCCGCTGCTGTGCCATTCATCGTAAGCTTTGGGTTTAAAAACTTCCAAAACGACGGCCCAAATAAAAAGAAGCACTCAATGCAAAATATGCAGTCTCAAGATAAAAGATTCTGGCTCAACCACATCTAATTTTATCAGGCATCTGAAAACGCATCCTGACAGGTCAGTAAACATGTTTAACGTTAGCTCAGCATTGACCATCTAATGTTACCGTTAGCTTGCTTCTTGGTTTAGCTACGAGCTAACGTTACGGGAGGTTAACTCCGACTGTCTTCCTTATGAAATATAAATGAGCGTTTGTTTAACCCTTGTATGGTGTTTTCAAAAAGTGGGGAAAAAAAGTTTTAGGTCCTGTGTACCTTTTACTCTGTCCTCATCCTGTCAGGGCCTGCTGTTATTGTGTGTGTGTGTGTGTGTGTGCGCGTACGTGATGCAACACTTATTATAACCAGAGACTTTTTTATAATAAATAGACTTGAGACTTGACTTGGGCTCTAGCCCAGAGACTTGAGACTTGACTTGGACTCGAGCTCAGAGACTTGTGAGCATCTCTGTTCAGAGTAACACCTTAAGTACTTTTTTGATGAATGATTATTTGTTAAGGAACAGCACAGCAGTGCATTAAGTCTGGCAAGGCTATTTGTACAAATAACACAATCAATAGTAATTTTGTGTTATGATGAAGCTACAATAAATGGCTGTTTGAATCTCTCTCTCACCTTGTCGTATTGGCTGGTGCTTGTTATAGGCCAACGGGGCAATGAGGAAGTGCATCTCAGCCACAGGGCTCCAGTGGTGCAGGATGCGGATACTCCACACACCGGGCCGCAGAGGCTGGTTGAGTGGCGGGCGGTAGTGTGTGAACTCTGCGCTGGCATCGATCAGAATGTCATAGGTGGCCGCGATGACATTGGTGGGGTCGATCCACACAACTGTGACGGTGACATTAGGACCCTTGTTCCACTTCTGCATGCCCACTGTCTCGTCCATGGGGCCCATCAGGCCGCCAAAGTTTCTGAACATACGTTCTTTTGCATCCCACTCAGTACCAATCTGAGAGTGGAAAAAAGGAGAATAAGGAAATCAGAGGGAAAGAAAACAGGAAGACAAGAGTGAGTGACAGAATGAGGTGATAAAAAAGACAAGGAGAGCATGCTGCATGTGCACAGTGAACATAAATAAGTAACATACGCTGTGGATGCATTACCATTTGACCATACTGTTAAGACCAACCAATATCTGCACTGAATTATCATGGGAAATAATCTTCAGCATAGCTGCCTGGAAGGCACTGGATTAGGCAATGGTTATGGTTATGGTTAGGGTTATGGTTAAGGTTAACGGAAGTCAACGGTCGCAGCACTGCCTGGAAGGAGACGTTGGGGGCTTAAAACACCATCAAGCAATTTTCACTAAACAGCAGCACAGTCCAGCCCAACCCTCCACACAGCCGTTATATAATGTTATAATATGCAGAAGCTGACAAGCCCGATTGTTCCATCCTGCACGTTACAGTCTATTTGTCCACAGTCGCTGGTACTGTATGCCAGAGTATATCTTTGACAAGGAACATGAGAGGCAGGCTGAGGACCATATCCCCTAGGGGTAAAGATCAAATGCATGTCTGTTTACGCTCTGAACACATTTCAGAGAGAAAGAGTGAAGGAAGGGCAATGAACACCATTATTTGTCCTAAAGATCAGTCCCTCCAGAAAAACGCGGAGTCTTTTTGTGATTGTTGCGGGCAAAAATCCTTGATTATGCGGCACATTTTCTTAAAAAATGCAATGGAATATGCGGGATATTTATGAAATTTTATGCGATGAAATTGCGGGAACTTGCAAACATTGCGGGAACTTGCAAAAACTGCGGTTTGATGAAAAAGAGAAAAAAAGTGATTCCCCCAACACCGTGTTCTCACTAGGTGAAATTACGTCACTTCATAACATTCCCATGGCAACAGGGGGAAATGGCTGCTCTTATGTGAAGTAAATGCAACATTTTTCAACTTTCTGCTAAGATATATGTGACTTTTTCGCAACAAGAATGCGGGGATTATGAAATCACGCAAGCCCCGCATATTTTGCGTGGAAATCGGCAATTTATGTGGCGTATTTGAAAAAAATGCGTCCCCCGCACTATATGCGGACTTTGGCTGATTATGCATTGAATAATGAGATCGCATAATCACGTTTTTATGGAGGGACTGAAAGATAAACTACAGTGGAGAAGATTACAACCTGACATCAGTAGAAACAAACCCAAACAGAGGAAGACACCGTAATACAGACATTGTATGCAAACACAGCCTTCTGACGGAAAGAAAGGGAGTCTTAGGAGCAAACTTCCATAAAAATGAGGTTTTGGTGCTTCAACAAAGACCCAGAATACTGCATTCTCTGTGACCATTTTG
This sequence comes from Gymnocephalus cernua, assembly GCA_023631565.1. Lineage (NCBI taxonomy): Eukaryota > Metazoa > Chordata > Actinopteri > Perciformes > Percidae > Gymnocephalus > Gymnocephalus cernua. Next base: position 32,912,255 of record CM042427.1, on the reverse strand, counting down.
AGATAAATAGGCTGAATATAAAAAATGCAACAGATAATACCAAAGTCAAATATATATCTGGTGAGTTATGAGACATACAGTGCCTCTGGCTGCAGAACAAGGAACTAGCTGCCAGCCTGCCGCACACTGGAGGACTGCCAGTGGAACACTGAGCCAATTTAAGATGATTACGTCCTGTAGGCTTACATAATTAACATTTAGCATACAAATTTGTTAGTTTAATTAAACTGAGATGTCATGTCTTTTGAACTTATGATTTGACAATACAAGACTTGATTTGAATTGGAATGAAATATAGCCCCCCCCCCCCAAAAAAGTACAGCTAATTGCCTTTAATGCCTTTATTGCGGTCAAGACTGCAACTGAAGTGATCTGTGTGTGTTGGATTGCAGAGATTGCAAAACCGTGCAGTATGCAAAATGAGACACATGAAACGATCGAGATTGATGAGGGAGATGGGGCGCACACACACACACACACACACACACACACACACACACACACACACACACACACACACACACACACACACACACACACACACACACACACACACACACACACACACACACACACACACACACACACAGAGAAAGATGTCTGGGGTGTTGGCAGAAATGGGAGAGGGATGGCGGCTTTAGGAAGTGCTCATCCTTACAGTGGTAGCTGATCAACACAACCTCACCCTGCTGGACGATCAATGGCTGACTGGAACTGACTCTGTATTCCATCCTTTGAGAATTTAGATTGCGATGTACAGTATAAATAGACATTACTTGCATAAATGAGACAGTGTGTGTGTCTGTCTTGGCCATCCGTAAAAGACACCTCACTTTCATCTCAATTATCGGACTGACCTCTGCCATTTCTGCCCCTTGGACCTTGGTTCTTTTCTCTTTAAATTACTAATCAACTCTCTTGTCTGGCACCTCTGTAGCTCATCACTTTATTCAAGGCTGACTCATTGGCACAGACTACATCCCCAATTGATTGGCAGCACTTTTGTTCTGAGCCCCAGAAAGAAGTGAAGGGAGAGTTGGGAGAGAGTCTGCAAAAGGCAGAATAACGTTAGAGTTGTCAGCAGGAGATTCTGCATGTTCACATGCTGTGAACATTGTGAGAATTGAGTCCCCCCTGAGACTCTTCTGGTTCTGGCCCATAGTTTATTCAGCAACAAACAACTGTAAAGTGCAACATAAATAATGTACAACTGGTGTGGCAGTCCAAGTTCAGGCCAGACGAGTGGCTTTTCACATATGGAATATACTGTGCGCACAGGCAATTCCTACCAAACAAAGTATAAAATACATAGTACTGTATATTGACCTATTGTATTTCTATGCAGAGAGCTTTAGGTCCTTATGCCCACTCAAATACACTGCACTACTATTTACATCAGCTAAAGGTTTTCAGAAACTACATTTACAAAGTGACAAATGACCTCCACACTCAACCTGTCCCTTGCTCCTTCTCCCCAATAAGCTTTGGCTTAAGACCAATACCCAATCAAGCCTCATGACCGCTCACCAAGTTGGGGGCTTATGACATTCTTTTGCTCATAGCTTCTTCTTCTTCTTCTTTTTTGTGGAAGTAATGCTGATCTGGCAACCTCATTGTGACCTCTACCCCCCCCTTTTCCCCCATCTCTTTACTGGCCTGTTTACTCACACTGTTTACTCACTTGAACTAATTACTCAGATTTTCCCTTCATAACCAGCAATTACTGTCAACAACTGTTAATTTCAGCAGATTTAACCCTCATGTATCCTCTGCTGTTGACCTGACAAGCAGAAGGAGAAACTCATCATTCGTATTGATTACCCATATTACATGTTTCATCCTCTGCTCAATTCTATACCTGATTTACCGGTAATAGAAAACATGAAAATGCTCCCATCGCATAATCCACCTCTATTCCATTTCTTTCTTCTGACCTGACAACCCTGCAGACCTTTTTTGCACATTGCTGGCTTGCTGGCGCCCACACCGCCATTAAAAAAGACAGGAGGTCAATTTAATCAGGCAGCAGCATGGACAGCCTTATTCTACATCTGGCCCCGCTTAAAACCAAAGGGCATCAATGCCCCTGGAGGCCTGATTCAGAGGCTTATTAGTGGCACTTTTTGTGAGGGTAATCAAAAACAGGTGCTCACCAGCAGCACCAGAAGACTCCCCCGGGACACGTTTACACTACTGAGGGACTATGGGTAAGACGGCTCGATGCTTGCTAATAAAGATACACTGTGGAGCGATGATTTAGGAAGGAAGGTTGGAGAACAGACAGCGCAACACAGAGACCAGGACATTTTCTGTAAGGCATCAAAACAGACCTAAATAAATCGTCGAACATTTTGGGAAATGTGCTTTTTTCGCTTATTTATCGAGAGTTAGATTGGAAATTCAATACCATTTTCTGTAAAATAGACATGAAGCCAGCAGCTGGTTAGCTTAGTGTAGCATAAAGACTGGAAACAGATAGCCTTTGAAATTATATTCGGAACAGCAAGTTTCTCCTTGCAGATGAGACAGGAAGCAGTCACATTAAATTCCATAAGTCCAGCACATTTCAAATCACAGTATTTTGAGACTATGTCAGACAAATGTTGATTCCACACTTTCATAATTTTCGAGGCCGTAGGTTGCTGTACTGGAATACATAAAAGTGTTATTTTGTCACCCCCTGTATATCCTCTACCGCAATATGTATGTACACTGTGGTAGAGCGAGGACTAAACCATCAGTCAAAGTCAGTCATTCTACTAAAAAATAAATGTCCAAAAAAAGAGTAATATGCCGCTCAATGTCAAGTCTGACTTGAGGTGAAATACTAATTTTAACTGTGTGGGCAGTAAGTGGTCCAACACTAAATCATGCTGTAAAAAGGCCTATAAAGGCAGCTGGGAGGCAGCAGTAGAGGAGTGAAAAGAAAGACATATCTGTCTTCCTTTATATCTAAAGGAGGACAGGGAACACATTGTTAAGCCAACCATACAGTATGGTTTATCTGGCAAACTCCAGCGTACAGCTTTAGTATAATGGGTCATATCTGCTAAGTTGACAAAAAGCAGTTACTGCTGCTACGCTGTGCCATCTAATTCGGTTTCTTTCTGCTCGCATTTTGAATGACAGGTGGACAGACTGACTAACTGACAGCCACTGCACAGTGCCAGACAGTGAACGCTTTCTCAGGCTGAGCATCCAGATAAAAGCCACAGCCCACATCACTTCTCTGTCACTCAAGGTTTCACAGGCTAGACGCACACATACAGGGTTTATTGAGAAGGACCGGCATGGCTGTCTGGATCTTTTTTTTTTTGTTGGGGCATTTCTGCCTTTATTAGACAGGAAAGCAGAGACATATGAAAGGGGAGAGAGAGGGGGGAAGACATGCAGGAAAACCTAATCGGATCTAAACCCTGGACCCTCTGCGTCGAGGAATAAACCGCTGCACATGTGCGCCTGCTCTACCAACCGAGCTAAACGGCCACTGTGTGGATCTTTTTGAACTCACATTCAGACAGCTGGAAGCTGTAAAACAGGGTCAAGGCGTGTCCAGGTGTACGACTGTGCTCCGCGGGCACAAACAAATTCATTCAAGTTTGTTGACATTTCTGCTTCCTATAAAGCTGTGCATGATAAACCAGAGAATAAGGTCAATGTACATTCACTCGGTTAATTTTGGCCTTTTTAAAAAGACACACTGTGGCTGTCATATCACAGCTGAGCTGTTGTATCTCAAACAGGCGTTGTGGTAAACAGAAACACAGATTAACATAACAAGACAATCAAGGGAAGCATTCCAGTGTGAAGGTGAGAAGACGTTCTATTAGGAAACAACAAATAAGCAGCACATGACGCGCTCATCCCTATAAACTTGGATGAATTCAATCAATTTACATTTTACAAGGCCATTACAGGCACCAGTTTAATTGTGTGGGGATGCGCAATGCTTCTCTGAGTCTTGGCAAGGTCGCCATTGCAATGAATATAAAGCCACCATGGCAATGAGCTGTATGTCTCACCTCTAATTATATAATTATACCCTGAAGAGCTGTGTGTTTGTGATGATTGCTGTAGGGTGACCTCACAGATGTTTCTATGCTGATTTTTGTGTCATTCTGTCAATTCCAGATCAAATTTAGAAGGCACGACTTATCCAGTCGCCTATCTGTCAGCTCCGCAAAATGTACGCAGACTTGTCTATTTTACAAACATTAGTTTTGAGTCCTCCATCAGGATGGGTAAATCAACTTGCCAGTCTCCTGCCGACTTTGCTAGCCTGGGCTAGCTAGCTAGCTAATCAGAATAAACACTGTGGAAAAGTTGGAGAAGATGAGCTCAAGCTAGCAAGACCATCTCTGCGTCCTCGCTCATCAGGATATCAAGTCACCTGTATCCAAGTCAAAGTTTTTCAAATGTAAACATCAGAGTATAACACAGAGGAAAAGGTGAAAGTGGCTATCAGCTACGACCAATGGCTACGATCCCAACTACGTCGACAAGCACAGACCATCTCTCCGTTCATCTCCATCTTTACATCAGAGGAGGACCAGACAAGCGTGGAGTAATTGAACACCGATTGCAACTTCTCTGCTGGGCATCCTGCTAGCCAGTGTGCAGGCGTCGGACTGTGAGCTGGTTGGCCTCCGTCGATTTAAAAGCAGGATGTCAGGAGCTGTGGTGTACTTTCACCAAAACTTGGCTGGATCCTGGAGTCCCAGGGCCATCCAAGTGACTATTTTTCTATGTGCCGATCTGATGGCCACATTCTGCTTCATGATAAATCGTGCACCTCGTACGATTTCATGTGACAAATACAAATTGATTGATTGATTGATTGATTGATTGTTGGAGCATGTGATGCAAGGAAAATGTCCGTGTAAACTGACAATAAAGTTTTATGTTTGTTTTAGTTTTTTAGTTTAATGGCTGACTGATCATTTTGTGACTCATGCGAAACAAATGACTTCAATGTAAATAAAAAATAAATGCTAAACCACGCGGGCTAATATAATGACCCACCTCTGCGAACTGCAACCTGCTGAATGTGCTGCTGGGAGGGGTGGCTAGCTTAAAGTGCTTCTTGGGTGCCACCCAGGTCTCCATGGTCTCCAGCTTGCTAGTTGCCAGATTGGTGGCGTGGTGCTTGACCAGGTAGCCCTGGAACTGGTCCGACTGGAAGTAGAGATGAACCGACACTGGGTGGCCCATGGGGAAGTACCTGGCAGAACACAGAGAGAGAGAGAGAGCGAGGACCCATTAGCAAACCTGATACGTGCTGACCTACCCTCTGTGCCGCTTTTCAGCGCCAACAGTGTAAGGGAAGGCGAATATCTAGATTAATCTGGATAAGGTCTGGAAGGAACCAGCCTTGGACATGCTAATGTGGCTGAATGCTAATGCATGCTCGCAGTGAAGATTAGTCAATGTGCTCTGTGATTGTGTGACATGGTTGACATTAATTCAATGACCTTTAACAGAAAACCAATTGGTCAAAGACATGTGTCGACATGCTGATAATACCTATTAAGCATTGCTTACTGGTTACTATGCCCACGCATTTACTATTTTTATGCTTGTACATGACTATTGCAGTAGATGAAAGATAAGTAATAGCCTTGTGAACAGTTTATTAAAGCTTCTTCTCTGCTAATTATTGCTTTACTCTGTGCTGGCTGCTTCAACATGTGCTCTGGTTCTGAAGTGGAAATGATGGTTAAAGAAGCCATGTGACAGTCGAGACCGCAGCGTTCTGCTAGCCACAGAAAATTACAGAAAAGTCATGGGCTGTATTGGCAGCAGATTCAGATTAGTCAGAGTTCTGAACACACAGACAATCCCACTGAACACGTTACAAGTTTTCGGAAACAAAGTTGAACTGGGTCAAATCCAGTCAGCTGAAGCCAAATGAAGGTCTCGCCCCTCTGACTAGTCTGTTATTTGTTTGTGTGTTGCTTCATATGTGGCAGAGGGCCAGCCCTCGGGGCAGGCAGCCCGAGTGACTTCTGGAAAAACGAAAAAGGGGCCAGGGTGGGCACTGCTGGGGAAGACTCCACAGCTGCTCTCTGCAAACCTTCCTGACTCCTTCACGCCCAGATTTCTCAACCCTCGTCTCTTCTGCTTCTTCTGCTTGAATTCACCTTTATTCTCCCTCTTTTGTGCGCGCGCGCACACACACACACACACACACACACACACACACACACACACACACACACACACACACACACACACACACACACACACACACACACACACACACACACACACACACACACACACACACACACACACACAATCCCTCCCTGCTCCCCAGTGCCCATGGCCTCATCAGTATTCCACTAAAGGACCAGGAGTCAACCCGTCCCGGTAAATGCTACTCTGACAAGCAGAACAGCAAATATTTACACCCACAAGGATAGCAGAGCACACTCCCTCCCCTCCTGCTCCCTTTCTCCTCTTCTCTATTTTCCCATCTGCTTTTTCCTCTTTGCTTTTCTCCTCTGCCCTCCTCTCCTTTCATCCTGCTTTCTGTCCTCGTCCCTTGACTCTTGTCCCCCAAGCCCCCCGGCCCCGTCGTTCCCAAAAGAGACGTGGCTGCCAGTGCGAGAGGCAGTGAGAAGGGGTTGGGGCGTATCCTGCACATAAGCTCCATTCAGGCTTTTACTCCACAGCCTCTCCAATCGAGTCACAGTGGGCTGCTAAAAGAGCCAAATCCCTCTCTGTGGCCTTTTCTTTCCCTTGCTCCAGTCTCACACTGAGGCTGACCCATCCATCTGTTGGTAACACATCTGAACTTCTTCTACACGCATGCAAAATATGTGGACACACACACACACACACACACACACACACACACACACACACACACACACACACACACACACACACACACACACACACACACACACACACACACACACACAATGTGACTGTACTTGAGACCTCAGACCAGGACTGAAATAAGAAATACAGTACCAGTCAAAAGTTTGGACATATTTTCTCATTTAAGTGACTGGGGAAGTGTTTCCAAACCTTTGACTGGTACTGTATGTTGCTGAAGTGAGGACTTATCTGCTTAGTTTAGATTTCAAAGCAAAATCTTGATTTGTTTAAATTACCTGACTTGATCAGTAAAATTCCAGATCAATAAAACACAAATAAGGCCACATCAGAAAGGCCTTGAGCGGTCATGCCACACACACTGTGTATTTAATTCTCAGGCCTATAAATCAGGGTAGGGCTGAATTAAAAGAAAACCCTAACCCGAGGCTTATTTTACCTTTTATTTCCCCTCTTTGTCCAGCTTTATCTAACCCTGTCTCACTGCAGATGTAAATCACATTATTTATTTGCTAGTTCCTAATATATTACTTCATAATGTAGTATCAACACATTGGAGATTATTAGCAATGCCTTTTCTGTCTGTATATTACACAAACAATTATGAGAATTAGTGTATTGTTCATGGCTTCCACCCAGTAATGCTGCAGTCAGTGATTCAGTTTTGACAGAACACGTCATAGACCAAACAGGACTGACAATGTGTGTTCAATAATGACATCCTATCAAGCTTCGGAAAAGGTAGACTAACATATTATTAGGGCTGGACAACATATCATTATTTTATCGTCATACATATTTTGCGAAAGGTTGTGACATCTCACGATAGACACCACGAGATTTTTTGTGTTAGTTGAAAGAAAATATCAGTAGAAAACTGCACTTTAAAGTGTATATGTCATTCTTTTTTTAGTAGTGCCTGTCATTGTCAATTCAATGTTCAATTTGTTCAATAAAAGAATGTAATAAAGTATTATTTGTTTTAAATGCAACAAGCAATTTGTTGTATTTTAAAAGAATACTGAAAGCAACAGCACGTGTGTCAGTTTGGTTTGAAATGTGCTGGGGACAGAGACGCTTTAGGAAGTGCATTTTCAGAAGTACAGGGGACGCATTCATTTTTTTTCTCTTTTGCGCATGTTTTCATTTGACGCTGTCCTGTAGCTTACTAATGTAAATGAATCAAATGTCTCTCTCATATTGCTCGTCATAACCACTGAAAATTGTCAAAAAATCTAACCAGTCCAATTATTATGGACGTTATCTGACATTAAGCGTTTCTGCTTCATTAGAGCCTATTGTAAGGAAAATGTTATGTACCTAAACAACGATCAGTGATGTGGAATATGTCACAGATTTTTTTTTCAGTTTTCAGTGGTTATGAGGAGCAATATGAGAGAGAAATTTGGTGACCATTGATCGTTGTTTAAGTACATTACACCACGTTAAGCTTTTTCACGTTAAGTGTTAGTGTCCCGACAGGCAGAGTTGTGAACAGAGAAGCGTGCAGCCAGCGCAGCAGCAGAACGCTGTTGTGTGTCTGTGTGTCTGTGCCTGCCCTGTGGGGAAGAGAGATTTTTGTGGATTTGTTGGCATCTGTCGTTCAAGAATTAAATGTGTTATGAACTTTATTTTTTGTTTTAACTAAATGGAGCTCGAAGTTTTCAAAAAAGTGGTGGGTACAAAATTATTCATGACGAAATCTGATGGGTGTGTGTACCCACCGTCCCCACCGAAATCGACGCCTATGAACAACAGAAAGGCAGAACTGAGTACACTCTAATATCTGATAGTAATATCGTTATCGTGATATTCAACAACGTTATCGTGTCTCGGATATTTTCCTCATATCGTGCAGCCCTACATATTATATGACAGCATTTGTAACATATAACAATATGCAACATTAGCTCCAGTTTGTGCCTCCTATGTATACCATTACATTCAAGTCACAGAGCATCTGACTTTCTGATGAATAAATACCTTCCTGCAGCTCTGACGGTATTTCCAGAATTCTCAAAGACTGTTATTACTGTATTTCCTGTATATATGACCTTGTTCTTTTTGTAAAACACAGTCAAAATATAAATGCATTGTTGTGTATTCAAATATTAAATATTGGAAAGAAGCATCAATATTTACCAATATAACTGATAATAATATTTTAGATTCCCATGTACAAATTAAGCAGAATCGCAACTTCAGGAATGGATTAAAAATCTTTGTTGTTGTGCAGCAGACTGGAATATTTGTTTATTCCAGATGGTTGCAGGAAAAAAAATAATATATATATAGTCCTGCTGTTCTATTGGTCATTACTGAAAGTCTGTACAGACCACTTAAATCATTCTTTTTATTGTGAACCCGCCTTCTCTTCTGTGTTCAATTAGCTTCATCCCAAAGAAAATTGAACGAAAGAATGTGGACTCAGCTATGTAAAAGCACCATTAAAACTCACCATTAAAGCATACAGACACATCGTAGACTTCATCCTGACGTGCAGTTTGCATATGAGGACTTGAGAGTTAACCCAAAAGGCTTAATACAACTCAAACATAAGGTGAAACATCTGCATGCGTTTTATTTTCTGTAATACACAAACACACTAACTGGATCACTCCTGGGATGACACAAAGATGCCCATATATACCTAAACACACACACACACACAAGCACGCACGCACAAACACACACATAAGGTATGTATAAGCAACATGCATGTATACACAGACACATCAACAGCATTACTCTTGAGTTCTATACATACACACTCAAACACATACAAAACGTCTCTCTATTTCCTGCCTTTTGACCTTTGGCCTCTCAGCTATGTAAAGGTGCTTTTACATGTAAATGTTACAGACTTGATTTGCTTGCTTTCCTTAAGGAGAAGCTTTTTCTCACAGGCTCATTTCCTGGCAATGACAAAGATTTGGAGACCCCCCCCTTCTCTCTGTTTATACTGTACATGTGCAAAGACACACACATATGCACATGCATGTTTCCCTGGTCTGCCCTCTCTCTCTTTTTTTAACAGATGTATGAGAAACAGCTGTAAGCTGATAGATCATTTTGAGGTTTGACAGATGGAAACATGTTTCCTTTCTCTACTAAGCTTTAACCACAGGACTTTACAGAACACCCACAATGCAGCAGCGGAAGGGGGGGGCGTGGGGTTGGCATTGGCATTGCCACTGGATGCCCCGCCTATGAGTTGCAAACCATCACAGTAAGAGGACCATCTCAGCTGACACGAGGTGATCGCTTTCGCGTTGCCTCCTAGATTTACTCGACGCTGCACTCAAAGATGCTATCAGTCAGTTTACCTGATGATTTTTGAAACTTTCCTGAGTAGAACAATATGAAATGGCAGTTTGGATGACTACCAACATAAACTACAGCAGGTCTGATCACAGTGTGTCTCCATACATTGTTAAAACAACTGCTTTCCTTCGTGAGTGTGTTCCATAGATTTTTCCGTTATACTGTCTCATGAGGGGGAAAAGTCATTTTATTGTTTATTGATGTCATTAAGATGATCATAAAGACGCCATCTTAATGTTTTGTGCTATTGTAGGTGTTATTTTTGTTGTTTTATCTTTTATTTCGAGGTTAGATGCTTTTTATGAGATACACAGGGCTTTCTGTCACACATACACAAATTAGCACTTTACACCTCTGCTTTCTGTTCTCAATCAGCATATTTAATTTGTCATTTGTTTTTTTTAAATCACTTTGCATCTGGGTTTCGTTGCTGTGCAAATAAACTAAAGGAAAGCTAACCTTAAATGCTCCTACACCAGATGCTACTGAAAACATATGCTGTTAATGAAGCCTAAATGTTTCATTTGGCCATTACGTATGAAAACATAGTGTGGTTTTCCCTCTTCGCTTTAACCACATACTATATGTTAACAGCACTGGAATTCACACATTTCCACTAATGTAAATAAACTGGCCTGAAGGGACAGCTTTCCATGCTATGACTCATATAGCCTCATCATCTTGGGTAAATTGTCATATCATGTTACTATATGAATAGGATTACCCAGAGTTCCTTGTTATCCTACTTCCACGACATGCGATGCCAGACAGCCGATGCCAGACAGATGATGCATCCACACAAAAGGTTTTAATAGATGTTGTGGTTTCTAATGCCAACATGGGCGTGGCTGGCTTTTCAGAGTAAAAACAAACTCAAGTGCACCTGTGGATGTCGGTGCAGGTGTGTCATGATGCTACGATGAGCGAAAAAGCATTTGCATAGCTGAATGTGTTTATGAGACTAACCTGCAGCTGTGATCTTTTGGGTTTCCCTGCAGCGAGGCGGCAGCTCTGGCCAGGCCCAGCCGTGAGAAGGAGTGGAAGTACGTGAGCTGCGTGTCTGACAGAGTGGCCACGCCATCTGGCTCCTCGTACACGTTCTCCCAGTATGAGTTTAGGGCCTGCGTTCCCTGGGGAAACGGTCCAAACAGGTAGGCGTCCAGCTGGTTCACTATCTCCTGGTTCACGCTGGCTTCAAACTTTCTGGCAAAAAATGTGGGCCGCACTGTTTGCTGCAGAGGGAGAGGGAAGGAGGGAGGGAGGGGGACATAACAGCAAAGCAAGGAGGGAAGAGATAAATAGAAAAAGGAGAAGATTAAGAAATGGTGGTATGCCAGAACGGCAGGGGAACAAATATGATGTTTTAGATGTGTGTGGGCAGAGAAATAAAAAGAGAAGGTAGAGTAGGGAGGGTAGAACAAGGAGGTAAATCGTTCCTGTATTGATATGTGAATTATTACAAACATTAAAATCAATATGTTCATTCATTTGCAGAATAGATGTTCTATATGAATTACATATTGTGCTCTCTTTGCCAGTGGTTCTCACAAGGGGCTACATTCGAGGGATTGTGAGGTGATTTAAAGAATGCTCCACTGATTTAGCATTGCACTTTTATAACATTGTCAGACTCACTATGGACAGTTTAAAAAAAAAAAAAAAAACTAAAAACAGAGATATTATCTTGTATATTCCACATATTCTTTCTCCTTGTCAAAACCCGGTGCCTACATTACCCTCAACACAACTAGACCGCCAACAGTTCAGTTAGAGATTCTGGTGTGCTATGCTAGTAGCGGTAGCCACAGGCAGAGATCAGGAGCCGGCTACACAGGTCTGGTACGCTAACTTCACTTTATCAGACTTCACACAGCTATCTCTGGATCCACAAAAGGCTTCATAGATTTATTTTCACATACTACGCATGATTGTACCCTCCAAGACCTGTAAACAGATGTTTAAGATGGACGCAGTTCACCTTTAACCCTCATGTTGACCTCAAAAAAAAATTCTATATCAGAAATATGGGTTTCTTTTTAACCAAATTACCAAGAAAAGGTACAATTAATGATAACTTTTATTGAATTGTGGGTGTTTTATTCTATTTTATCCACTCAACATAACATTCCTCTGAAAAATGTTAGTTTTTTGGATTCGAGAGGACAAGTGCATGGTAGACGGGAAGACAACACAAGGGTTAAGAAAAGAGGAAAGCATGTCTCACATGGAGGCACAAAATGATGCCTCAGAAGCATCAATACTGTCCTTTTTAACTTTTCTGTATTTATCCATCCATTCATCATCTCTTTTCTCAATTGTTCCTTGTATTTGTCACTGTCTGGCCTCCTCCACTCCACCCATGTCTTTCTCACCCTCTCTGTCCCTGCCACACTGTTGCTTGTGTGGTTGATGGCGCATCATGAAATCTGCCGCCTCCACAGCTTGGCCTACACACAAAGACATCTTTTCAGTCCCAGACACAAAACTATTTGCCAATAGTGTTACCCAGCACTGAACACCTCGGTGCTACCTGCTGAAAAAAAAAGGAAGAACTAATCAAGTACACTTTTTCTCATGCCATTGCGTCTAGTGTGGGATGTTCGTGTGATGCCTCACACGGTACCCGATGATGCTTTAACCCTCTGTGATCGGCTACAGATATCAAATGAAACACGAAGGGAGCCTTTCGTTTTCCCCAGATTTTGTGCGTTCCGACATGCCCTCGGTGCAGTCAGCTGAAAGTACCAACCTGTCACAGCCTGTCCTTCCAACACACTTCCCAAATGCATCTCATTCTGAAACACATTACTAAACAATGATGCACTAAAACAAAAGGCACATCACCACTCTCCCTCTCCAGAACAACTCCTCCCCTGGTGAGTGCACTTCAAAACTATGATGTGGGGGAACTCGACAGTTGTACCTTGAATTATTCGTCTCATCTGCAAACCAAATTGAAGCCTCCTTTGCTTGTCTGTATCATCCCCAGTGCTAGGGTTCAAAGGGAAACTCAGAACGTGCGCTCAATGGGATATTAAGTCAAATTAATACCGGGGCCTGGCTGGCTTTTGGAAGGGCTGCTTTGTTCCCAAGGTTGGACTTCACTGATACCAGGGTGCCAACCAGACCCAGCAGCAGTGCCAAGGACCTGCGGTAATGTTTTGGCATTGAACTGCCAGAGACTGAGGCGAGACAGGCGGCAGTCGGGTCTGACGAAGGGAGAACTGAGGTCAGCTTAGACTGGTATTTGAAGGACAGGAGTGACAAAGTGAGTCACGGCACTTTAATGATATGACTCAAAGTGATATTTAACTGTGGCAGAACATTTTCACTTTGTACCGCAGCTTTTACTTTTTCAGGAGCACATTAAAAGTCAAACTGCGATACCGACTTTCTCTGGGGTGCTGGAGTAACTGCCACTCATTCGCTTTCATTTTGAAAAAACTAAATAACCCTCCTCTCCCCCTCATACTGCAAGGCAAAGAGGATCTAATTACTATTAATTCCAACCCCCCACCCCCCCTCTCAGGGTCATACTAATCGAGACATAATTTTGCACATATTGATTGTGAAGGCTGTGGGAACGGGCTGGATGCTGAGGTTGAAAAGACAGACATCGAGTCCAGAGAACTTAGTGATTGACTGCTGCTGATTTCCCAGGACATACGGAGGTGTGTGCTGCAAACATCTGCGTAAAGTGATGTATTCTTTTTATTTTTTTGTAGGTTTTTAGGTTCATCTGATCTCTCTGATTGGCATCTGCTGGAGGATATGGCCTTTGATCTGAGTTAAGCCCAGGCCTGTATTTATCAACCTACTAAAAGGACTAATTGTGGACTTAAATGAATGATAAAAGAAAAAGAAAAATCCTTCACATTTACTCCTACTCACAGGTGTAAGAATACAGCCTAGTGATCTTATTTATTTTGACGTAATGCTCTTAAATCTATCTTGATTTTTTTATTCATAATATTAACTTTTAAATCAGATTTTTGACACTAGTCTCTCAGCACAGCCACATTGCATTTCACTTAGGGCTGTCAATCGATTAATATATTTAATTGCGATTAATCGCATGATTGTCCACAGTTAACTCGCAATTAATCGCCAATTAATCACACATTTTTCATCTGTTGTAAATGTACTTTAAAGGGGATATTTTTCAGGTTTTCAATGCTCTTATCAACATGGGAGCAAGTGGTATTTGAGACTCGACGTACTCCGGTGGTAATACTGTTCACATCGACAGTAAATGCAAATAACTTTAGTCTTGTTGAGAGAACCAATTCGAAGGGCTCTGGAACTGAACTTGCCATTCAAAAGACCCTTTTCTTTATCCATTTCTGCGCAAGGAAGTTTGTTACTGCTAGCAATCTACAACATTACTGCTGCATCGCTTCTTGATTTCCCAAACTACGGAGCGGATCGAGGCGCAAGTCATAGAACGTGCATGTGTTAATCACGCGTCAAAAAAAATTGTGGCATTTGCGTTTACTCATTATTATCGCATTCATTTGGATTTGGATTGTTTGAGTATGTGACAAATAAACCTTCCTAAGCGGTTCAAATTCCATGACCTAAGCAGATATTGATTTTATTTGCATTTGTCTGTCATACTAAGTTTTTCTTTTTCTTTTCTGAAGAACAATATAGCACGTCAGGCTTTCTTGCTAGTATTTGAAAGAGATATTCAACCTGACAGAGGTTTATCAGGGTATTATGCAACTAAAGAGCAATTAAAAAATATGAAAATGGTCAGCACTGCATTAAGCATTCATGTGTCCTCCTGAATATTTTTTTTGTTAATTTTAATTATAGAGTTCTTTAGAGCAGGGGTTTTCAATGCTTTTTAGGCCAAGGATCCCTCAGCTGAAAAAGAGACGGAGCAGGAACCTCTTAATATATATATATATATATATATATATATATATATATATATATTGTATAAAATTGATTTGCATATTAAACTGGGCCTACAGTAAAGTGTAGGGTGTCCTAAACCCTTTACACATACCTTATTGTAATACTAAGCTATTAAAATAATAAATGTTGATATATTCATATATTTATACATCATGTTTTAATGTTAAAATGTGGCACAGTGAATCCCTAAGTGTAACTGTATCTGTGGATGGCTACCTAATTGCTACCTTACTTCTAGGCCAATAAGCAACAATGTTGTGTGAATTGAAAAAAAAGTGTGATTCTTGATAAATGTGGGCCCTGACCTACCAGCTCTGCTTTTGGCCACTTGATTGATCATAGAAGGTTGCCTAACAAAATAATGAGTGTGTGTTATCATTACCTGGAAGCGGTGAAAGTCTGCAGGCTTGAAGTCATTAGGGGAGCATCCGCACCAGTCGACAATGTGCTTGTACTGGCACTTACAGCCCAGTTTGCGATTCCAGTTGGTGATGCGCAGGTTGTTATCCACCATGCTCTCACAGTGGGCGCTGTTCTCCAGCACCGTATGGAAAAACGACTGGGTATTGAGAAAGAGGATAGGAAGACAGAGGGAGAGAGGAGGGGGGGAGCAGAGAAAGAAACATTAAAGAATCTTATACTTTTTTTTTTTTTTACACCATTCAATTCACGGAGAGGAAATAGAGTAGCACCCGAGACGGGAGATTCACAGTAGCTCATGATAAACATCCAATTTCCTAACAGATCATTCAATTCTCATCCAATGCTTGAATACGGTTGGAGAGTCAGCCTTTACATCTTGCCTTCACTTTATGATTTTATGTCCGCCTCCGACTAACTTTTTCCCCCTGCACGTCTAGCACAGCAACGAAAAGAGAACTGTGTATAGTGTTTCTATACGCGATGCAGGGTAAGTACAAAGCAGCGCTCAACTGTCAGTCAAAGGTTAAAATATACTTGAGAGTGTGAAAGCGGTGTCTGTGTGTGTTACCTCGGCTGGCAGCAGAGTGTAGGCGTAGAAGCGTTTCATGTTGGTGACCAGGTCGTCCTTGGAGTTGATGACATATTCGATAAACATGCGGTTGAGAAGGAACCAGTCGGACCCGCCGTCCACTGAAATGCCTTCTGGGATTTTACGGTCACCCAGCCTCCACATGTGGGTGTCGCACTCAAAGAACAGACGGTCCAGACCTTGCTTACGGATAAACCTGGTAAGCACACACAAAGATACGGTTATACCACTGACTTAATGAATATAATTAAATATACAAAACAGTGAGGGATAATTTTTTTTGTTGTTGTGAATTTACATGGCAGAAAAACAAACTATAATACAAACATGCAGGTAAAAAAAAATTGACTTTTAAAACACCATTTAGGTAAAAACAAGCACTATGTTGTTCTTGTTTTACATTTAGAGGGAGACTTGTGTATAATCAGCAGCTCATTTGTATTTTCTCCCAAGATTTTGAGCTGTGCTGTGTCACAAGAGGCCCTTGTTGACTTCAGTGAACATTGTCTTCTTTCAGTAGAGAACAAAATGTTTGAGTGCTTGTAATGAAACCAGGGGGGAAATCTGGACCCGCTCCTTCTAAATGAAATGTGGGGTGAAAATGGAAAGAGATGAGCTAAAAAAAAAAAAAAAAGAGTACACACTGAAAAATGTGCTCAACTAGACACAACTCAACTGCTACAACAGCTAACTAAATAAATTACAGATTCATCATTTGAATCAATTATTGTGATCAGTTTCACTAGAATAGTGTAATAAGAATTCTAGGGCTGAACGATTCATTGTTTTAAAATCGAAATCGCAATTTGAAAGAATGCGATTAGCTATTCGTTAAGACCGCGATTAATCAAATGTGCAATATTTAGTTGAATGTTTGGTATAATATGACATGTTTGATCTGTTACACAGTATATATGAATAATGAACTTTAGCTAAACTTAAAAAATAATAATCGCAAATCGAATCGCAATATCTGGCAGAAAAATCGCAATTAGATTTTTTCCCCAAATCGTTCAGCCCTAAATAATATTAATAATCCTACAATAGTTGTACTGTATATCCAAACATCCCTTTCCTTTCTATCTTCTTGTCTTCTATCTTTAGCCTTAAATGACTTGAGACATGTGCTGTTGGCACTTGTCACCACGCTTTTATCAGCAACAAGAAGAGTGACAACCTGCATACATAATGGATGGTGTTACTGCTGTGAATGTATCGAGTGTTGGCTAGATGGAGTCAAATTCAGGTCAACCAGGTCAGATTGTTCCCTCGGTTACCTGAACACTGTTGATGTGCGCGCACACACACACACACACACACACACACACACACACACACACACACACACACACACACACACACACACACACACACACACACACACACACACACACACAGATGACTTTTCAATTAGCTTCAGCCATCCACACATATGTATTTACTGTAGCAGTGCTTTACCAAGATCCTAATTGTTGTTAAAACTGAATTAAATCAGGAACAAAACAGCTTCACTCTCATCAAACGGCACTGAATAAAATACCGTGACAGCAAATAGAAAAAGGTACTGCTGAGTCATGCTGAGTCACGCTGACTCATGCATCCAAGCTGGCTGATTTTATTTTTCATGTGTTTCAGGGGTATTTTTGCCCACAGTGTCGGATGATGACTGGTTTGTAACATGGTGTGATGATGCAGAAAGTAGAGGGCGGCCGGGTGGCGGCAACAGAAAAGGGGGTTCTGGCAGCGACCTCGCAAGCTCACCCCACCGAGAAGGTTAATTAATGAAGCCACAGATGGGAGCTAATTGTATTTTGATTCAGTAACCACGGTGCGCACTGTGTGTGCGCTTAGGTGCTGCTGTGTGTGAGTATGAGAGACAAACACAGAGAGCTAGCCAGAGAGTAAGATAAAGGTTGGAGTGTTGTGGGGGAGATTAAAATGAAGTCTGAAAAATTTGCATCTCACCTGGCGTTGTCCCTGCCATGGGACTTGATGAAGTTCATGTCTCTGTATTTGGACAGGAAGGCCACCAGCTGGTTGTTGGTCCTGAAATGGAAAAAAATAACTTACTCTTGACTGGGAAACATATGGTGAGGCCTAGCTGGAACACAGATTTTGCAGTACAGTACGTACGTGTTATTGGTACAATGCGAGTTCTGGAGGAAGATTATGCAAATGAATCCATCTGTTACTGGTGGTTATAAAAAAGTTACTTAAAAATGCAGTGAAATAAAAAAAAGATTTTTCATGTTCTAATCCTGTGCCCCTGTCTTAATGGTTCAATTATCTTGTTATATGCTGCATCCAATCAAATGGGATTTATGGCGACTAGCTAATCTGGCCCATCATTTAAAGACAGTTGTGGGGGCCATTGTCAGTCGCATGTAACCAAACTCCATCTTCCTTATTGGAAAATCCAAAATCTATGAATATGCAAATATTTAATATTGTTTCAAAAGTTAACTACCATACACAACATTCCTGCTTTACTAAAATGTCTATTCTCAGTGTATATGTATACTGGAGCCTTAAATTGTCCACATCACACTTTGCATACAGTTGCATACTGGACCGGGATTGGCTCTAAACTAGTAGTGATGTCACAAATGACGCTGGTACATAATGCGTGTTAAACTCAGATTTAAGGAACGCGAGAGAGAAACCTTCCTCCTGAATGTGAAAACAAACTCAGCACATACATCATTATGCACAGTGAAGCTTAAACATCCAAGTGATGTAACAATAAGCAGAACACATTTTTGAGTGTGTGTATGTGTGTGGAGGGGGGTGTAATGGTTTAAGGGGGGGTGGGTGGGGGTGTAATGGTTTAAGTCACAACTAAAGACCTCGGCTGCTCTTAGTGTTAGCCCCTCGGTCCCTTCACGTTGTTAAAACTATTTAGCATTATACAAAAGATTGAGCTATTCATGATTTTGATGAATGACTTCATGCTGCTCTTACATTATAGAGCAGTCTACTCCCTCATACACAGGCCAGACAGGCTAAAAGCTTTGCTCTGCGGGCTATGCCACAGTCATTGGCTCCAACATTTCATCTGTGGTGGAGCTTTTCATGATGGCTTGGCTTGCCTTTCTAAAAGAGCAGCGGAGCCCTGGTAAAAAGTTTGAGGATCATTGGGGGGAGGGACAAGCGCATATTAATGTCATTTTCTCTTCAAGGAGCAATTTCACAGCCTGGGGGGCTTATCTTAGGGGGTCCTGAGCCATAAAGCCTAACTGATGATGTGCTGCACAGACACATGCGGTCTTCTCTGTCTCTACTTCCCACACACACGCACACACACACACACACACACACACACACACACACACACACACACACACACACACACACACACACACACACACACACACACACACACACACACACACTGTGTAGTTTGTCTAGTAGTATGTCTAGTATGCACACTGACAATGCAATATACATGCACAGAGATACACAAATGCTTGTAGGCACGCAGCCACACGCACACACAGAGCGAGGGGAATTCATGTCAAGCTCCAGATTTGCCACCTGAGTGGTCACCCCGTCCACTGGGTCTAGTTTGCTTACTGTCAGCCCTGTGGCTGCTCTCACAGTGGTATTCACACACACATTACTGTAACACACACACACACACACACGCACACGCGCACACACACACACACACACACACACACACACACACACACACACACACACACACACACACACACACACACACACACACACACACACACACATTACTGTAACACACACACACCTACAAAATGTGCACATTTTCAACATCATAGCCATTTAAACATCACTATGCCACTGTTTCACTTCCATGTTACCGTCTTACTGTTAAATTAATAATGTGTCTTTTCATAAAATATGCCTTTTTAACACAGACTTTCAATATACTATTCCAGAGGGGAAATCCAATGGATTACAGGTACAACGCACACTCTAACAACACTCAAACAGATGAGAGATGGATCATACATCCCTATTGTCCCGGGAAAAAAAGTTCAGCAACTAATTTCGGACGTTTTTAAAATGACATTTTCAAGATTGTTGGCTTAGTTCTGATGGGTTATAAAAGCTTTTTTTTACAACATCAGGAAATCACACCTTACACTTAAGACACTTTTGGAGAGATGACAAAGTGAAAGAGATTAGAAGATATGATGCCTGCAGTCAGTTAATGTCACACAAAGCTCAGACATCTTAAAAGCTGCTGTAAAGTCTATGAAACATAGGTAAAAGCAAGGAGACCGTAGATAAAAGCTGGGAAAGAGGGTTGCACTCTGACAAAGCAAGCGTGTAACTCATCCTCGCGCACACACACACACACACACAAGTGCGCGCGCGCGCGCACACACACACACACACACACACACACACACACACACACAGTTTATCTCCCCCTGGACACACAGCCCCTCTGCTGGTGTGAGGGGCTCTGGGTTTGCCTTTGAGAGCCATCCATGCGGCAGGACAGACATTATCAGGGAATTAGAGGGGAAATAATGCTTGTCTCCAGTCCCACCGATAACAACAGCAGTAGTCAGGGCAGCACAGGGAAGCCCCCCCGCCCTTAGTGCCTGTGCAGTATGGTTAGAATGAAAAAATGTCATTTGGAAAGTCTGTGACTTTGCAGGAAAGCCCCCTCCCCAATCCAACATAGGAAAGGTGTGGGGGCAGTGAGTTTCCGAAGTTATTGGACAATCCGACGCGCGGTTCTGATGAAGCAGACTGGCAGCTTAACATATTTGCAGTCTGGCAGTAGCGAGGCCTCTGCTTATTCCAACATCTTTTTCTGTGCTGTAGTGTGCTATAGTAAGTCCATAATGATAATGTAATGCTGAGCTGTTTATTTCTGAGGAAGAATGCTTCTTTCATCCTGATCCCATTCCCAAAAAAATCAGAAAGGATTATCAGCGACAAAACAGCTGAATGGGTTTCAGTTTCTTGCTTGAGGACACTCGAGTAGCACGAATGCTCCCTTTCGCAGGGGCTTGAACCCAGGACTGCCACTTAAAAGGGACCACATTTGTGTTCAACTCAGTAAATCTACAGTGCACAGACTTGGTCAAATCCAAGCTGTGGTTACAAATGCACTTGCTAAGCACAGATACAAGGGTCCCATTTACATATTTCCATATTGCATGGATCCAAAACACGCAGTTTCCTCTTTTTCCCATACCCTAACTGCTTATTCTCGCTCCCTCGTCACTCCCTGTCATTTCTGCCTCTCGGCTCCCTCTTTCGCTCCATCAATCGTTTCGTTTCCCAACAGATGGGGCTTAAAACCTCCACTGTCAGCCTTTTTCTTAACAACATCACCCTCATGTGCAAATGAGAAGCCAAAAAGACAGGAAGGAAACAGTGTCTCGGTGCATGCACTCGCAAATACCTTTAATCATGCACTGACAGACTGACAGACAGGCGTACAGACAGGATAAATATGCACACACTGCAGCAGAAACACATACACACAGACAAACAGACAGGGACAGCATGTCAGCAGCATTCATTGATATGGTGAAAAAAACAACAACAAGACTGAGCCCGTCTGTGAACAAAATCCACATTTGCCGCATCTTAGCTACAGCTGTGGAGACATCAGATCCAGCTTCCTTTTACCCAGTGGCCATTACAGCTTGTCTAAATTCAACTGGTGGACATCTGGCTGCGCAAAAGAGATAACTCTCTCCTTAATAGGAGGATTTTAATTGGCTGCTGCAGAGCTACATCAAAAACCCAGCAGACCCTGAACTTCCAGAAGGACTATAAACTCACATAAAAAAAAGTACAAGTCACAAAATATATCCTCCAACAGGCTATTTCCATGACTTCATGTCCAGTTCACGTAGACTTTGTGGCTTTAATTACCTTTTACAGCCTCTTAGAAGGGAAGTTTTGGACCGGAGAGATGACTTTCGGACCGTACAGTACACAACAGGCCTGGAAAGTCAATAGGTATTGACTCTGGGAAATTCAATTGTAATCAGTTTACCATGTAACCCATTCAATTGAGTGCAAGCAAGAAAGCAGGGACTTGGAAGAGAAGGTGTGAACGAATAGTGTTTGACAAAAGCAGAGGTTCTTCTTCATTGATCTGTTTGGTTTGGAGTGACTCTTTATTCAAAGCTCACAATTAACCGCAGGAACCCAGACCAGTGCGTATTGAATTTCTTCCATATTGGCTGAGAGCAGTCTACTATTGTTGTGCACGCCTAGTGACTGCCTTTGTCACCTATACTACTGTAGAGGCTTGCCCCTATACCTCACTTCATTTTCTTACAGGGAAATTACCTGACTGCCTTTCCGTCAGGTCTCCCCTTCTACCCTATACAGAACTCCCCTTTCTTTGAGATCAATCTGTGTTACCTGATGGGGTAGTCGGCAGCACTGAGGTTGATGAAGAAATCCCAGCTCCAGTCCCTCATGGCAAGCAGGTCAGCCATACTGCGAAGATACATGGTCAGCAGACTGGCACCACCCCAGATGGTGGCCATGCGCCAGGGTGTCACCCTCACATTTGGATACTGGGCAGCCATGGCGTGCACCTGCCTGTGCAGGTAGTTAGAGCGCTGAAACAAAGCAAATGATCACACACTGATTAATATTGTGTCTGATGCCAAGAGAGTACATTTTACAAGTTAATGTAATTGAAAAACAAAGAAAATTGAAATATTCTAACCAATCTTCCTTTGATAAAATGGTGGATTTAAAAGGCCTTGACTTGCTTTCACATTAAAAGGTGCATCATGTTTGTTTTGGCTATCCGTGGCTCACCTGATCGACATGTATGTAGTAATAGTGCGATGTGTGGTAGATGGCTTTGAAGAGGCGTTGAAACTGGCGAGAGGCTCGTCCATGGATCACCAGCACAAACGCTATTCTGACTGGTTTTGATGGAAAGCTCTCCACAGAATCTTCATCCCACTGGACATTAGCGTTGGCTTTACCTGTGAGGCCCAAAAACAACATCTATATTAATGTAATGATACCAGAGAATATATATCTTGTGTTAACTACATCTAATTTACACAACATTGCGTGGAACATTGCGTAATGAATATAGTTAATGATGACTGTTTCGTTACGCTTTCTTTGTGCTGGAATTTTAAACACCAGGGGATTTCTGGGGACTAGGTTAACTGCTCCTCAGATCTCTGCAGGGTAAATTGAGACAGCTAGCTAGGCTATCTTTCCAACCAAGTTTTCCCTCGCACGACTAAAACAACTTTGAACGTACACGTTCCACCAAAACAAGATCCTTCCGGAGGCTATTTTGCAGCAGCACCGTGGCTCCTTGCGGAGCTAGCGCATATATAATATATATAATACTTCCCTTTGCTCTTCACTGTGTCATCTAAATAAATCAGATGTTCTCAGGTGGCTACATTGGTCAGTATTATGCAGAAGGGAAGAAAGCCATGCTACAACCAATATATCAATAAATAAATGGATAAATAAGAACAAAAAGTCAAACAGCTACCTCAGCCCTGCTGTGGAACAGAAAAGCATAACCACAAAACCGTGACTCCCTCATCCATTTTCTTATGTGATTGAATTGGAACTATGACAATTTCAACCAGACACTACACACACTGTAACTACTATCCTCATTCAGACAGGAATCCTATAAGCAAAATCCTCTGGGGCTTTCAGGGTAGAGCATGGTTTGACAATGTGCCATCATTCCTCTCAGGCAAAACTCCCAGAAGATGCCTTGAATTTCACACAAATGACAACAATAAGCATTCAGGCAAATACCGCCCCGGTCGCGGCCTGCCAAGCCACTATCAAATTAAACAATTCCAACAATCTCTGGTGAGCCATTGGTAAACTCACATTGCTTCATTGTGTTGTTTTGTACCACCCTTAACCACTCAAAAACAGACACTTGCAGTTCAGATCTGAAAAAAAACTTTCTCAAAGCAGTTCTGCACCATCACATACCACAACATTGTTTGTTTTTTAATCTTCCGTTATTACAACACATGTGCACATGCAGCTTATGAGACATGTTTGTTCACAGAACATGCCTTAAGGAGATTAATGACTATAATTTGGGACTCCAGTTCCCAAGAGCTTGTCTGTGCTGAAGAACTAGAAGAAGATGAGGGAATACTGAGGTGGGGGCTGTTTATTTCCCTTAGGTGACGTTTCCTCAAAAATGACCCGCCCGGCTCCTCTCCTAGTCTGGCCCTAAGGGTCCTGTAATTACTCAAAATTTAAAGGCAAGTGTCCAACGTGTCTTCTCTTTATGAGTCAACAGGGACGGGCTGAGAAGGCCCGGCTCCTCCCGTTCAACTAATCTCATTCATTCAAATTGAAGGGCAGGTGTCCAACATGGCTTTGTTTAAAGGTTGACCACACGGTTGGGGTTAATCACACACTACCCTGGCTCTGATTGGCCCACATTTGCTGTGGCTCCTGTCAGTCACTCATACTTATCTCTCTCTCTCTCTCTCTCTCTCTCTCTCTTTCTCTCTCTCTGCGTGTGTGTGTGGATGCGTGTGTGACAGCTCAGGGGGGAAATCTGCTGTGGGCCGTATCAGATTGAATGGTAATTGGTGGCCAGCTAAGAAGGTTCACTGGTTTGCTTTGCACGGATAATTGGCCAGTCGCTTCACAGAGCACTTTGAGATTGTGTGCTATGCTAGCTAGCTGAACTAATGAGCACTGCTGTGTATGTGTGTGTGTGAGTGTGAGAGAACCTACATTTTACTGTCAGTTTTGTCGAGCATGTGTTCATCTGCAGAAGAGCTTCAGTATTGTAGTATTTTTTAAACAGACTTACCTGAAGACACCGCAGGCCTTTTTCCAAAAGAAAAAAAAGAAGCCCTCCTCTTGAACTCATCACTCTTCATCATCCTTCCCATTGCCATCAATCTTTTAAACTGCCTTTACCTCATCTGCTATCACCCTACTCTCTTCCTCCATCATCTTGTGTAACTTCAGGCTCTTACCCACCCTCCATCTTAACACACTCATATGAGAGGTTAGAACAAGAGCTGAGCTTTATCCCAGAGGGCTTGGACCAAATTGCATTTGAAAATGTCTCGGGGATAGCGTCTGCTCCTTCAAACAGCAGACATATAAATCATATCGGTGGGTTTGATTTCTATGCAATGACACATTTAATTTCCTTTTCTTTAAATCTGTAATGGCAGATATTTGGCCACTTGGGGGCAGAGAAAATACAACACTGGACACAACATTGATATATTATCATATATTAGGTTGATATGGTAAACTTGTTAGCAGCCTATTTACACATCCGGCAGATGCAGAGCAACAGTAGCATTCATTTGGAACTAGCTAACCAGCTAACAACATGTCAGAACCGGTCTACCAAGAGCAACATCAGCTAACAGCATGCTAGTCGACAATAACCTGTCGAGTGTAGTTTTTGGCTCTTTATCTGCTAAATGCTGCACTATAGGTTCACCATCAATCACTTACTCTGTCTGCCGTTTGGTGCTGGGCAGATAGCATATCAGAGATGGTGCAGCCAAAAATGATGCTATGAAAGCGGTGAGAGTGAACCCAAACAGTGAAGTTATGGGCCAGGAAACCAAGAGCTAAAAGAAGCTAAAGAGCTCATAGAGCTGAGGGGATCGTCAGAGTTGGTTGCTAATTCTCTTCGGGATTGTAGCTACGAGCAACTGCGTACACATAATTATCTGATGCATTGTTATTAGATTATATGTTGATCATAGCAGCTTTATGTATGATGATATGATGATGATAGAATAAACAAATCCTTTTCAGTACAAGGCCATTAGGTTGAAGCTACATAGGTACAAGGTAGGGCTGGACCAGAATATTTGAATATTTGAATATTCGTTCGGTGGGTTGGTATTCGATTTGAAAATTTGATTTGTTGTTTTTTTGCACAACCTGGCATCCCCCTCCAAACGGTTCTCATTCGCGCTTGAACATGTTCGAAATATAATACTCTTTTACAATTTTCTTATATAGCCTAGCCATTTTAATAGGATGGACAACCCAACCTCGTTATACTTAATATATTTGCTTCTTCTTGGACTACTAAAGTGTTCCTGCAACGTCAGTATTCTCTGACTAGAGCGCAGAACAGCGCAGTTTGCATGGACAGAAGTGCATGCCTGAGCTTGTATTTTGGGTTAAGCTGCGTTGCTTTGACATTGTGGAAAATAAAATAATAGAAACAAAATGTATTATCCTTTTTACCCGTTATTATCAATCTAAATGAATCTACTGCGAAATATAAGAGACTTTGAGATTTTACTGGGACGTCACGACACATGCCCCAGTTAAAACGCCCATGAGTTGAACGTCATTACCGTCACGATTCAGCGAAAAGAAGACAAAAATGCCGAAGACGTCATCTGTGTGGGAGAACTTTAAATTAAGTGAGGACAAGACAAAGGCAGTGTGTCAAATATGCAATTTGAAACTGGCCTACCACAACAGCACATCAAGCTTGAGAAATCACCTGAGTTCTGTAAGTAGAATGAGCTGCTTTTATCCGCCATTTTACACGTGATACAAATGTGCACTTAATTTTCATGGAAAATAACGTTACTTGCGAATAGGCTAGTAAAACATAGCCTACTGTAGCCCAGCCTGTGTTTGTGTGTGTTTTATATCAACATATAAAAGTTTATTAATTCTGAACGTGTCGTGTCTGGACTGTCTATCTATATTGCACCAAATACAACACTGCACTCCCTTGTGAAGTTGTTTGATGAAAGGTTCTCTAAATAATCAGAATGCAAGCGAACAGACACATATTCAATCATTAGTCATTACTACCGAAGCTTCGAAGCTCAAAAAATGGTATTCGGACCAGCCCTAGTACAAGGTCACTGCCAGCTACCCCTGCTAGAGCAACACAGACCAATTATATCATTATTAGCCAAGTTAGCATATGAATGGCAAAGAGATTGAACATGGTCCTCCTGTATTCAATGATGCTAATATCAGAGCTATCACAATTGCTAATCTAGCCAAGGCCTCAAGGACAGCATACCGATCAAATCAAATTGGACAATTTTCTGCTAACGAGGTTAGGACGGGAATTGGGATAGGGGAACAGAGGAGGGAAGAGAAAGAGAGATAACACATTGGCAGGCAGCAGCAGGCAGGCAGACGGAGAGCAAGAAAAAAGTGATTTAATTTAGCTGTCGTGTTGTTACAGCCCAGCCATCAGGGGAAAGCCCTTTTCAATTTCTTTGTCTCCTTTGATCAAACTGTCAGTTTGAGTGGGATAGTGAGTTGCTGTGTGAGATGACAGGAGCTTAGGCCTAGACAAATGATACTCCTGCTCTTGGGAAGGAGAATGTACAAAAGTTGCTAAGTCACCGTGCCTCCTCGAGTTCTAATAACACGAGGGGGGGCCGGGAAGGTATCTGACTAGAACAGGCAGGATGTATAAAAGCTTTCTCCTCCTTCCCTGCTGTCCACACTGCATTCAGTCCACTCCCATGTGTGTAAATGCATGTGTGTGCATGGGCTGTTCACTTCAACATGGTTACTGATGCGTGCTGCCCACTGATGGCGGCAGCCACAACAGATTATTATGTACAGAATCCACAACCAGACTGCAGATGCGTCTGTTTGACAAAAAGAAAAGAGAACCTGTGTTCTGTGGTCAGATTGGCAAAACAAATGAAAATTGGAAACCAATTTGGAGAGAATACAAGCAGCATCCCCATTTCCTCCAACAATTTACTTCACCAATTACCTGTAGGCCTATCGGCAATAAAGACATTTCTTGCTTTTGACAAAAATTGTAATTACGAGAAGAGGAAATATATTACCATGTACTAAAGCCTGACTGGTTAGATGACACTTTTTATATTTAGCTTTGCGGATATTATGTTTTTTTTTGCTATGAAAAAAAGCCTGAATAACAGAGAGATGGAGGAAATTATGTGAAAGCAATGAAATGTCAAACTATATGAGAAAAGGACAATGACAACCTCTCAGCATTATTTCCAGTTGTGTTGTCTGTGTATCTTCTACTTTAGTAAGTCTGATAGAATGATCAACTCAAGCTAAAAACTCTATTAGATTATTGTTCTCCTGATACTGAATCTATTTGTGAAGTGCTTTGAGATGAACAATTGTCTAAGGAGCGCTGCAGTAAGGAGCTCTTAAAGGGGCTGTACTCAAAATACTAAAGGAAATTGGGCTAGGATTGCCTCCACACAGCTCTCACAGATGTTTCCTAACTCGTGAAATACCAACATTTTGTCATGGCCCTCTTTGTCTGATATCAACGAATAAGGTGGAAAACACAAGTAAACTCAGTAGGGACAAGGTGATTGCGGTCACGAATTTCCGTGCACGAATAAAAGCAGAGCAACATTTGAATACAAATGTGATGACAGTTGTGGGGTTATTTCCTAATGTTGCCCGCACTTATCAAATCCAGACTCTTAACTGTTTGAGTTACGCCCTCAATAAATAGTAACATTGGAAGTTTTTATTCCACCCATTAACTTCGATTGTAGTCATGAAAATGTTATTTTATAGAGAAGTACATTGTCAGATGTACAAAACATGGTTTCACATAACACAACCATTTGAAACTCAACAATCAGGTGCCTCACGATCCATCCAGCTTAATACATATCGACCCGTTATGTGAGACAATTTGTGTGCAGAATACAAAGTGACTGCACTAATCGCACAGACGTAACCATTTGTATTAAAACAAATCAAATAATCGATCAAATGAATCACAATGATGGACTTACCCTCGAGGGGGCAGTAGCGAGTGACCTTCTCAGGCATTAACTGCCCTTCCTTGTGTCTGCAGTACACCTCAGCGATCTGTTGCCGGCACTCTTTGCTCTTGGCTCTGGAAAGAGCTGAAATGGCTTCCTTCCCACTGATCTCACACTTGGGTGGCTGGTCGTAGGTCACCTCCAGTGGCGCTGCAGTTGCCTGCCTCTTGTGTGGGTGCTGATGTCTGTGCTCTGACTGGGCCTGCTGGGCCTGTGAGGCACGGTAATGTTGGCGTGTCACTCCCGCGACGCCCTGATCACCTGGGTAGGAGGCATTGTTGCTGACTGCCAGCGGCTGGTGGCCTACAGGCAGCACTTCGTTTGAGCTGCGGCCCAGACTCGGGGAGTTGTCCCGCCAGGCCTGCTGCTGGGCGTGGGCCTTCTCCTGCAGATGCTCCCGCTGCTGCTGCTTGCTGCTGGTGGCCCCTACAGACTGCCGGTGTGGCTGTGAGCGTGCACCAAAGTTACTATTGTCTATGTTCTCAAAGTCTTTGGGCACAGAGTTCTCGTTGTTGCTGTCCACTCTATTTTTCTCCTTTGGCCGGTGCGAGTAATATCCATCCTGTATGAAAAAAAAGAGGGAACAGGAGGAGGAAGACAAGGGAAGTGTTGGGTAAGTGGTGGGGAGTGAGAAAAAGAGGAGGAGGGAGGACACACACAAGAAAAACAAGATCAGAATTGAGAGAGCGCAGTGCATATCAAATGTTGGATTAACAATCAACGTGGCATGTATGAGTGGGCAGCGCTGCGTTGAACCGCGAGGCATGAAATGAAGTAGCAAGGTATTGAGTGCGAGGACTACAAGGTGCAACCTAACTGGAGGTGATGCAAGGCCGAGGGCTCTGCCGCTCCGTGCAATCATCAGATTAGCCCCGGTTTCAATTAAATTCTCCCTCAAATGGGCCCAGCACTCCGTAAACAGATTACCAAGAAGGGATAAAGGGCCAGAATATGACTGTGAGTTTGTGTGGGTGTTTTGTGTTTATGGGCGCGTGTGCATGCATGTGTACAATTCCTTTTTCAGTAGAGCCACATGAGAATGTGAAGAAATTGTAGTGGTGTGGCATGTGACTGGAAAGGCTTCGCTTGTTAGCGCCGTGCGTCTGCATATGTGAGATAGTGTATGTGTGTGCATGTGTGAACGTCTGAATGTACAATTTCCCTATCTTTCCAGCAGAATAGGCTAAAAGCGAAGGAGGGGCACAGGGGAGAGCAGAAAGAGGGAAAAGGGTAATGAGTGAAAGTGGGGAATGCAAGGCGATGGAGCGCTGACACAAGGCATGAGTTCTGCTCCCAGTAAGCGCTGGCTTGTTCCAGTGAAATGTGCCACGATGCATCAAACGGAAAACTAAGAAAGCTGCCTGGCTGCCACACCACTGTTGCACACCTTGCTTGACACACAAAAGGAAAAGGCGGAGGGGGAAAAGTGAGGGGGAACGGAACTACAAACAGCAGCCGAGGAAAGATAGAGCTCATAACAACAGGGATCCCTGATGTGTTTCTCCATTTACAAGACACAGAAAAGAGGAAGGAAAAAGGGCGAGGGAGAGCTAAGTGCAATGTGAGGTATGTGAGACAGAATGGAAGCAGAAAAGGTGACAGGCACATGGGAAGCAAGTGAGATGCTATTGTGAGCCAGACGCTCAGCATAGAATTTTTTTGTTTCTCCACCCCTAAAGCCAGGCCTGTTATCAGTCCATCAACCTTCCCTCTCTGCCAACACCTTGCACCAGCACAATTACATAGGTGGCTGGATGACACACTTTCACACTCAAAGAGACAGGAGGGGGATGATATTTTAGAGGTGAAAAAAGGACCAAAAAACAGGATGAAAACAGAGGACACAAAACAATATTGTCATTGTCAGCTCCTTTTAAGCTGCTTCCTTGGCAGAAGTCTGATACCTTTAAGCTTATGGCTCTCCTCTTCTCTCCTCTCCTCTCCTCTCCTCTCAGACTATTCTTGATTCTTTGCTTCCCGTCTCCTTCCCTTCACACTTCTCTTCACACATCCCAATTCTGCTCCACATCTCGCTCCCCTTCCCTCATCATCTGCTGCCTATTTCATGTCTCTTGCACCTCCTTTTCTCCCTCCCCTCCCCTCGCTTTCTCTCGCCTTTATTCTCAACTTCATCTCTGCTCCTGCCTGTCAAAACCTCTCCCTTCCCTTCCTTTCTTCACCCTGCCTAGTTTAAACAGACCATGTTGTCTGATTGGCAGAACCTGCTAATCCTGTGTGTAACAGCTGCTTAGGCCAGTGATCACCTAAAAAGAAATCCCTACTTGCCGAGTTTCAAAGGGAATGTGTAAGGGGACTAATCCATGCAGTGCAAGTCACTGGATGTTTGCAGAGGTAAAATGAGTCTGTGTGCTTTCACGATTATGTGTGTACAGTGAATGCTTGATGTGGCTTTTTCCCCCAAAGTGTTCATGTGTGTGTGTGTGTGTGTGTGTGTGTTTAGGGAGGGAGAGAGCAAGTAAAGTAGAGGCAGCATGTGTTTGCCCTAGAGAAATGGATAGCCTACTCTCACTTTGAGTCCCACTGCGAGAGACATGAGAAGATGAGGGACACAGTTAAATTGGAAAAATTCCCAAGCGAGCAAATGCTTAAAACAACAGCGGCTGAATGTTCCTCAACCCATCTTGATGAAACAAATCAATTTTGCTTACAGCACATAGATACTAAATGTTAGCCGATGAAGCATTGTCTATATTCTCTTATCACTTAATTCATAAAAATCATCAAAATATACAAAATCTTTGCAAAGGTATGCTAAGCCCAAGTTTACCCACATTGAGGCATTGACATTACCCACAGCGAGGCCAAGTGAGGCTTCCTTGAGGCATGTCTGTCGGTACTGTATATAGCAATGAAAGGGTTGATACAGGGCTGCATCAAATTATTATTTTAGGATCAATGACTCTACTGTTTTTAGTAATCATTTAGTCTAAATAAGATCAGAAAACGTCCATCACAATTTCACACAGCCGCATTTACTGCTGTATTTTTTAAGTGGAGGCGTCCCACCTCACCTATTTTTTTTATTTTTTTTATACAATGTAATATTAGGAATATTAGAAGGAATAGTTTGACATTATGGGCAATGCAATTCTTCACTTTCATGCCGGGAGTTAGACAAGAAGATAGATATCAATCTTATGTCCGTGCAGTAAATATGAATGCGGAGCAAGGAGATGGTTAGCTTAGCTTAACAGACTGGAAACAGGAAAACAGCTAGCTTGGTGCTGTCAAAAGGTAACAAAATCTGTTTGTTTAAACTATAGACTGTATATGAAGTTGGACGTGTTTTCACTTTGTCCCACTGTATAAAAGTGAAGCTGAAATATCTTGGATACGGGCGCTGCCATATTGTTGTTTTTGACTCTGCGCAGTAGTGATTGGGAAGTAGAGCGGCGATATGGAAGTCCCATCCATACACCTGACCAATCACGAATCAATCACATAGTATTTATCTTGTCATCCAACTCTTCCCAAAATGTCTAACTATTCCTTCAAGCTACAGGGAAAACAAGCAAGCAGTGGCTCTACATCACACACCACAGGCCATGTATTTATTAGGTAAGATGATTGTTGTAATCCTTAAACTAAACTGATAACGTGACAAGATACATCTGATTCAGCTCAGCAGGTGGCACTGATTAATTGCTCACGTCATATGTTCACTTGCAGTAACAAATTAGAGCAGCACACTGCAATGAAAACCTTTTGAGTTTTGCAACAAACCGCCCAGTTATTCACAATCAGGTGATCTGTTGTCCTTCCAACCCTCCAAAACCCAAAGATATTTAATTCACAGTCACGTAGGACAGACAAAAGCAGCAAATCGCCACATGATAAGCTGGAAATAGCAAATGTTTGGCATTTTTGCTTGATAAATGAGTCATTAGCAACTACTGGAAGACTTAATCTAGAATTTGAGCAACTGCCAGACTGAATTTTAGCAATAGATGCTGTGTTTTAAACTACTTCTTTGAATGCATCCCAGCTATATTCTGTTTCGGGGGGGGGGGGGGGGGGGGGGGGGGTCGGGTACCAAAGAGCATCACAAAAATGTTGATTTGTTCCAAATTAATTGAGATAAGAGTTGAGGTTAGCCCACATGTGGTCCTGAAGTGGAAATGAGTCATATTTGTAAACTGGCACTAAGGAGATTCCTCTGGATAAACAATCTTCACACTGTGCTCCCTACCTCCCTCCTTCTTCCCCTCCTCCTGTGAGCAAAGGACTCCAGTAGCTGTGTTGCTCTTTAATCTCAGGGACCGGGCTCTAAGCAGGAAGCGGTGAGGCACAGAATTAATAGTAGTGGCGACCATTGAAGATAGGAGCTGCGGTGGACTGCAGATGGAGCTGGGAACTGGGGGTAGCTATCGATTGTTACAGGGGATACATTTTCTACTCCCTGGGAGTGTTGAGGAGGCCATGCCAGGATAGCCTGGCATGTGGTTTGCTGGTTGTGCACACACACACACACACACACACACACACACACACACACACACACACACACACACACACACACACACACACACACCTCCCTGAGCTCTGCCGAGGAGTGAGGGAAAAGCAGAGGGGGTAAACGTTAATATCATCCATCACCGGTAGGTACATTTAGAGAGAGGTCTGTGGGGCTGAGACTTTCAGCAGCCCCTCCGGGAATGGTTTAGTCTTTTTCTCAATACAGAGCTGGCCCTTTCCACTTTCCCCCCATTTCCTCTGCCAGAGGGGGAAATATTTCACCTGTCCTTTTTTCTCTCTTTCCCTCTCTCCCTTTCTCTTCATTCCCCCCAGCCTCCTGTGCAGAGAGAGAGAGCGAGAGAGAGAGAAAAAAAAAACACATATCTCTCTCTTAGCACCTGACCAGCTTTACCCCTCTCCTCCTCCCCTGGCCCACGCATCTTCCCTCGCTCTAGCAAGGAAAGCAGTTCATCTGCTCCGCCCCCTCCCCTCTTCCCTAATGCCATCATTTGCTGTTGCAGTCTCATGGTAGATTTGAGGGAGAGCAAGGTAGCAGCACATATCAGTTTCACCCCACCCTCCCAGCCCGCTCCCTTTAAACGGCATAATTCCTACTGGGACGAGCTGAGATAAGCTACTGCGTGTGCCAGCAGTGCGCACTCCGTCAACACAAGCTGGTGTACGGACAGCCATGCAACATAAACATATGTTAGTTTATTAAGAAATACAGTACTTCCTATGTGTAAGAAGGTGGGTGTTGAGTCACCTCAGCAGCGTGCAGGCCAGCTTCTTCTACGACCTGCCTGCCATGTGGCTAACGAGCTCAGATTAATTACCTGGACTGAATCCCTGATACTCTAAGCAAGATGTGGCGTCTGTCATGACACGGGAGACGGATACACTGACAGACCTAGTTCACAGCTGCTCTAGCACCTTAGGACACCTCGCGGAGATATGAGCCAGGGTAGAGCGGGGACGACCTAAATGCTTAGTGACTTCTTAGAAGTCTTACTTACCATAGCTTATCAGCTGTGGAGTCTGGGGGCGAGAGCAGCTGCTCTTTTCTGCTTTTTTAGATGTACAATTTAGGTATCACACACTATGCAGAGAGATTTACAAAATAAAAAGACAAAGAAGACTGAGCTTCAATTCAGTTCAACAACAAATGGCGTACAGTAAAGGGTTTCAAAAGGTCTAAACTTTACCTGACAATAAGAACAATCAAGTTGGAAACAGGGTGCAGAAATACAGAAATGAGTTATAGAGATGTATTTTTTGATTCTGTAAGAGACGTGCTTGGGTTCACTTTCTAGGGTAGAGTTGCTGCTACTGCTCTCTTTTTTCCCCCTTTCCTTTTGTCAATCCCTTCAATCCTCTTCTCCCCCAACAGCTAAAACTGGAGGAATGCTGGTCACATGAAATGTAAGTGTGTAAGTGTGTGTGCACGCAAAGGCATGGTTAGCGGCAGCTCTGAATGAACCGTTTGGGTTTGGTATGCACAGAAGCCATTTGCCCTGCGACAAGCCCCGGAGCAGAAGTGGTGAAAAGGAAGTGTTGCTTTCTGTGTGTGTGTGTGTGTGTGTAAATGTGCTACAAATACCTAGAGAAGACAGACATTGAGAACCTCTGAAAACTACTTAACGGCTTTATGGTGAATCACATTTTGAAAAAGGATTCATAATCTGAAAAGGCAAGCAAAAATATGAACAAAATGACACTCCTCTAAGAATCTTTTTAAACAGACAAATTATTGCAATCGGCTTGTTATGGTTGAAACCACTCAACAAAGATCCAAGTCTTCCAGAGATCCCGGGGTTGAGACTCGTGGGTATTCCAGAGGGCAGAGGTGACTTTACAAGCTGCTGTTGAATTTCCACTTCTTTCGGATATTCTTGTATTGTAATTATATGGCTTCGCTGACTATATTTGCGTGCATGGATTTCAACTAGGCAAGGAGACACAAAAACCCAGACCTCTGCACTCATAACCACAGACACTAGGGAGATACAGTAGATGGACTTCCTCTTCCTCAAACAAATAACCTTTTTAAACACAGCAGAGCTCGGCATGAAAAACTCCACACAATATGAAGCAATGTACCAACTGTGGGGGATTCTCTGAGGAGTTCCTACAAGGAAGTTAAAAAATACTTCCCTCACAATATGTTTGCATGTAATTGCAATACTTTTGGGATCTCTTGTGATAGTGTTTTTTCCCCCAGAGCCCTGCTTAATGGACAATGCTCTCTACCTCTGGAGCCACAGCCGCCTCAAGATAACTAGATACATAGGTCTCATTTCCTAATTCTAAACCATCATATTCACAGGCTAATATCAAAGTACATTTTACACTATAACATGTTAACCTGGAGCTAAATTGAAATCCAAATTAACATAACCCTGGATTATGTGTTTATATCTAATGTTGGGCTAATAGTAAACACTAAAGTCAGTCCCTCCAGAAAAACGCGGCGTTTTTTTGTGATTGTTGCGGGCAAAAATCCTTGATTATGCGGCACGTTTTCTTAAAAAATGCGATGGAATATGCGGGATATTTATGCCATTTTATGCGATGAAAATGCGGGAACTTGCAAAAATTGCGGGAACTAGCGGGAACTTGCAAAAACTGCGGTTTGATGAAAAAGAGAAAAAAAAGTGAATCCCCCAACACCGTGTTCTCAGTAGGTGAAATTACGTCACTTCATAACGTTCCCATGGCAACAGGGGAAAATGGCTGCTCTTGTGTGAAGTAAACGCAACATTTTTCAACTTTCTGCTGAGATATATGTGACTTTTTGGCAACGAAAATGCGGGGATTATGAAATCATGCAAGCCTCGCATATTTTGCGCGGAAATCGGCAATTTATGCGGCGAAAGTGCGGCGTATTTGAAAAAATGCGGCCCCCGCATAAATATGCGGACTTTGGCTGATTATGCATTGAATTCTGCGATCGCATAATCGCGTTTTTCTGGAGGGACTGTAAAGTGGAGATGTCCAGCCTGCTGTAGAGCTAATGTGGCTTTTTCACAGGAGACATTTTTATAACGTCATAGTATAAAAAAAACACAGGTGTAAATAATACAGTGCTGGCTCTGTCACACTTTACTGGGTCACCTGAATAAAATGATTCCTGAACTATCAACAGCTATCAATGACAATGTGATGATAACTACAAAACAGCTGGTGTAGTGTTTTCTTTTTATCTAGTTACAAACAAGTGTCTCTAACCTGCAACAGTGGAAATTGTCTGACCAACCAGTGGACAATTTCTAAAATGTTACACAGTGTATTGTCTTAAATAAACTAGCAGCTATTCATGCTAACATTTGCAAATTGTACTCCAACTCCTCCTCTAGAATATTCTATTTTGTTTTACAAAGAAATGTAAACTGAAATCTTTGTCTTATCATTAAATAAAACAGGACATATTTGTTCCTTAGATGCCATGTAATGATATTACATTGAAAATGAAACACACTTCTCTTGAAACACTGTTAAAAATGTTTGTAAACAGTTCAAATCATTAGTTTGACCTGTAGGAAGTGCATAATTGGCAGGGTTCACATGACAACATTTATGCTAGGTTTAGGTAAGTAGGCAGTTATAAATAGTCTCCTAAATGTAGTTGTTTGTTAGGTTGTCTTTATCAACATTAGTGGGATAGAGTGGGTGGACATTGTGTCTGGCTGTGGTCTACATAGACGAGTGCAGGTCACCTGAACATATCTGATCAGTCAGACACAGTTCTGACTTTAAAATAAAAGGATTTCAATCCAGAAACCTCACTGGTTACAGTCTAAGATTTGCAACTCAATACACTTCCCATAATACAGTGATGAAATACTTCTCTCCATCCTCATTACTACAGTAGTCAATGTCCTTTTGTGGAGTATACAGTGGAATGTTATATGCCCACTCACTCCTGCAAAACCATCCTCTTTCTTGGTCTTTAATTCTCAAAACCACTTCCTGTCCAGTGCTTCCTCTATGTTGATTTTGTAGTGGCGGCTCACCATGTCAAAATTTCTGCCACCACGGTATCAGAAATAGGGCTGTACAAAAAATGTAGTTATAGTGGGTCCGTTCTGAGTGTTGTTGGGGGGCGTTGTTGTTCGGACAGACCTGCCCCCACTGCTAAAAAAAAAATCCTAAAGGAAACACTGCTGTCTTCTGCCCTCCTCTGCCTCCCCACTGGGTGAACCCTGGGAGTTTCCACATGACAACAGGAATCTAAATCATACAGCTTACAGTATATTAGGTCTATATCTCCCATGGGCATGAAAGCCCGTTAACAAGTCATGAGAAGATACTGGCAATTCTCCCACTGTGTCACTTTAACCCTTTCCCCTCCCGATACCGGCCTCTTATTTTCCTCTGTGACTAAACCCCAGAACTTTATATCTCCAGCTTTGAATGGGGCCCATCAAGCGATTTCTGAGGCATATCTCACAAGGGCATGAAAAAGCCTGACCCCCCCCCACACGCCTCCTCTCCGCACACCTCCCTGTTCAGCCATGAAATGACACCCCTATTTAATCAATTGTGAATCATGAAATTTTGCACAAGAGACCCCTTTTATTTGCACTTGACAGTGATTGAACTGCACAGCCATGCAATTCCATTCACCACGGCGATGAGAAGAAAAGAGTGGAGGAGGGGCTGTGCACTGTGCATTGTGTGTGTGTTTGAGGAATGAAGGTGATTTGCCTGTGACATCATGGGCCCCTGCTCAATGGCACTGCAACAGAGGGTCCTTCTGTGCATTGAAGCCACGTGGTCAGGCAGCATAGTGGGATCCTACAGCTGATCTATAGGGGTGCAACGGAGGTGTCTGTGAGTGAGTGAGTGAGTGAGTGAGTGAGTGAGTGTGTGAGTGTGTGTGTGTGTGTGTGCCACAGACAAACAGCCCTTCTCACAAACATGTTATAGAGGTCCCCAAAAGATGGGTCAAGCATAACAGAGAAAGAGAAGAAAAAGGGGTTTTGAGAGAGAAATTCTAAGTGGAGGAGGGTGGAGGAGACAAAGTGGATACGAGGAGAAACAAGAGAGAGAGAGAGAGAGAGAGAGAGATGGGGTAAGAGACCCCTGACTAGAAAGGCCCCCATTCCAATTTTTCTTTTGCATGAATGGGTTTGGTGGGAACAAAGTGAATACGTGTGATGTAAGGTCTGTAGCGAGTGTGTCAGGGAACATAGCTGAGATTCCAGGCATCTGTGTGACATGGCGTGACCCCAGGGTGACCCCGATGCAGAGGTCAGAGTGAGTCAGCTTCTTTATGTCATGACAGGACAGAAATGACAAGATCTGGATTTATGGAAGATCCATTCATTCTCTGTGTCATTCTTGTACAGGATGAGGAGGATGTATGTGTGTTTCTGTCATGTGCCTGGGTTTGAGTAAAGCATGCTAATGATGTAAAAATATATCACAGCGGCGTGATCTTTTGGTATCACTTCCACAATGCAACCACAAATTCTCCCAGCAGGACAAGCACATTATTGTGTAACACAAATAATATGGAGAAGTGAAAAGATTATTCCCTGATGAGCTCGACTGAAAACTATTTCATGTAACTATTTTTCCTATTATCTAAGTAGTTTCATCTATTATTGTTATTATAGGTCCCATATTATGCTCATTTTCAGGTTCATACTTGTATAACATGTTTACACGCTTCAATGTTCAACAAACATTCCCATACTGTCTGTCTGAATATTACTGTATTCACCCTCAGTATGTCATTTTGTGCAGACATTCATGGTCCTCAGAGGATGAATCCTACTGACTGTTATGAGATATTTTGCTTACTGACAAAAAAACAGTTGAAACATTACCTCTTTATCGGTAAAGTCCAGGGGATTGGTTTAATTCGTTTAAGTATTTCCTATTACGTCTCTGCTGTCATGGGAATGAATAGAAGGCACCTGTTAATTACATTTATTAATTATGTTTTGGTTTCCTGGTTGGTCTGGTGACCAACATACAGCATACACTTTAACATGGATTCAGATGAGGGTCATGTCTTGTCACACATCAGCTTTCATTCTCTTATCTGTATGCAGAGTCAAACATAATTCAGCTCTGGAAAAGAACACCTGAATGCATCAGGCCCAGGCAACAACAAGAGGCATTTTTCTAGGAACACAGTTTTTGCCAATTATTTAAACTGTCAGTGACCTGTGTCACTCTAACAGTACAAAGAACACACATACTATGCACCGAGGTTAGGACCCTATCTGCTCTGTTTACACCTGCAGAGGAAATTAATTTCTGTGCGCTGACAGACTGATGGTCGGGCGAAAAACAAGATGGTGAAAAGGCACAATGTTTATCAGCTGAGACATTGAGTGTGTAGAATTGAGCTTTTCATATGAGCGCAAGTGCACAGAAGAACTGCAGGTTACTTAGAGAGCTACAGACTAGAAAGAGTTCAAATTCTGTTCCTGATGTACTTGAAAGCACTTAAGATAAAAGGTAAGCCATGCTCAATAAGTAAACAGTGAAACAGAGGTCTGTTCTGTTTTTTTTGTTGTTTTTTTTTTTTTACCTTTGCTGGCCACATATCTCACCAACAGTGTCGGGCATGTTACTGCAATGATTTACTCATTGAAAATGTAACACAATATATAAATAAAAGTGTTACATTTTCTACTCTTTACTTAGTCTATATCCACGACGTTCCACTTTCAGGATTGTTCAGGTGCCGCAGGAAATTCCACCGGATGTCCTTCATTTTGATTGGATGTCCGTTACCTTCTGCTTTCTTTGTGTTGGCATTTTAGGACTCTGGTTAACTGCTCCTCAGATCTCTGCAGGGTAAATCCAGACAGCTAGCTAGACTATCTGTGGAATATGAGGTTTTCTGTTGCACGACTAAAACAACCTTTGAAGATACACACGTTCCACCCAAGCAAGTTGCTTCCTGAGACTATTTTGCAGAGGCGACATTAGGGGCTTTCCGACCGAAGGGATTTTTGCAGTTCCTAGAAATTAACTTAACACTTTTTTTCATCGTGTTCCGACAGGACAAATTTGGGGATTTTTAAGTTCCTCTGGCCGCAGTACTGTACTCTTTCAGCTCCTACTTCAGAGCAGGGTTTTTTCCATTTTCCCTTTTCCTAGGTCTACTTGATTGGTCGAACTTATAAGTCACGGCCACTGCCAAACCGGATCTTGCAGACAGAGCAACAGCGGGAGAGTTTTAAGAATTTTCACCATCTTATTCATCATTAAATTCACTTCTGACAACGTTTTAGGCAAGAAATTAACTGTTTAGATTTGGAATATAGGCAGTTTTCTGAAAACCGTTGCCAAATTGACAATTTGCTTCAAAGTTTTCGGAGTTGAGAAGCTCCATAAAGTGACGGGACAGCCAGCTGGTGGCGGCCGGGATCGCTTGCTTGCCAGCCGCCCAGTCATGCTGGGTCACCCCGCTGTAAGCTGGAGGTCTCTCAGACGGTCTCGTAAATAACTTTTTATTTCGCCATTGACGGATCGTTTGTTTAAATATCACAAGAGATATCTATCATAAGATTAACGGGAACGTATGGTTAACTGCCTTTTTGGCGTTAAACTTCACAAGCGCCTGCGGGCTTGCTTACAACCTCGCTGGTCCACCGTCACACACACACACACACACACACACACACACACACACACAGTCACTTGGCCAGTGCGAATGCAAATGGAAAAAATGGTTTTGGGGGAGAGTAGTTCTTAGAACTGCTTAAAAGTGTACTTTTCCTCTAACTACGTTCCAGTAGTATTTGGTCGGAAAGTGGCTATTGCTCCGTGCGGCGCTCTGCGCCGCCCAAGACAATTATGATTGGTTTAAAAAAAATGCCAATAAACCAGAGCACGTTTTTCTCCCATCCTGGAATGCTGTGTGGACTCGCTAGACCCTCCTCCACAGCGCCGTGCAGGAAGGTCTGGCAATGCTAGACTACTCTTTTAATCAGCTCAGCTCTATCAAAGGTGCACCTAAACAAATCCTCCTCACCCACACGTCCCATGTAGAAATAGAAAAAGAGACATTGTGGTTTGATGAGCAGCCCTACAATTTTGGATGCGTTTACTGACCATCCAGCAGCT
The DNA here is from genome assembly GCA_023631565.1 of Gymnocephalus cernua. Taxonomy (NCBI): domain Eukaryota; kingdom Metazoa; phylum Chordata; class Actinopteri; order Perciformes; family Percidae; genus Gymnocephalus; species Gymnocephalus cernua. The sequence goes on along the minus strand of CM042427.1, from coordinate 32,870,807 downwards.
AGCTTAGCTTCTCCAGAAGTCCTGAACTCAGCTGCTTGGTTCCCACACCCTCCATTTCGGCGTAATTGTGGCATAACATTAGCAAGCCGGCCAAAAACACACAACATATGAATAAGACAACTTTAGCATTCAGCTCAACGGAACTGTATAGTGTTTAGCCATCATTTAAATAAGGGTGACAGCATGGTAGCATTCTCAGGCTAAAGTAAAGGCACCAGTGTCAATCATATGAGGTGTCAAGCAAGCATTATGCATGATACCTTGCAGTGTAACTGAGAACCCCATAGGACTCCAATTATTTCCAGAGGGGATATTTTGAATTTATTCACAATACTATGAACACTTCTTCTGTCAGACAAAAACTGTTCAGGCTGTGTTGCAGGAATCCGCAGTAGCCCGTGGAGACAGTTGTTGGTTGGGGGTACAAATCTGTCAGGGTGCAGGGCAAATGTTTACTGAAGCAGAATTACACTAAAACTGACTTTTCAAAAATGTCAGTGGTCCAATTGTTGCATTTGCTTAATATGTTCTGCATGCTGAGCAGTTAAACATTTGTCTTGAATATAATTTAGCAAATTATTATTATCAGTTAATTTGAAAGTCACATCATGTGGTCAGATTTGCATTTAAACAACAAATGCAAGCAACTAATGGCTTTTCTCCAAACAGCTGTGATACTCCAGTGAGGTTATACTGTGTGACAGACTGCCAGTCATGCTTGGCCACCATAAAATGAAACAATGTAAAATCCTATAAGAAGCTATGGTTTCAGAAAAACGTAGTTGATAACTTTCTAAAGTCATAAAAGTCTACAGATCTTATCTATGTGATGGAATGACAGAGAGATAAAGATCAGAGGAAAACCGGGAAAGCAGGGGGAGAGTGGAGAAAGTGAAGGTGAGGAGTTAAGCACCTAAGCTAGCAATAACGAGTGGAGAGACAGCTGATACGATCTTTTGGTCTGACACCCAGATCATTAAAACAGCTAAATGATTGAAGGCCCCCTGTCCAGCACAGCACATCCTGAGACAGAAAGGAGATGTCAGACTTTAAGCTGTTTTCATAGTTTTAAGGACAAATAGGTCCAAAGAAGAATCAACAGTCTATTTACAGGAAGAAAATGCAAAAATGAAAACAAGTCTTTAGTCTCTGTGTGACAGAATGAGTTTCTCTATTGCAATAAGTACAGCAACTGTGTTTATCAAAAGAGCTATTGATTCATTCTAATCCCGTTTGGAATGACACTGCCAGAACTTTCCCTGCTTGACCCCAGTATTAATTTTGGCACCAGTTACCAAAGCTTTTTTTCTGGCTATGATAACTGTTGTCCTAATCAAAGCAATATATTTCTGTGGATCAAGTTATATGAAGATGGACACCGCACTGCTCACAATGACAATGTATGACTAGATTCCCAACCACTTCATTATTTAATCTTTTGTCTGAAAAAAAAGACAGGCCAATAGGGATTTTCTCGATTTTAGTGGCTATTAAATGTAATGCTTTTCTTCAAATGTATTGAAAATAATGCAGGTGAGTGATAATTCAAAAGTGCAAACCAAATGGATATCATTGACAAAGAGAGAACGAGATGAAGTGGAACTGTTCAAAATCTGTAAAGCTTTTATTCAAACACAGATGTGTGAAACAGTAGCTATCTGTGGCAAATTAATAATAAAGTCACTATGAGATCATTAATGATTTCAGATAGACTACTGTGAGGCTTTAGGCACAGCACTAATTTAATTAAAGTCAGAACGCTAACATTCTTACAATGACAATGCTAACATGATAATGTTTAGCAGGTATATTGTTTACCACGTTCACCATCTTAGTTTAGCGGCAGTAGCTCAGCCTGTAGAGACTTGGCTTGGGAACCGGAGAAGCCACAGAACGACATCCTTGCTGCCTCCACCCTGCTGTTACTATTCAGACACAAAGTCACATCAGAGCTGCTTGCCCTCTCTCATTCTATCATGACTCTTAATCTCCTGGCAGCCGACTAGTGGCTTCTTTCAAATGTCAAACCCTGACTGGACAAAGTGGATTGTCTTCATTAAAGCCCCAGTGTGTAACATTTGTAGTTGTTCATTATCAAAATCTGTATTGCCCTTCACAAACTTGTCCTTTTTTATGAATATTGACCACCACCATCAATTCCAAGTATTCCTATTGGCTTGAAATTTTACATTTGCGCTTACATGAACCTTAGGTAGACGCTCCATAGCCATGCGCCATCTTGAAATACGGTAGCCCGTAAGGGACATACAGGATATACTGCTCCGCATTTCGCGCTTTTCACTCAGTGGCACTGACTGTGACGTATGCCAGGGAGGGAGGGGGAGAAGATTACTTGTTACTCACTGCCGGCAGATTAGAAAGCCTGTTGCGCCTATTATCGAGGACATGTAACTGAGTCGGCGAGGAAATTAAAATGACAACGTGACAGGCAAAGCAACGCGACTAAAGTTAATACTGTTGTGGCTTTTCCAAGATGGAACGAGCTGATGAGGAGCAAGGATTTTAAAAGGGAAGCCGAAGTTGCCTGCTTTCTTCTCAACAGGTAATTTTGCCTATATGTGTAAACGTTTTATAGTTGCTACTTGCTTGGCTAACTATAGCATGGTTGTGCATAACGCTAGAACGACATCTAGGATACTTTTCCTCGTGTAAATGATTAAAAAGGATTGTCTACCTTGTAACATAAACGTAACCATATGTGCCGGGATTTCCCTGGCAGACAACTCACGTCATACAGTTGTAACTCAGACTAGCTACAGCTAGAACAGCTGCGTGGAAACGATGAAGACACTAAGAGATCATTTCAGTTTCATTGACATTGTTCATGCTGCTCAGAGAAATATATTAAAAACACAAACCTCCGTTGCTTCTCTCCTACACTGTAAACATAGCTACAAAGTGAAATTCAGTTGGTTGTCATATACAATTTCACCGCTAGATGGGAGAAATTCTTACACACTGGGGCTTTAACCTGTGGCTCAAATGTTCATTCTTAACTCCTTTTTGACCAGGACTACAAGCCCTAACAAGCCGTGAGGGTTATCTAAGATACCAGCTCGGGGGAGAATTTGCCTGGGAAAAACCCTGACAAACTTCCCGCAAATTTGAGATTTGCTCTGCAAGTCAGTCTGGCCAAGAGCCCATCAAGCCCATTTCCAATTTTTCCAAATCGAGGCACCAATCACAACCGTTGAGGCGGTCTTTACACGATGATGATAGTGCAGCGACAGCAAGCAGCTTTTTTTTTTACATTCAACATGATGCTGCTGTCGCTGCTACGTCACCCAAACAAAGTTTGGTAGAAGTAGGTTGGTCTGATTAGTTGAAGGACTTTCCAATTGCCTCCCAGAGGCATTTGAGCGGCATCCGTTGGGCGTCCGTTCCCCTTTGGAAACGGGCTGTGAATGAAGCTTCCCCAGACCCACTCTCAGTTACAACTGAGAAGGGTCTGGTGTCAGCCAGGCTAGTAGAGATCATGAAAGGTGGGGGATATTGACAATGGAAATGTGCGGTTTTCTAAGATAAAAAATGGACAGGACAGCAAAGATTAACATAATGTAGTCATGCTGCCTTTTCACCATAGCATGTGATCTTGCTTGTCATCACCAAAAACCTACTTCTACCAAACTATACTGTGAATATAAAAATATATTTAAACAATCATTCACAAACAAACATTAAATTCTTGTCAGCTGAACAGCTGAGGTGCTAGAAAACAATACCATGTGTTTTTCTTCTCATTGTTGACTTTCCAACACTAATCCCACCTCAGAGCAGCGTTAAGTCTCTCTAAAATCCCACCAAACCTTTCAACCCCGACATCACAAGACATTTGTTGCCAGTGGGGTTGCCGGAACCGGCCACACCCAAAACAAGTCACAACACAATCTGGTCAAATTACAATGTTCACGTCCCCCATTTCTACCCTTAAAGTAAAGGGCACCTTAATACCCACCCCGCCCTCCCCCCATTCACCACCTGGCTGGCATCAAAGCTCAGAAACCCAATGCTGAGCAGGGAGACACATCAGCAACATTTTTGGCTTTCATTTCCTTCTCCGCAGCGGGGGTGCACAGGGACATGCCAGGGCCCCGGCTCAGAGCGAAAGAGAAAAACACGGAGGTAGACAGGGAGTCTCTTTTGCAGCCAAAAATGTCTGAAATTTGTCTACAGATTGAGGAAAGAGGAGACAAAGAAAGGCCTACAGACACCCCTCACCCCTGTTTTTTTCAACCCCATTTCCCCATGCATTTATGTCTCATAGACTGATGTGACCAAAAATCTTTAAATTTGGTCAATTATGGAGTCTTGTTTTTTTTCCAATAAAATGTTTTTGATACCGACAGTCTCAGATTGTTACTAAAAGTGTCTGACAACATTATCGATCTTAGGACGTGATTTTTTTTGAAGACAGCGGTGTGAAGAGTGGAGCGCGAGACAAGAAAAAGGTGTTTAGGTAGTCTGTTGTTTCGGAGTAGGCTACAGAAATTATAGGCTCCTGTTATCTAAAAGATTTCCAATGTAATGGCTCAATATTTAAATGATTTCGACAGTGTGGATGAGGTCGATCCTGAGATCAGTAATGTTGTCAGACACTTTTAGTAACAATCTGAGCCTGTCAGTACCAAAAACATCACTTTAATTGGACAAAAATCAAGGCTCCACAATTGCCTTGTTAGGTTACATTGTAGCTTGGTTCGCGCCGGCTCGTCATTGCGATATCGCTCAATACTGGACCAAATTCAAAGATTTTTGGTCACATCAGTCTATTAGACATAAATGCATGGGGAAATGGGGCCCAGGTTGAAAATAAATGCGCTTGTGTGTTTGTATTCACAAGTGTGTGTGTGTGTGTGTGTGTGTGTGTGTGTGTGTGTGTGTGTGTAATTAGCAGCGCTGCCTTAAACATTCAGTACACTAGCCGTTCCCCACCTGGTGCACGCAAATGTGACGTAGCTGTTTATGCTCGCGCGTGGTGGTCGCGACACTAGTTGCAGTCTTCTCCTGAACAGAGGTGGCGCTAATGAGGAAAGGCTACCGACGGACTAGAAGAAGAAGAAGAAAAAGGTGAACAACGGCAGAACTGGCAGCAGCATTGCGTCAATGCTTCGATTTGATTCAATGACCTACTTCATCGGATCAAGCCTTTCATTCACCATAAAAGAACTCATCTTAAGATCACAAGAGAGACTTGCAGTCACTCTGAGAGTCCTGGCATCTGGTTGTCGGCGAACTTGTCCATGCTTCCTGTTTCCGCTTTGTCACACGCCGCTGAAAGAAATAGAGTGGTGCGCGACCTCTGGACTGTGCACTTAAAATCCTGGCGCGCCAGCAAGATCAACGTCATATTGATGTCACATTGGCGCGCGCCAGCTCGGCTGCGGCTACTGTAAAATGGCCATTACAGCTCCCTTGCATGGCTGCAGGATTAGTGGACCACAGGATTCCTTCTCCTCCTCCTTCTTCACCTCCTTCATCGCCTCCAACTTCCATCTCTCGGCTGCACGACGACGGACCAACACAGTAGTGGACAGATGTTAACACACACATGCACACACAGATACACACAGATGGATATGTGATGTAAAACTGCACTGAATGTGATACACTGCTCATAAAATCACTCACAGAGGAGACACATTCAATCTCTTTACTGTCTCTCCTCCAGTCGTGCCTGCTGGCCTTGTATGGCCTCTACACACCCACCATATGCTAACTGCTGGAAGAGAGCTGTAATTTGTAAATGATTTAACCTTTTAATAGAGAAAAGATGAGGTTGGCTGCAGTTGAATCCCTCTGGATGTGAAGCCAGAGAAGAAAAAATAAGGATTGGAGCTGTGATTTAGACATCATTTAATTGTACTGTCCAATTATCTGTGCGGTCCATGTACTGAATGTGATTTGTCTGTTGTTTGTCTGTGTGTGTCTGTGCACTTGTTGGTGGATTCTTACTTGAGGATACATGTGTGTGCCTGCAAGTGTGTGTGTGTGTGTGTGTGTGGTCTTCAAAACAAGCTGGTGCCAAGGCTTAGCTGATAGGCTAATTAAGTTCACCACAGGGAATAAATGTTTCCTCTCTGCCTGCCATTTGTCACACCTGGCACGGAAATGTCACTAGGAAAAGACACACACACACACACACACACACACACACACACACACACACACACACACACACACACACACACACACACACTGGGAGAAGTGCTGAGGCGACAGAGCTAATGTGTGAAAGAAAGTGGAAGCAAAAAGAAAGAAGAAAAAGAGATGGAAGAGAAAGGCGAGGAAAGGGGCCACAGATGTACAGCAGACCAGAAAAAGATGCAGAAAAAGGAAGGGAAACTGGAGGGAGAGAAAAAAAATTTCGGAGGTTTGCCAGACAACAGCATTCTGTTGAGCCTCACTTGTTACGGTGTCATTACAAAGAAATCTCTCCGCTAAATAAAACGTACATATCAAGTAAGTTGTATGCTTCCTTCAACTGCTGTTGAACTGAATATATTCAAGAGGGCATCACAAGATTACATAATTAATTGAGCACCAGTAACTTTTGACATGCAACCAGGGCCCCTGTCTGGACTCGGAGCAGGCGAGTCGCAGTACACCCTTGAATTAACACCCCATACTTCTTATTCAACGTCAAGGTGTAATACAAAAATCTGTTCCTACCTACCTACCTCCGTCTACCTTTGTCACATTTTCTCTCCTTCAATATGACAACTTTTCCATCATCAGCAAGCCTAACTTTTTTTTCAACTGATTGGTTCAGATTTATCTTAATACAATACATGTACTTACAAGCCAAATATAGCTACGTTAAAAGAGCTAATGGTTCGCTCTGTACTGGCTGTGAATTGATCTCTTACAGTTCCACTACAAAATCCAAAGTCCTTTTCCGGTGTAAAAACGTATTCTGAAGTTCAGCTGAAGTTAATTTGAGGCTTCAGCTGTCTGAATTAGCCAAATAAAGTGGTTTTAGTAAGAACGTCTCTCTTTGTGTTTCCACATACAGTGTGTTCTTGCTGAGATGCGGTGGAGGGATATTTTCTGTACGTAGGTTTGTTGCCTAGATACAACACAGCATAATCCCAGTCATGTCCTGCCTCCTGCACGCCCTACCCTCTACCCAGAAGCCACCCTTTGTCTAAACCAGAGTATTTCCAGTAAGTGAGAATGCGTCTGAGACGGAAAATCTCTTGTTGTTTCTACATGTGTAAAAGGTACACTCTGGTCTAGGTCTTCGGACATCTAATTTGTGGGACATTGTCCGGAGTTCATGTGTGAAAATGGCTTAGGAGTCTACACCCATGCTAGCAGCTCTGTGAGACTGTACTTTGAAATAAATGCTAACATCAGCATACTAGCATGCTCATAGTGACAATGCTAACATGTCCATGCACAAGGACTACAAATGGAAATTAGCTAGTAGCTAAATCTTGTATGAAGGATCTTTTTTCTCTTTTTTAAGATTAATGTATTTTTGTACATTATACCCAATATAAATATATTTAATAATCTAAACTAAACTGATGTTTAGCAGGTACAGTGTTTATCATGTTCACCATCTTAGCTGCGGACATTAGCTAATAGGCAATAAACAGAAGCCATGCCAAGCTATGGCAAAGCAATCAGAGCCTATGTTTTTTAATGGGCAAATAAAGCACATTTCAACAGGTGGATGGTACATGTATCAGAATTGAGACACAAGTAAAAGCAGTCAGTTAGACCTTCTCCGGTAAGCTACAATGTTTGCCTTGTTATGCTTCAGATTCCTCTCTTTTACGTGCACACACACACACACACATGCGCACACGGTAGCCCCACAGCCATTGTTACACTATTACTAATACACTAATACCCACCAACACAGACCCACTGCTGCATGGCACTGCACAGGAGAGCGGAGCACCACACACCTACTGTAAGAGTCCACAGGAGATTTAAGGTTGGGATAAGGAACGATAACAGAAATTATTTAAAGCCTCCCCTGGCTGACGCAAGCTTTTGGGAGGAATTGAGATAAGAAGAAAAGAATCATTGTCCTTTGTTGCAACCTTCTCCTGTTAGATTGAAACAAACGACCTGCTGTTGTTGTTGTTGTGGAGTGCAGCGCTGAAATGGATGCCTTCTGAGCAAACACTACACGCCTGGATTGCAGTGTGGGTCTGGGTGCTGGAGTGTGGCATGCAAACGTTGGGGGGCCAATTCACTTTCATTTCAGCTCACTTGAAAATATAAACTGAAATTGCTGTTCATTTGCAAGTGACTGTTGTCCAATAGACAAGATATAATATCCTTTTCAGTGCAGAAGTTTTTCATTTTTTTAACTTAAATGAAATCCAACTTTTTGAATTGATTGCAATTTAAAGTAAAGTGAGAGCTTATTGCACAAACGAGGGTGCAGAAAATGCTGTGGCTGTGCAAGTCAATGTAGGCTGTGAAGGCTCAGTATTAGGGATGCTGCATCAGACTTTTTTTTCATCCAATGCTGAAATTCATGCATGCCACATGGTGTTATTTCCATGGATCACTTCAAAGGGAAGTGGAATCAAAGATCTTGTGCTATATTAAAGCACACTGGCATCAGAGGCTCACTGATACTTGCCTTTTTCATCTTTGTTCCATGGAGACCTCTTATCTGTCTCTTGTCAACATGTCACTTAGTCAGCCTTAACTAACACCAATCTTGGTACCAGCTGTCCTTTCTTCCTTTTTCTCCCTCCCATTGTTCATCCCATCTCTTCCCTCTTCCATGTTGACAATCGACACATCGCCATTGCCGTCATATGCTCTAATACACGCTACATGCAGTCCGACAGCATCCGTATGGTCCCGTCCTGCCCAGCACAGCAGAAACATATTGGCCCCATATGGAGCCTCCCCACAGGGGGAATGTATCTGGGACGGCTGGTGGAAGTCAGCGAGGACGCTAGCTACATGATGCTAATAGACCGGTGGCTTTCATACTGCTACCGTACAGTAATGATGTGGAAACCTTTAGCTGCTTAAACCGCAAGGTGGGACTATTTTGATTAAGCTCAGTAGTTTCCTCTTTCACTCTCTTTTTTCTATTCTCAGATTTCCCTTTTCATTTCAAAGTTTCCCCAGGAAGTCTGAAGAATAGAACATCAGCCGTGTCATAGATTATTTTTTTTACTTGACACCTAAAGCTCAAAACTTTCTCAATTTGAACACCATTCCTTTTCTTTTCTTGTATGTCATTGCAATCTCTCTCCATGTACTCAAACTGTAATATTAGGGCAACACCAACTCACTATGTTGTTGTAAAAGACCAATGTTCCATGCAGCAGTGATAAAAGAGAGCAGAAATAAGACAGCATTCAAGCTTGCGCCTCCTAATCTCCCCTCCTCCGGCTCAGCCTAACTGACATTTTCTTAATTTATTCCTCTCAGGATTCCAACATTTTAATTAGGTCACTCCAAATCTCCTCCCACGCAGCGTTATTCCGAAAAACTTTTATTTCATCATGTTTGTCATTTGCCTCCTTCGTCTCCCATTCTCTTTCTTCCTTTCTTTTTTTTCCCGCACTTGTCAGTTTCGCTCAGCGGGTTAGCTTACTAATGATGTACGGTGCTTTTTCCAACCAAATCCTGGTGCTGCCACAGGTAAGTATTGCAGAGGTAAATATGTAATTGAATCGCGAAATTAAATAAATGGGCAGTTTTAAAGAAAGAACTCAATTTTCGGTGTCTCTGTGGAAGAAAATTACAAGATTTGTAAAAAGGAACTGTGAAGCACTCCTGTCAAATTTTACATGTATATATAAACTATATGTATGTATATACGTATATGTTGTGCCTGAAGTGTCTGTATATGTGCCCATGTATGTTTATGTAGGTCAGTGTTTACAGTATTTGTGCGTGTAAGTTCAGATTTTGCACAAGTGTGTTCTTGAGACCTAATACAAGGTTCCTACTGCTTATAATATGCACGATAATAACTAATAATAATAAACACACAATACATGGAAAGTGTTAAGTGTACGTGTGTGTGTGTGTTAGTACGTTTGTTCTCATCTTTAACAGAAAGTGTATATAATCTGTAAATTGTTTCTTAGTGTGCCAGGAGTCCTGGCTCATCTCCAGCCTCCATTGAAACACAAGGAAATTACTTTTCTACAAAGCGTCTGACAAGGCAAAATCTTTTACACATCTTCCATTGGCACAGCAGGACGTTTACTATGAATTAAGTGCTTTGTTACACACAACTGAGGTACAACATTTCTGGTTGCAATTCTCTTTTACGATCAGCCAGTTGGTGTAAGCGCCCAACACGTCAGGCTGACTGTTAAGGTGAAGACACACTAACCAGACGGGCCAACCGTTGGCAGAAAAGGCAGTTTGACTGATCAGTTGGCTCCCCAAGGTCCAAAAAGTGCCTCGGAACACACCGAAGCAACGCTGTTATGGAGACGTAATATATCTCCATCCAACAGCAGGCGACGCTACTCTGTATTGTCGCCCAAAAAATTTTTAAACCGGTAGCTGATTGGACGAACGCGTCACTTGGGTCTTCCTGCTGCTTCCGGATTTTTCAGTGGTGGCTCATTCAGAATACGATCTCATATTCTACTAAAATAGTTCACCGAAACGTGTTTCTGAAAACATTTTAAGCGAGAAAAAGGTCAGTTTAAAAGATTTGTTAGATTTTGAGAGGCTGCCAGCTTGCCATTTCCGGCTTAGTCCGAATGGCCTTGTCTCAAACTGAACATGTCAGGTTGGCCAAAATGAAGGCCGACAGCTCCTCCGACGAACGACGGCATGGAACACACCGAACAGACTCGAGTCACTGACCTCGCCAGACTGTACCACGGCCGATAATCGGCCCGGTGTGTCAGCGACCTTAGTGGTCGTTGAATGTCTTTGACCAACCATCACTTGTGTTCTGATTTGTGATATATTTTGTTACCATGAAATAAATTACATATACTGTGATAGAAAATTTTGGTCATATCTTCCACCCCACTTACATATAGTTGCCGCTTTGAGCTTCACAAATGTGAACATTTGCTTCCATATAAAAGGGCGGAAATAGTTCAGTTGGGAGAGTGTTAGACTGAAGATCTAAAGGCCCCTGGTTCAATCCAGGTTTCAGCAGCAAATGTTGACCCATTTCTCTGGGCAGCAGTAGGCTTGCTAACCAGAGGGTAAAGTTGGTATGGAGTGTGAACTGCTAGCTGGAGAGGTGCCAGTTCACCCTTTTACCACTGGCGATATTGTCAGATGTGTGGGGTTTGTCTTTCTGAACTAAGCTAATGGCGAGACTGAGATCAAGCAGAGGGATTGAGATGAAAAAAGGAGATTAAAATTAGAAGAAAAAAACCCAAATGTATTTATTTATTTATTTAGTGGACACACTGGATTCAGTTCCTTTAGATCTTACATTCTTGACAGTTCCGCTGTTACTCTGAAGTACAATGCAGGAAAAAACATAAGGCTGAGAAAGTCCCAATGTTTCATGAATGACTGTACAAAGAGACGTTCAATATAAGTATTTCCTGGCTGGGTTATGTCTACTTCTTTTCCTGTTATGGGGGACAGAATGTAGCCAGGGGAAATTCATGTCATCCATGTCGACTCGCTCACACACACCACAAATATATAAAATAAGATATGAAAAGGCACAGGCACTCAAGAACACAGGCAAATGTATATATACCTGCCATTCCCACGCACCCAAAACAAACTTATTAATTAGCTTCTTCTGTCTGGCCCCCTCTCTACGCTGGTCTAGCAGAGTGACTCTCCAGTCCTCTAGAGGAATGCCAGTAAGATCCTGTTCCACCACAGTCCGACCACCACCAATCACACTTTCCTACCACAACTCTGGGCAGTTCATACTGCGATATTGGTCTGTTGACTGGCCTCGACGATGAGAATGACTCAGAACTACAAGGCCCAAGGATTGCTAATCCATGACCTTCTTAGAAAGATAAGCGGAGAAAGTCGGCTCTATCTTCACCACACTGCAGTGAGGGTCATGAAGACCGAGCTCTACTCTAGTAGCATCTGCAGGATCATGCTGCTGCGCTGCGTTGAGAAGAGATTCGTCCAGATGAGTGCAGTAATTATGTGGTTAACCTTGGCAAGTAGTGGAGGCTAGCTGATTATTGGTACAGCTAAAGGCCCGGAAGCTGGAGGCACGGCTAGTCGGCTACAGTGGTGCACTGTGTGGCAAACCGAAACCAGGCTGGGGCTAAACTCCCTCTGTCTGAGAGGAAACTGTTAAATAGCCATACAGAGCCCCCTCTGTGACTGTGTGTGTGTTTCAGTAAGGAGTACCTTTGCTGAGGAGTGTGGTGATAGCTGAGGTTCACTAGGTTCAGTCACACTGTGAATGTAAAGACCGCTTTGTGTGTAGGTGTCTAATCTGTCACACATTCACCAAATCACTAGCCAATGTCAACTAGGGCTGCAGCTATCGATTCTTTTTGTAATCGATTAATCTAGAAATTAATCGATCGATTAATCGGATAATTTTTTTTGCGTTTTGAAACAACCAAAACAAATAATGTATAACGAAAATGATGTGGCTGTAAAATGATCAAGCATTTGGCTTTTATTTCTCAAAAGAACAGAGGTATTTATTCCAACTCCAACATTTGGCAATTTAATTGAATTAAGTTTCATGCTGTAATCTAGCCCTGACATCAAAGTAAATATCTGTTTTATGTAGATTTCTACATCTGCAGCATTTACCATTAGACTACTAACAAATAATATATCATTTCGGGGGTGAGCCTATTTTCTATGGTAACCTAGCAACCTGTGTGTGTGTGTGTGCGCGCGCGCGCACGCGGAAGAGTGAGAGACGAGGGTGTGTGTGTAGGTTTTTTTTTAGGCTATACTCTCTTGCAATTGAACGTGAATAAGTTTACCAGTTAAAAACATCAAAGCTAAACATCATATCTAGTCAAACCGCATCACAACATCGCTACAAATACAGTATGTGATTAAAATCAGCGGCTGCTTAGGCTACGTTACCTTGTTTCAGGCAGCGACGCTCGGTGAAACGGCGTGGAGCGGATGTTTACGGTTCAGATGCTGAAGTCGTACTGTCAGTTCAGTAGACACATTGCACCTTGTTCTCTTCCAAAACTTTAGACATTCTCTGCCGTTTCTGGACATCTTTACTCTCCGCCATCGCGCTAACTAAATTCAAAATGTATCACGCGCTAGTGGTGTGCTTCCTGAACAACGGTCCGTGTGGAACAATCAGATCCCTGCGCGTATAGTGCGCGTCATAGGAATTTAACGAGGCTTCGAGGCAGAGTTTTTGCCTCGAGGAATTTTTGTAATCGAGTAACTCGAGTAACTCGATGAATCGTTTCAGCCCTAATGTCAACCCAGACACACATATATACACTCCATTTGGATTAACTCAGAGCCCTCTTCATTGACGTCTGACATCTTTTATAAACCATTTCTCTTGGTTTAAAAGTCATCCTGGACAAATAATTTACAAGCAAACAATCAAACAAACCTTTTCTGTTCCCACTGTGTTGTGGGAAACACTTAACAATTATATCACCATGTAAAACAAATTCTACTGAAAAGTGTCAGATCAAGCCCAATGCTTACTTGTACATACGGAAACCATATGGGCCTGTCACCATAGTAAAGACAGCTTCTGCTGCGCTAATCACTTTGACATGGCAGATGCACAGACTGAGGCATTATTGGCAAAATTAAAGCTACTCCCCCCCCTCCTTTTCACAGTGTGAAACAGCTGTCCAAAATGTGAGAGAGTGGGCTAGAGAGAGAGAAAAGGGGGAGAAATGGAGAAAGAGAGGCTATTGAGGAATGGAGCAATTGCCAATAGCCAGACCCCGCAGTGACTCAGATCGGATCCCCCAGAGTTGATGATTATGTTTTGTTGATCCAGATTTTAGGCTGGATTTGGGGATTTTTGCTCCTCAAACTGGGCCAACCTGAAATTCTGGGTTTGCTCGATGATGTCATATTGTTTGTATGTGTGTGTATGTGGGAAACAAAGAGCAGCAAAAGTGCTCACGGCCATCACTTGGTATTCAGAGTACGTTTTCGGTTGGTGCCAGCCACAGAAGGAGCAGTTAGCCGATCTGGCAGCATCAATTTGTCAGCATACCCAAGCAAAAAATCCTCTGGGGCCCCTGGGAACCAAAGCAGGGCACTGGCAAGAGCACAGAGGGCCTACGGTGACCCAGCAGGTGCTAAATACACACAGCTGTACGCTGATATGAAAAGCACACAAAGATGTACATATCCTTCAATGCGTGCATGCATACTAACAGTGACAAGTTATGAGAAACGTACATACAGTATATATTCCCACTTACACAGCCTTCTCCCCTCATCAGTGCAACACAACGGCATAAACACACACACACACAACTGCAGTGTATATTAACAGCTGCTGTAGAGAAGGGTCAAAGACAGTGCATGTCATGCAGCCTGTCCTCTGAATCATCGGGCTCGCTGCAAGCTGGGACGCCATGTGGAGCGCGCACGCACACACACACACACACACACACACACACACACACACACACACACACACACACCTTCCCTGACCTTTGATGTTCAATGCAGCATGCACACATCTCCTCACCCACACCCCACTTCTATACATACATAAAGAGTGTGTAGAACCACGGGGCATCATAAACTCACAGCCTTTAATACACAAAAAATAAGTAGCACAACACTGTTCTGCATTTCTGTATATCAATCAATCAGACTTTATTTATATAGCACTTTTTATACATGCAAATGTAGCACAAAGTGCTTCATACAATAGTATTTCAGCAGAAGTAAATTATAAGCTACATTCCAGTTATATTAAGGAACAAAGAAAGAAAGGTGAGAATGAAAATGCAGAATAGTTTTGAGAAGCTAATAAACCTCACTCATTAATCTCCACTGCTGCCACTGGACATAATGCCAGTGAAAATATAGTCAGATTTCTTTTGATTATTCTTCCCACCTTAGAGCAACATGTTCACATCAGGCAAATAGTTACCAACTCATTACAGTCCTCCTCTATTGCTGTTAAATTGCAGTCATTTGTGTCTCTTAGGCAAATAGACTAAGTGCTAAGCAAGCAGATGTGCCCAGGCTGAATTATAATTGCCTTGACCAAATCTCTTTCTCAGCTGTTAAGACAATTATGTCTGCATACTCTATATACCTCTGGAAAACGTGCATATGTGCAGGAGGCAAATATTAATAAACACAGTAACTCACACATCCGTACACCTGCTATATGCTACTATTTTGCATGTACATGTATGGTATGTGGTTGGTGTACTCACATTCAGCCCCATATAAGCAGTCAAGCCTTGTATGAGACATTACCGGAGGAGTGCAGTGAGACCTACTTGGCCCTCGGTTTAAAAAAAATAAAAAATAAATAAAAAGGTTTTCATTTATCCTGTGGATAAAGTGAGTTACATAAAAAGATTGTTGTATGCCAATTTCCCTCACCTTTAACACACTGGCTGCAAATGCCATTGAGGGAAACAGGCTTTTATGCCCTATGGACCTTTTATGCGTGTGTTCGAATGCATGAACAAGAAAATATTGTGCAACAGAATCGAGAGTTAGGAAAAAGAGAGAGCTTGTGGGTTCAATGTTCTACGTGTATGAAATTCCGACAATTTTCCTAAAAGAGAAACTCAAACTGTTGAAAATGATCTAGCTTCTTGCTTCCTGCCATAGAAGCATTAATGCCTTAAGTACGTTGAAAAAAAAATTGACATTGTGCTCACATAATCACCCATCCTAATTATCTTCTCTTCCTCCCCCCCTCCATCTACGCACTCACTCTTTTCTTTTCGTACATTGTAATTTCTGTATACCTCTGAGGCATGCCGTCCAATCAAATGGAAAAGAAACGGGAAGGATGGTTGGAGACAGATGAGAGGAGCGAGTAGTGGCGAGGACGGAGAAAGAGAAAAGTGAAAGAGAGAGGAAATGGGAGTAAAACAAGTGGAACGAGTGAAATTGACGAGAGAGAGACAGAGAGAAAGAGTGGGTAGACTCCGGCGGCGGCAGGGTTGAAGCGTCTGCCGAGCGTTGCGGATGTGATGGCACGATGATGATGGTGTTGATTCACCGCTGGTAGGAAATCAGAGAGGAGAACGTTTTATTATCACGGAGCTCAATTACAACGTAATTTCTCCCCGCAGCGACAGCCTCTGCTGGGCTCCTCGTTGAAGCTGATTTGGGAGGCCTGCGGCGTCTGGAGGACCAGTGAACGACTCAGCGGTGCGGTGAGATGTCCCCACTTGAGACGGGAGAAGAGGATGAGGCGGGAGAGAACGCCCGGGGAGTGGAGGAGTGGGAGCATGCGGGGAAGAAGAGGGTGAGGAAGCCGTCAAGGAGAAGGACGCAAATGAAACGGCGTTAAGGCGTGTGTCTGCGTTTAGAACTCGCAAGCAGCTCTGCCCTCGAGGTGTTCGGCAGAGTGGAGACAGGCAGGAAGGACGGACAGGATCTAAATGCACTGCTGAGAGAGAAAACACCTGTTCAGTAATGAGCACGAGCTCTCTGGCTGCTGCTGCTTTAACATGAATACTGAAGAGCAGCTATTCATGTGGTTCACAGAGTGTTTTATAATTGTATTTACTCTCAAAGTGTGTGTGTGTGTGTGTGTGTGTGTGTGTGTGTGTGTGTGTGTGTGTGTGTGTGTGTGTGTGTGTGTGTGTGTGTGTGTGTGTGTGTGTGTTGTGCATGAGTCAAGGGGAAAGGAGCATGGAGATAGAGGCCTTTGTGTACCTGCAAGCATGTGTGTTTGTGAGAGGGAGATTGCGTGGGTGATTGCATTATTGTGTATTTTTTATTTTATTTTATGCATTCTGTAGGTGTGCACCTTTAACACCGAGGGGACGCTGAAGAGTGTGTGGGAGTGTGTATGCACTTGTATGCATTGGTGTGGATATTTGCAGGTGTGTACATCTAACTAGTATGTCCTGGCTGTCCCCAGTGTACCTTCCAAACATCCCGTACAGAGGCTGCCCTGAGGCAAAGGCATCTGCTGCACTGACCTCTCAGTGAGGGATTATTTAACACAACCTTGACCATAAACCCAAACCTTGATTATTCTCTCAATCTACCAGGAACTGTGTCATGTGTATCTACCAATGGCTGAAAAATGAGGTAATTCTGTAGCTATTAACTTCTAGGTCAAACACCACCCTTCTACTACTTCAATTAAAGTGCTCATATTATGCTCATTTTCAGGTTCATAATTGTATTTACAGGCTATATCAGAATAGGTTTACATGGTTTAATTTTCAAAAAACAACATATTTTTGTTGTACTGCAAATTGCTGCAGCTCCTCTTTTCACCCTGTGTGTTGAGCTCTGTTTTAGCTAAAGAGTGAGGCATCACACTTCTATTCCATGTTTGTTGGGAGTCGCAGATGCGCAGTAGCTAGGTAAGGACAACTAGCCTTTATGAAGCAGAGTATGAGGGAGTGCCACGCTAGCAGCTAGGTGAGAATTATAATGTGTGTTACAAAGTGACGCATGTTCATCACGGAAGTAATGGACTACAATTTTGGAGCAGTTTGTGAACAGTGTTTTTTGTTGGAGATGGTAAGTCCCTTTGGGGTGGACTTTGGGCTTTTTCACTTTGCAAACCTATAACGTGCACAAAAAAGATATATAACACAATAAAGGAAAGGAAAAAAGCCAAAAAGCATAATATGAGCACTTTAAGGTATTCTTACAGGAGACTGAATACTAATGTTACAATGTTTCCTTTAACTAGCCTTGTCCAAGTATGTTTACATAAAAAATAGATCAAATGACTTAGTAAGGTGAAAGGTGTATCTTGTAGTGGCAAACAGATTATTCACTCAGATTATTCAGAATCACAACTCCAAATGAATGAAAACGTTGCTCTGTAATTGCTGTATGTGTGAATAAGCTACTGTCTGCTAACAACTTGTTAACCATATCATTATAAGGTGATAATATATCAGTGTTGTATTTACAGTATGTCAAACTGCTCAAAGGTTCCAAAAAAACAACAATTAATGCAGGTTTAAAGTTGTATTAAACATTATTCCATATTTTTTTAGACAATGTATATATTCCTTATCTGCTTACTCCACATTGTGAGAGATTTTTTTTTTTTTTTTTTAAACGTTTTATTTGAAGTTTCAGTTGGAGTGTTGGTGCCAATTTGCCTTGGTCCAGACCTTTGAATCTGCCTACTCCACCGAGTTCACTGATTCGTCTGGCATCATGACATGAAACAGCGGTTGAAAAAGGAATCAAGCCTATGAGCACTGCGGGGGGGACTAACGATTAGTCAATCAGCGCCATGGGTGGGACTAACGACGTTTGTCAAGCTTTCTCAATACGGCCCAACATCGTACAGTAGTTTGTTTCTACTTCGCTCCGCTCCATTCAGTATGATGGCATGGCTACGCATCAGTGTTAACTTACAATTAAGTTAGATTAGGCGGAACAGTGTCTGTCGTGATTGGTTAGGGAAAATTGAATCCCCCCCCCCCCTCACCCATGGATATCGGTTAAAGTGTAAGCAATGTCAGACTAAAGATGAAAACAAAGTGTAACGAGTTGACAATTCTATATATATTTAATTGGGTAAATATCAATATGCTTTTCTACAAAGAAGCCAAAAGTTCTGAAATATTGAATATTGTTCAAACACAAGTAGACATACAGGAGCATGAACTGTCGGATCAGATTCAATAAGATTAAAAAAAATTGTTTTATGACATATGATGCCAATGTTACATTACTTGTAAATATCTTACTTACTGTAAAAGCCTTTCACTTAATTGTATAGACATTTCTCTGCATTTATGATGATGATTATATCATTGGACTTCTGTGCCTAAGTTCCCCTCATTTTATAGCATTGGACTCTGAAATGTTATTCAGATGTAGATAATACAAAGAGGTAAGTGTCCATCGGGGTGAATATTTAAACCTGTGGAAACAACCCGTTTTAAATGGCAGTGCAGAACTGGGATTATTGGGCAGATTGCCTCAACCATCCTCTTCAGAGTAATCCGGAATCAGAGCTCTGATTTAGAGATGCTTCAAAAAACCAGCTTGATCAGTGTCTTGGCATCAGTTTACCTCTAAATCCTAAACTTCACCAACCAAGGGGAAAATTACAGACCTGATCCGTGCATGCTTGGAGGCCATTTGGCCATTTGGAAGTTTCCAAGAGTCTCCAACTACACAGTCTTTGCCAGCCGGGCCCAAGCTACACTAACAAGCCTTCAAACCAAACCAGGTTCCCCTGAGGATTATGCCGGGATTTGAGTCAACGTCGGATTTGTAGAAGGGATGAGACGTTTATCTTTTCTCCCCCCCCCCCAACATTTCTTCTCTTCTCTTTCTTTCTTCTGTCTTGCATATCTGTCTCTCTTTCTCCTCTCACTGTCTCTTCTCTTCTTAATCACAGATAGAGACAAGTCTTCTGGGCTGTTGGCATTCAGCTCCGGTAGTGAGAAGAAGAAAAAAGGAGGAGGAGGAAGAAGAAAAGCACTGCTGTCAGATCCTCTCCTCTTGCTCCACGGGACTGGAAGGACAAAAGCTTTCTCCGACAGGCCGGATCGCCCCTACCCAGCCGACGTGTCATCACCATACTGCCACGTACTCTTTTCTGTTTCTGTCACAAACTCCCCTGTCTTATTAGAATAACACAATACATGGGGATTAGTGCATGGTGTGTTGAGGAGGAGATAGCAAGGCATGCTCAGTGTCATTAGTCTGTGTGGGTGTGATTACATGTTCATGTGCATTTGGGTGTTACATGTGGATCAGCGTGTTGCATGTCAATATTGCGGCACTGCAGCAATTCCAGAGAAATGGGCAATCTCCAGTATACTTTGGCATCGACATGGCTGTCAAGTGTTTTTCATTGTGATGTGACCATTACGGTTGAGAGACAAACACATCCTCTAGTATCTAATGATCCCCTACAGAAGTATATTCACTGTGAATGCTGTCAGGGCTACAATATAGATGCTATAGAAACAGTAAACTCTGTGATAAAGGCTGAAAATCTGCAACAAAAAGGATATATGCCACTACAGTCAATTTGACCTGATGAGAATGCAGCCTCTCATCATGTCCCATCTCCCAGCTTGGCATCTTACACCATAAGAAGAAAATTCACTTGTGTTCAATTATAGAAAAAACATGATCCTCTCTAAAATACAAGTCTCCACAGAATTTGTGTATTAAAACACAATGAAAAACACACTACATTTTGAACAACTGATGCCCTTCTGCTGGCTATAAATAATGATTAGTGTTAGCCAAGGTTGTATTTTAGCTACAGTAATTGTCATGTTTTATGCTAATGAGGAATTGGTAAAAAAAATATATAATAATGTATGTTACCTCAAATTCAGAGTTTGTAAGGCATAATTAGAAATTAAACTTAACAGTTTGAAATGTAAACATTAGGGCTGGGCAACGATTAAAAGTTTGAATCTATCGCATGATTTCCCTGATTAATTGCTATTAATCGCATTGTTATACGCAAAATCCAATAATTAATTCAAAAGTAGTGTATAGTGCAATTTTATTTTAAATGTTCTGCCATATGAACTAAAGTGCCATAACATTTGTTCTGCAAACACTTAACATCAGCATTTTGTTTATACAGTAGCAGTTAAATAAAATATTTAGTGTAAATCTCAACTTTAACAATGTAATCAAAGCAAATACAAAATTAAAGCTTATTGCCACTGCCAGGGCATTCATGTTATCCTGTTTGTTATATACTGTATATAAAAAAAACTGCACACAAACTCCTGAGCCACAATCATAACATTAAAACAGGCAATTTCTTTCTTTTCTTTTTTATCAGGGAGTAGCATAACCAGTCTATGTTCAGTACCAAATGTCTCTCCTCTGTTTTCATTACAGTCAGAGCATGTGAATGCAGCGCCCACTGTTCATCAATATAATGCACTGTAACTCTGAGGTAATTATGGTTACCCAGTGATGTCCGGTAGTCCCCAGTGAGAGCAACTGTGGGTTGCACATTGTTAAGCTGTCGCTTTTGCAGTCCTCTACTTTTCATACAACTCGTGTATTCATCTTGTGATGGTGCGTCTTGAGGGAATCTCATACCTGCCGTCATTTGTTGCGATTCTCCCCATCACTAACCGGCCTGCAGTCTGTAGCTGTCCACTTCACTATGGCGTTTGTTAGCTTCTCTTTCCTTTGCTTATCTATCCTTCTCCCACACGCTGCATCTAACGTAGTCTGCCGAAGCCTTGCATCACTGTTTGTTTTGTTGAATGATTTGCTGGTATCAACTGTGTGTATTGCATTTAGGTGACATTTCAGACTGGAAGTACTCCAGTGATAAGAAAATTGGTCGACTGCGCCGTCTAGAAGAACTTTAAAATGGAAATGGCCATGTAAAAGTTCGTACCCTTCTCCACGTTTGAGATTTGTTTATCCACCCAATTCTTTGCTTTTCTGGTTCCTGTAAGCGCGGGCCGGTGTGCCAGTTTAGCTGGTGATCATGTTAACTTGTGATATTTACATGAAATCAGTGAATATTCAACAAGGCCCTGCCCTGCGTTCTGCCCCGATTCCGCCCCTCGAGTGCCAGAGGTTCACATTTTCACAAAGTGTTTGCAAGTGAGACAAAATAATGGATATCGCTGAAAACATCACCAGTTTATGTGTAATACATGTCCGTTTAAGCATTATCCACACAAATACGACACATACTGTATGAACGGAAAAAAGCTAGCTGGGACTAGAACCTTGGATGACATGGACAAAAAAGTTGACAGACTAGCTTCTGTCATCTATACCACTACACACCGCTGAAAAGTGTTTGTGATTTCTATCTATACTTTGGACTTTTAGTCTAAGTTAACACAGGTTAACATATGAGAGAAATATACGCCAATGTTAACTGGTGATATCACAATTTAACATGGGCAAATGTAAGCCTCGAAACAGTAAAAGTAGATTCATCTTCATCTTTGCTCACATACCAAAAACCTAACTAATGTACAACAAACAGGCTTAACACTTTATTCCGTTTTGGGAGTAAAAATGAAACAGTCATGCGCAAATGTGATAATTTATCAATGTTATTAATGTGTAGGCCTATCTCAGCACAGACAGTCACTTTCAACCTGTGCCACAAGTCAACTGATTATAGTTGTGTTTCATTTCATTAGACCCATATTAGGAATATGAAACAGCAACATATCTGAATGTTATCAAACTCTCTCAGTACATCGAAGCTTTTAAACCATATACCATAATGACCATTTTGTGTCGTCAAAGTAGGCCAACAAATTAGTCAGCAGTCAGCAATAATTGTCAGCGTTAATGAGTTAACGCGATAATAACGCGTTAACTTGCCCAGCCCTAGTAAACAAATGTACCTTTACTTATGATCTTAAAGCCCCTAAAAACATCATATCTTAAAGAGATACTCCAGCATTTTATCACTGCTGTTCCATGGGGATTTATGAGACCGATTAAAGAAAGAAATCCAAATCTGTGAATCAGAGGTCGAGATCCTGATTTTTAGTCCCTAGTATGGGTCAAGATCCAAAAATGCTGGAGCCTACATTTCCTGTTAAGCAACTGGAGTCTTTTGTGAGACCCTCCCTTGTTGGTAAACAGTCGCTTCTTTCAAACTCCATAGACTTTATTAATTTCCAGTCTCCAAGCCCAAACCGAGATAACCCTAATGACACCACGATGACATCATCAGGGCTATTTTCTCAGGCTGACCAAAGCTGCTGCAGAGTTTTAACAGCAGGAGTGTACAGGAGCTGTTCTCCTTTGAGTAATTCGATAACATTAAATATTCATCACTATTTAAAATCTATAAAGAAATTATTAAGAGTCAAAAACTCCACAATACAGTGTGTGTGATCAGTGCTTGCAAACAATCAATAAAATGGCATCACACTTTGATTTAAAACTGCTAAACTCTGATTGGTGCACAAAAATACATGCCACCACTTTCCCCCAACTAAGCCACGTCCACTTCAAACCTGTTTCAAGACAAAAAGCACAGACACAGAAATCTCTAATGTGAAATAAGAACACCTGTTCTAACTTTGTCAGATTACTTTGCGTTTAATTAGAAAACTGTTGCTCATAATAAGAAGCTGATTGAGAAAATAAGTAGGGGCTTCAAATTCAGTCTTTTCCTCAGTTCAGATTAGGCTCTGAGACTCATGCTGTGTGCATGGTCTTAAAAATAAAAAGCCGATCACACGGTACTCTGAGTCTTAGTTTTCACAAGCTATTTCATTTTGTTGTATTGAAAATTGTAACCAAGGACCCAATATCACATCCCACCTAAAAGCCTAATGGCTAACAGAAACTAGTGCGTTCTCCCACATTCAGAGACTGAATCTTTAAATCTGTACTAAGATCAAGAAGTCAACAATAATCTGATTAAAGTTCAAACCACAGCAAATAATTTACAATATTGTCCATTGAGTTACATTTTTTTTAAATGAACAGTTCAATGTGATGATGATTCAAAATTCTGTAACTCAAGTACAGCAGTTGTTACCGATTTCGATTTATAAAATACAGGAGATCTATTTAAAGGGATAACACTACAACTAGTAAACAGCAAGGGAGTTGAGCCATTGGCCTAATAACCCCTCCATATGGTGATTGTCTAGTCCAAACCTGTGTGTGTGTGTGTGTGTGTGTGTGTGTGTGTGTGTGTGTGTGTGTGTGTGTGTGTGTGTGTGTGTGTGTGTGTGTGTGTGTGTGTGTGTGTGTGCAGCCTTTTATCCCTGTGCTAAGTATCAACATGGAAACCCGACTTCAGATAAAACTAATTCAGCTCCCCATCAGCCTTGTCTTCCTCTCTCTCTCTCAGGGCTGTCTGCTAAGCCTCTTACCTATGGGATTATTGGCAACGCTAGGTATTATATAGCTTCATTCATCTGGATGATGCGTTATTAATGTGTTGGGCAATGAAACCATCTGTAACGGCGGCAGGGGATGATGGGAGGATGAGGGCAAGATTGGGGTGGGGGGTTGGGTAAGAGGCAGGCTGTCTCACAGAGGCAGGAGAGACGGCTGGACAGGAGTGGTGGTGGTGGTGGGGTGTGTGTGTGTGTGTGTAAGGGGGGGGGGGGGGGGGTTTGTTTGAATAGACTTGACAGATAAACGGTACTCATGATCTTTGATTTTGCAGTTTTCCAGATGTGGAACACAAAGGCATCAAGCTGAGCACAGAGCACACACAGACATGCAGGCATGTACACAGTCTAAATGAGGAGAAAGGATAGTAAATTGCATCTATGTTACTGTAAGCCTTCTCAGACATGCATATTACTCTGTAAATGTACTGCCAAAAAAGATCCTGAGTTTATTTTCTTATCCTTTCCTGACCCTTTCAGACATGTGTCTGTAACATTTCCATGTTCATATATCTGTTAAAGTAATGGGATTTGGGAGATTTTGGACATGACATGAGAGAGGACTCTTTTCACCACCATTATCAAAATGAGGGAATACAGTATGTATAGGTTGGTAGGTTTAAATATCAGTACAGTGTCAGAGACATGGAGAATCAACACCTTACAACACTTGATTTTTCGCTTCATTGTTTCCCATCTCTAGGTTTCTGTAACAGAAAAGCTCCATGCTGACTCTGTTCAAACATGGCAGGACCATTTTGAATGGAGCTACAACACTGTGTTAACTGATCAATCTTTTAGACAATAAGACATTAGAAAATAGTGACAAAATGCGTGTCAGAGTTTCCCAAAGTGATATCTTCAAATAGTTTTGTTTGTCTGACCAACAGTGCAAAACCCAGAATGTTTAATTTACAATTTTATAAAGCAGAGATAAGTCCTCAGATTTGAGAAACAGGAACCAATTGTTGCGGATTAATTTTTTGTTGATCAAATACTTGGCAACAGACTGGATGATGAGTTAATAAAACCAACATTAAGAAATAGAATCGTCTAAATTCATAATAAAAAAATACACATTTTGCTTTCATATGATTCCCATCCCATTGCAGTCCTGTGTATTCAAACTCAAAATGTCATTCAAATGACATAAATTGAAGAAAAAAAAACTGTACAGTAAAACTGCCAAGTACTGAAAGTTGACACTGACTGCTTGGTCAGAGCGCTTGTCTTCTCATTCTTTAATCGCATATGAAAAGCTCTTGTATGGAGCTTTTGATGAATACTTGGAGCCATTTTTTATGTAGAATACTGTACATTTTGTGCTGGTGATAATCCATCAAAACACTGTTTTCTATTAACTTGACGATGCAGTTATCCATTTGCCCTATTAAATATAATACTGTAATGGAACTTGCTCTCCTCTCATCTGCTCAACAAGAGTCAACATACTTGGCATGTCTGTGAGTCATGCCAGCAGGTTTTCTGCTGGCATGTCTGTGAGTCATGCCAGCAGGTTTTCTGCTGTATTAGTAGTATTTCTAACATCCCGACCCTTTACACTCAGAGAGACAGTGGAGGACAGTGAGAGAGAGAGAGAGGCAGCTGCCTGTGCTGTCAACAGATTACACGGATACCACACTGAAGAGGCCTGCAGTACTTTCAGCACCTGTACTAGAAGTGTCTGTGTTGTGATGTTTGAGCTGCTATGGCTACCTGAACCTTGGTCTGCAAACAATACATGGTCTTTTTAAAGATTCAACTGATATTTTGCATATGAGGAGGATCAGCTCAGTAAAATAGCATGACAGGGTTCTAATGGTATACTGCATTATGATAATAAAAGGTTTTTCCGTTGCAGGTTTTTGAAGGATTGTTTTCATGTATACAAATTACACTTCAACATCAAAGTGTGTCTGGGTTTTCCTTGTGTCTCTTTCAAGTCTGAGGTGCATACTTCCTCCCTCAGATCTGAATACGTTCCCACCTCTCTTCGAGACTAACGGCACTTGAAAAAGAAGCTCTCTGTTTGCGAAATCACGACAGATGGTCGGACTGATGGGCAGGCTGTACTTTACTTTTCCCTCATTGCAGGTTTTACAGAGTAACACTTTATTGATGTAATGATTGGGACGTTTGAAATTTCAAATCACACAGTGCATCTTCTGGGTGTCTCCTGACTGTAATTACGTATTTTCAAAGGTCTGTTTAAAGCAGAATGGCTCACACCCCGAGACAAATTTACTTTCGGGGAGTGCCAATTTAACTGCCAATTACCAATGCTAAAGTGGCTTTGCTAAGATACAAAAACCAGCACAGACAGTGACTGGCACATAAAATGGCACTGAAAAAAACTGCATTGCCTGGAACAGAATGTAAGGATGTAAAACATGTGGGAAAGGTGAGAAATGTGGTTTTGTTACAAGGTGAATGAAAAGACTTGGAGTACAAGTAGGGCTGGGTATTCTTTTAAAAAACTCAACTCCGTCAAATACACTGCGCTGGACTTCACCACACCACATACTGCACGGGTTGTAGTTGCTGCGGTAGTAGGCCAATCACAGGTCCCATTAAATCGAAGAAGGCCTGTGGTAATTGGCTGCAAGCAAAACCATATAGTCATTTCTTTTTTCATCTGGGTACAAAAATGATTGAATACAGGTATAATTTGACTGAAGAAGTTTCGATACAACTTGGTACTAGAGCTAAAGATTAATCGATTAGTTCTCAACTATTAAATTAATTGCCAACTATTTTGATAAGCGATTAATCGTTTGAGTCATTTTATTTTTTATTTTTTAAATGATCTGATTCTAGTTTCTTAATTATATACATTTTCTAGTTTATCACTCCTCTTTGACAGTACATCATCTTGGGCTTTGGAAAACACTTTTACATTTTTTACAATTTTCTGACTGATTTTGTAGACCAAAACAACTAATCGATTAATCGAGAAAATAATCAACAGATTAATCGACAATAAAAATAATCATTAGTTCCAGGCCTACTTGGTACTGGGTTATTTTGGTGACACCTTAAAGATATTGTGTACCCATACCTAGCCTTAAGTACAAGGCACAACCTGCTTATATACTGTACATTTTGAGCATGGAAGCCCATGTGGATACATTTTCAAAAAACTAGTACATTTTATCAACACATGCTGTGAATTTGGAATTCGAACAGTTCATTACAAACCGAATACTTGATTTGATCCCAAGTTCAAACTGGGGAAAAGGAAATTGAACTGTGTAACTATATATGTGTATGTGGGTGTGTGTTTGTGTGGAGCAGCTTGCCTGCATCCACGTATGAACATCATTTTGGGTGGTTGTGTGAGTCAGCAGCACTGTGATCATGGACACAGTGGGATGAATCACATTGTGGTTGTGGTGCTGGTTGGAGAATAGAAGGGTAGCAACAATGGACTTCAGCAAAGCTCCCAAATGCAAAACATATGTACAGTGCATTGTTAATTGTACTGTACATGATTAAAATTCCAACAACAATCCCAGCATGACTGAAGCGTTTCCAAAGTTCCCTTTAATGTTAATTCTGACGGTCTTTGACAAACATCTTTGAGCTCATTTATTCTCATTAAATCTTGAAAAAACGCCTCAAAGACTTCTATTGTAGTTAGTATAAGTTGCCACCACCATATAAGAATAAGTGTTATCTGAAGTTACATGAGAACATTAATATCTGGCTATTTACAGTCACATATGGGAAACCCCACAAAGCTGATTTCTTCCATTTTATGCTTCTCTAAATTTAGTGTTTCTCTCTTTGACACAGTGTACAACATGTTCTGTCAGTCTCAAACTATTCAAGCACTTTTTTGCAATCTGCAGCAAGTGAGCCACTGTAAGAAAATACTTGTGGGGAAAATCTTTAAAATAAAATATAATGTAAGCATGTCATGTATGTATTATCACCATACTGTGGAAACGTGTAGAAAAAAACTCACAATGTGCATTCTCAGATGGATTGTAATCTTTGCCGTAGGAAACCATTAGAAAAACTCAGTGCATTGGAAAAAGTGTACATCAGAGGTAATGTTACATGTAATACCATGACTAACAGGGAAACTCTTTACAACATGTGTGAGCTGGACACCCGCCGGGCAAATGGGGATCACGACAGTATACATCTACCGCCGGCAGATGGAAAGAAACTGCTGACAACCAGATGTGGATTTTGGAGTCAGACGCTTTTTCAAACCTTTACTCATTCTCCTGCTGAAAGTAGGTTGGTTTAATTCTGGCACATTAACCGTTTTTCACACCGTCACTAGGACCGCCTTAATAAGCACCTATTAATAATAATTGTGATGCTATCTCCTGTAATAAACTGATGTCAGGCAAAACAAGACAGACTAATTAATAAGTATAGGAATTTTTGATGGGGACTTTGCAACAGGTAGCCACAGCCAAGACTTAACATTCACAGCTAACATAATGTCACTGATGTGATTATTTCCAGATACATAAGGCAGTGGCGATGTGAACAATAAGCTGTGGTGTCTGTTGGACTAGAGAAGAAAACATCTTCGCTCTCTGGCAGCATTTCCCTCAAGAGACACAACAGGAGACCACTAATGACAACTGTAGCCCCTGCCTGCTGGGATCACAATAACACATCCAAAGCTATGCATAATATTTCCATCCAACACAAGTTATTACACAGAAATTCTGCTATTGTCATACTGTAGCTTCTGGCTCATTCTATTCTGGATCAAAGTGCTGCTATCCCTTCTCTCAGGCGTAGTGCCTCATATAGCATCAGTTGGCGCCTTTGCGTCACCCTTAGGCTGGACATCTCTGTCTTGCCAAGTCTCTCTCTCTCTCACACACACACACACACACACACACAGCGTGTCACTATCTTTGTGGGGACCTGTCATTGACATAATGCATTCCCTAGCCCCTTACTCTAACCTTAACCATCACAACTAAATGCCTAACTTTAACCCTTACCCTTACCATAACCTAATTCTAACCCTAAAACCAAGTGTTAACCCTCAAACAGCCCTTTAAAGTTGTGGGGTCCAGCATTTTGGCCCCACAAAGCTGTCTGGACCCCACAAGTATACTGTATTCCTGGTTTTTGGACCCCACAAATATAGTTTAACACACACACACACACACACAGGAAGAAAGAAAAAATTAAAATGCAGTGATTAACCAGTTGAGAGACTGCACGGGGCCCAGGGTGACCAGATGAATGTTAAGAGTCTGGGGGCCACAACACTGCAGAGAGCTGGTTGACAGGCAGCAGGCGAGCTGAGTGGCTGGTATACTGACTGGCATACAGGCTGTGTGAAATGCCTCAAGGCGATGGAGGGATGAAAGCTTTTCTTTGAAAAGGTCATGGGTGCAGATCCACTGTGTGTTTTAACAGTGAAACATGTGGACCAACCGGTGTTGATGCCGTGTGAATATTTTCTAACACAACTCATCCCCAGCTCCTGTTAAGTCACTGAATTACTAATTCATGTACAGAGCAGGAATATTGCAGTAATTCTGTACAGCAAATAATAACAATACCCTAAAGTGTTATATCACTAATGAGTACCTGCAGGACTATTACAGGGATATTACAGTGATAATTCTTCAGAGGATTCTTTAACTGTCGGGAAATAGACTCAAATATATCCCGTCCTTTAGCAAGACTTTGTGCTGTGGAGATGCCGGCAGGTGGGACAAACAGTCCTACCAGATGAAGCGAGTGAGTCACTGTAAAGTCTGCAAAGGAGACAGATGATACAGTGCACAGCTCCGAGTGACTGACTGAGCGCAGAGGCCACAGTGTATCACACTACATCAAAGCCGGTTATCTACTGGTTGCATGGTGGCTACGGAGTAGGCTATACTTGAATGGCTGGCAGCTTTGCGAAGGGAAAGCGCTGCATTCTTGCCAGGAAACAACTGCGTCCAATTTCTTTAGGGCAGCCTATTGCTTGAGAGACCACGCAAGCAAGAAACTTAATTTTGGAGAATTGAATTGCAGGGATCAGGTTGTGAAAATTAATCACATGCTGCGCAGAAGCACTGTACAAATTACATGACCCTCTCTGTGTGTAGCCTCCAGGGACAGGTGGAAGCAGTCAGTGAAGTCTACAAATAGCCTACACATTCAGCCAACACAAATTCTGAAATGTTCAATGAGCAATGCATGGTATCAGCTCCTCTACTTCTAAATGGAGACAGTTCCACAGGCTTCCACTTTAACTCAATTTATTCATTATGTGGGTCTGTATGTTTGCTGTGGCTTCACAATCACATCTAGTGTATATTGTCCTGTGTGTCTCAGGCTGCCACTACCAATACAACGGTTTGTTTTCACAGACAGGTGACTAATCTTTGTACACTCATCAAAAACAACTCTGAAAATTAGGTTATGTTTCAATTTGGCCTCTCAGACAGTGCTGCTGAGCCATGCAGCTACTGTATTTGACTATAAATACCAAATAGACCGTGACAGGTATGGGCTACAACCCAGTGACTCCTCAGCTACTATCTTATGGAAGGATTTGCCCTGTTGTGCTATCATTCTGCCCTGGAGTGAACTAACATGCTGAGTTCAGATTTCATACTCAGCTTTGGCATTTTAATCTGGGCTGGAGTGCGTTGATTTCAACGGCGCAATGTGGTTCCTGTCCCCAGCAAGCATTCAGCTGAGGATGCTCGAAGTGAAAAGGGCTCGCTTGCATCTGTCTTGCTTCAGACATGCTATCATTTCCCTACGAGGCAGCCTCCGTTCAAGTGACAACAGTCAAACATTCACTCATTTTGAGGCCCGGCCGTTTGTCTCCCTGAAAGGCAAACTGAAGATGTTTTGAACTGCCTGCCAACCCCTCCGCGCTTCATCCCCGGCAAGACAGTCTATTTTTTAACGGGGATATGATATGAATACGTCGGTAGCGCATCTGTCTTACCGGCTGCTGTATGTGGCGAGACGTCCCCTTCCCAGGCGGAGGAAGATGCTGCCGCTGCCCCCCGTGCTGGAAATAGTCGTTGCCAGCGGCTTTGTTGCCTGCGACCCGGTCCCTCTTCTCCCGCACATTGGAGCCTCCGTTTTCCCTGTCTTCGCCGGAGTCGAGGCTGCTGAAGTTCCACACAATTAGCGTCTGTACGAGCAGCACCGTGAGGGCTGCTATCAAGGCGGACCGCGACCGGCGGGCCAACCTGCGTGCACACAAGCCGCCAACCATCTTCGCACCGGGCTGCACGGAGCTGGAAGACCGTCTGCTCTGCGCAGCGCGACGGGATGAAGCAGTGGAAGTAGAGGGGACAACGAGAAGGAGGAGGAGGAGGAGGGAGCGAGGCTGAGCTTTACGGTGGCGGAGGCGAGGAGGAGCATCGAGAAGGAGAGGCACAGGGCCCCCGTGTGGTGAAAGTCGGCGAGAGGATGTTATGATGCTCCAGGCTACTGTAGGCCTACTGTCCGTTCTCTGTGAGTGTATGTGTGGGGAGGAATTAGAACCTACATTTTCATTTCCAAGAGAGGATTCTGATAATGACCAAATAGGCTACCCTACCTACAACTGTGAAATTTACAATGCGTAGGCTATATCGTGATTACAAGCCAGGGAGCAGCAATGTTTTTCGCGAAGACGCACTGATCCCAACATGGGTGTAGCCAGGAATTCTGGGTCCCCTGCCCTGATGCAATATTGCCTCGGGCACCTTTTAACTTAATTTAAGATTATTTCCATTTTACACCCCACTGGCTGGATCCCAACTGGAATCCAATAGGAAAATTAACTTGTTCTTCCCTGCCTCCCAGGATGTAAGTTACAGCTGTGTGGTGGAGTATTAGAGATTTGCCCTCCCTTGGGTGTGCCTGGTCATTTGTTCTTGCTCCTTTGCAGATAACTGTTAGGCGGCGCTGTCACTCCCAGTGCTACGAGCTACTATAAATGCTACCACTTCACTTGGCAAAACTCCCTTTTGCATTTAGTTTCCTTATCCCCCACCCCAACATCACATTTTTTACATGCGTTTCCCCATTTCAGATAACACTTATTCTTATATGGTGGTGGCAAGAGTAATGGCAATTTTAAAGTCATTAAATCTCCTCCATTAGGGCCTTTTCACAGTACATTCGACATGTAATAAAGAAATACAGCGATTATTTGGCTCCTTCACAACTGTAATTGAGTTTATTACACCTTAGTGCTTCACCGAACCACATGTTCAATCATTCCTCTGCCACTTAACATGATTAAAAAAGATGCTACTCAAACAGGTGGTCTCCTTGGATTTGTAACTGAATAGATCACATAAAATATTTTTTGTAGCAAATAGGACACCTTGCAAATGAATACACGTAAAGAGCCAGAGCACTTTTACATTTCATACTTCTTATAAATGACCAAAGAAAAAAATCCTTCATCAAAGTATACATATGTAGATCAGTCTGTTTGTCTCTTGACTGCACATAATTAAGAAAAACTATAAAGCGTCTTAAAATTATGATGTCATTCATACTGAGAGGAATATGTCTATCACTTGCGTGTGTGTAGGTAGCTTCATGAATAACAAAAAAATAAATATTGGTTTATATATTCGGAGGATGATGATGTTGATGCTGCCATTCTTAGGCCACGCAGTTATCAAATGAAGAAAAACTCCTGACAATGATCTTAAACTTTGACTTATGAATCAAGAAATTCTTAGTAGAAAGAAAAGTAGGACCTAGTCTCTACCTACAGTATGAAGTGCTAAATTAAACTTCTAGCTAATTCTGAACCTGTGACTCAAGAACTGACGGCAATTACCCCAGAGTGTGGTCACATAATGACTCGCATTGCCGGACCTTCTTTCACAGTGCTGTGGAGGAGGGTCTGGCTAGTCCACACAGCACTCCAGGATGGGAGAAAAACATGCTCTGGTTTATTGGCATTTCTTTAAACCAATCACAACGCCGCTAAGCTCCGAGCGGAGCCACAGTGCTGCTGCAAAATGGCCTGTGGTCTAGACCAGTGGTCTTCAACCTTTTTTAGGCCAAGGACCCCTTAACTGAAAGAGACATAGCAGGGACCCCCTACTATACATATTGAAATGAAGTTGCATATTAAACTGGGCCTAAAATAACGTGTAGGGCAGCCTAAAACCTTTATACATACCTTTTTTTTGGATAGAAAACTAAGCTATTAAAATAGCCTAATAATTGTTGGCATGATTTTATAAATCATGTTTTTATGTTAAAACATACATGTGGCACAGTGAATCCTTAGGATGAACTGTATCTGGGGATGGATATCTAAGTGACTACCTTCCCTATAGGCTAGTAAGCCTATAGTCAGTGGGGAGATAGATAGATAGATAGATAGATAGATAGATAGATAGATAGATAGATAGATAGATAGATAGATAGATAGATAGATAGATAGATAGATAGATAGATAGATAGATAGATAGATAGAGATACATAGATAGATACATAGATAGATAGATAGATAGATAGATAGATAGGCTAATAACATGTTGGATTCATGTTAAGACTTTAATTTTTGAAAAAAACCTTTGCAATAATTTGAAGGCCCCCCTGCATTGACTCTGAGGACCCCCTGTTGAAGATCCTTGGTCTAGACCACACTATAATTTACAAAGACCCAACAATTCCAATAATTCTCCCAAGAGCAAGCATTTAGTGCAACAGTGGCGAGGAAAAACTTCCAGACTAAATAAGGACTAAAGTAATGTCTATCAAAAATGTTCTCCCTCGGGGTGCCCTGGTAGCTCACCTGGTAGAGTGTGCGCCCCATGTACCAAGGGTCAGTCCTTACCGCAGCGGCCCGGGTTCGAGTCCGACCCGTGGCTCTTTGCTGTATGTCATCCCCCTTCTCTCTACCCCCTTTCCAGTCTTCATCTGCCCTATCAAATAAAGCCCAAAAAGCCCCAACAAATAGTCTTTAAAAAAAAAAAAAAAGCTCTCCCAAGCACTGAATCAGCCAATCACAGACCACCAGAGGTTTTGTGTCAGGGCTGCATCACACCATTCATCATGGTTCAGTGCACACCTCTGAAGGAACACTCATCATGCATTATATCCAGTGTCACATATCCTTCAACATATTAAAAGGTCAAGGATAATTATCTGTGGGTTCTTCACTAAGAGCGACACCTTTCACATTACATGTTGACATTTGCTCCATTGTTTATATAAAACATTAGTGCATCTTTAAAGCCTGAACACACTACACCAATTTCACCCCATGAGAAAACTATAGTCCTCACTACACTGAGTGACAACTGTGACATTGATCTAAAGGCTTTGAGCCTGCTAATGGCAAAGTTCTACCAACTAACACTTGTTTGCCTAACCACTCACAACGGACATCTGTGTGTGATGTTAAGGTTACAGTTTCATCTGCCTTATATTCAAACAAGAACTGAAGCTTTTAATGGAAGCTGCCGTACTGTTGGAGGAGTGTTTTCCATTTACCAAGGTCTGACACACAAGGGATGGTTACATCAGACTGTGTTGGTATATGAAAGAAGAGACTGCCTACACTAAGCATTTATCGTTTACTCTGTGGTGTTGAATAAGTGATTGAGCTCTAGGCTACTACAGTCTGCAGATGGGATACATGATTATTAGCCAACAAAAAAAGCCATATTTAATGAGGTTTGAACTGACTGCAGGAGACAAACGATTGATGTACTCTCTATTGCGTTTGTTACACATTCTTTTAATTATTTTTATTTATTTTTTTAAAAAGGTAGACCTTGGCTAACTCAGCTCCCTACGAATACACAGTATTACTTTAGACTAAAGAAAGATAATACACTCAATACTTCATTTAATAATGCTAAAGGAACACACTGACACTCGTGGAAGCTATTCACGGTCAGAGGTTTTTTCATTGAGGTGAATAAATAAGATTGTTGTCCTGACAGACAGCAGATAGCTTTCTGACACATTGATAGCTGGTTGCATGTTGAATGCCAAAATAAGGTAACTAGGGTCAGAAAACATGAAAATCGCTGGATGCTAATTTTGACACCAGACAAAAGTTTAGCATTTCTCAACCCTTGGATTGGGAAGTGAGTTATATACTGTCGTGGCTGCTGAAACAGAAAAAGAAGTTATAATTTTGAGCACCGCACTGTGGTCTTTTATCTCCAGAAATGCCGCAACTGACACACAGACAAAGCATAGTATGCAAAGCCCAAAACAGCTCTATAGAAGACAATGGCAGATATTTCAGAGTGCTCTGACCTTGTGGTTCTTAAATCGACAAGGCAATTAGACATTTCTGCCTTTTTACAATAGCAGTTCATTTTCAGCTTAACTGTGTGTTAAGCTTATCCCTGTACTCTTCTCCCCTATTAAAGAGTTGGAAAAAGAAGCAATCGAGCACATCTATCCAAACTTCAGGCAAAATGAGGGAGAGCAATTTGTTCATGTC
Source organism: Gymnocephalus cernua (assembly GCA_023631565.1). NCBI lineage: Eukaryota > Metazoa > Chordata > Actinopteri > Perciformes > Percidae > Gymnocephalus > Gymnocephalus cernua. The sequence goes on along the minus strand of CM042427.1, from coordinate 32,835,434 downwards.
ACCCCATTTTTCAGGCCATCACATCACTGGCATATAATGCTGCTGGATTGCAGCGCTTGTCACAAAGAAGAGTTGCTGAAGTATTCTGTCATCCTTGTCCAAGTGTTTAATTTGTATTCTCATCACACTGCATTCATAAAGTGTTTGAGCCTTTGAATTGCAGCACAATTTATTAACTTGGTGGTATTTCTGCAGGCAAACCGAGCCAATGCTACAGAGATAAGGCTGCAGACCACAGGATAAATGTTGCGTTGAATTTCAAAATGTCTATATGCTTACAGACACTCCAGATATTTGAGCATCTTATAAATGTTAATTCTTACTTCACCAGGGAAAGCGAGGGACAGGGGCAGAGAGACAGAACTGTGAAGTTGCTAATTACAACAAAAATGAGAGAGGAAGAGAGGAATGAGGGAGGAGATGCAGTCACTGCCATAAATGAGAGCAAAATGAAAGAAGAGCAAGATAAAGAATGGTTAAAAGACAGAACTAAATGTAATTGGAAAGTAGGGGTTTAAGTCAGAAAACGGGAGAGAGAATAGAAAACAATCAAAGCGTGGCATGCACACGCATAATAGGTCTACTAAATCAGTAAAGAGCAAAAGAGAGATACATGAGGACAAAGAGCAGATAAATAAAACAGTTTATGAACTCAAAGTAAAGAGATTAAAAACGGAAAATAAAATGAGAGCAGTTCATGCTCCTTTGGTAGCAGAGCCATGTCTTTTCCCTTTCATTAGCTGTAGCTAGCTCTGTTGCTTAGGGGACCGAGTGGTGTAACTGTCGCCCTGACAATGGTTACCATTCCCTGCGGAACAAGTGCTGATTTTAATTAGAGCCAACCTCTTTCACTCGGAGAGACGGACACACACATACTGACCAGAGTAGCTCGCTTGGAGAGTCAAGCAAGCATGCACCTGTCCTCACTAACATCCTGGGAGTCTTCTGAGCTACGAAGAACAGCGAGACAGCCAGGTAGAGAGCGAGACAGATGAGCAGGCAGCTGGTGGAGTGAGGCTGGGACAGGAGAGAGGGGAACTTGGGTGGGCACTGCACAGCATGACTGTTGAAGCCTTGGGCGTCCTGCTGTAGGACACTTTAATGCATTCAGTGTTTTATGTAATCGGGCAGCGTGCTGACTGGAGTGCAGTAGAACAGCGAAACACAGCAGCAGACAGGTGTCCTTGACAGCGATGCCCCAGGGGACCAGAGGGAGCATTTTTTCTTCCACAGTGATACAACAAGAGACTCAAGCAGCAGACGTGGATCGTACATGGCTGATGCTACTCTACAGTTTTCTTTACATATCTGCATAAAAAGCTACTAAAAGTTCAAGCTAATTTAAGACAGCACAGAAATGTCATTGCTCTTGAGTTAAAGGCCTGTTGGTTCTGGTAAAGCTGTTTTAATTGACTGTTCTCTAAACATGGCCCAAACAATTGTCCAATCATGGCTTATAACTGTAACTAGACACAGCAGGCAGGACAGTCAAGCTTTGGATTTCTCCACGTGAGAACTGTGTGCACGGAATTATCATTTGTTTGTTTCATCCGATTTAACCTTAGCTGCAAACGTTAGAATGCCTAGCTAACTAGCTTACTACTCAGAAGTACGTTATTTTCAAGCAAACACGTAGTGGGGTTACAGGTCAAGAAAAAAAAAAAACCAGTCACAACATCCATTATGTGGAAGCCAAGATGTCCCTATATCAGAGTTCAGAGTGGCCACACAGCCATCTTAAAAAGTTGTAACCTTGTGCACTCACTTTTATTTTCTTTGGCATTTTTCTTTGGACACATACGATACATACATGCTTTTGTTTCAAACATTTACTAATTACAAAAATTTTCAGGACACATGTTTTTTGTTTCACATACATATACTTTATTTATTTAGTTGACCAAAGTACCAAAGTATCTTATGTAGCAAGCACATTCAGTTACTTTTGTATTGTCAGTTTCTTTCTTATAACTTATTTCTGTTGAGCTCACCGGTGTTGGAGGTCCTCCCTCTGGAATGGTGCCATGTAGTCTGCTGGGCAAAAGGTTGGTGACTGAACCAAGAGCTGCTTTATAGGGGAGGCGGCCACATTGGACGCTACCACTACTCGCCATTCCATGGGGGAACTTCATTCTTTGTTTAAATTACTTCTTGCTTGATTTATTAAGGTATATCATGGAAAGTATGTAGCCATCATGAACATATTTAACGTTAAATTGATGGGTGTCTCATTTTAAAACAAATCATCTGGAAACATTAAAGAGTCAGCCTACCGACTTATTGAGTTTTAGCGTTAGCATTAGCATACACTAGCCAGCTACAGCTGATAAAATCTGCAAGCAACAGTTGTAATTTCAGCTGACAAAGGTGGGGCAGAAGTAATTATTTTATTACATTTCCTTCTCTGTGAAATCGAAAGAAAAAATTCCGATGGTTAATCTGCCACCGTTATTACTGGAAACTGTATGCCATACTACAACCCCAAATCAGAAAAAGTTGGGACAGTATGGAAAACACAAATAAAAAAAGAAAGTAGTGATTTCTAAATGTACTTTGTCTTGTATTTCATTGCAGACAATACAACAGAACATAATTTAATGTGTTTCAATGTGTATGTGTTTCAATGTGTATTTCAAAAAAAGTTGGAACAGTAAAGAATTTACCACTTTGTAATGTTGCCATTCCTTTTCACAACACTTAGCAGACGTTTAGGGACTGAAGACACCAAGTGATGAAGTGTAATTTTGTCCCATTCTTGCTGCAAACAAGTCTTAAGGTGGGCAACAGTACGGAGTCTTCGTTGTTGCATTTTGTGCTTCAAAATGCGCCACACATTCTCTATTGGAGACAGGTCGGGACTGCAGGCAGGCCAGTCAAGTACCCGTGTCCTCTTCCTCCGCAGCCAGGACTTCGTAATGTGTGCAGAATGTGGTTTTGCATTATCTTGTTGAAATATGCATGGACATCCCTGGAAAAGATGTCTTCTTGAAGGCAGCATATTGTGCTCCAAAATCTCTATGTACTTTTCAGCATTAATGGTGCCATCACAGAAGTGCAAGTTACCTTTTCCAAGGGCACTGACACAACCCCATACCATGACAGACCCTGGCTGTTGGACTTGTTGCTGGTAACAGTCTGGATGATCCTTTTCTTCTTTGGACACGGTGTCCATTTCTCCCAAAAAATACCTGAAATACTGATTCATCTGACCACAGTACACGTTTCCACTGTGTGATGGTCCATCCCAGATGCCTCCGAGCCCAGAGAAGTCGACGGCACTTCTGGACACTGTTAACATAGGGCTTCCTTTTGGCACAGTACAGTTTTAACTGGCATTTGTGGCTGTAACTATGTATTGTGGTACTTGACAAAGGTTTGCCAAAGTAGTCCTGAGTCCATGTGGTGATATCGCTTATAGATGAATGACGATTCTTGATGCAGTGCCACCTGAGGGATCGGAGATCACGGTTGTTCAGCTTAGGCTTGCACCCCTTGTCCTTTACGCACTGAAATTCCTCCTCATTCTTTAAATCTTTTAATTATGTTATGCACTGTTGAAGGTGAAATAAGCAAATGTCTTCCTATCTTTCTTTGAGGAACATTGTTTTTAAACATTTCAATAATTTTCTCACGTATTTGTTGGCAAACAGACGATCCTCGGCCCATCTTTGCTCCTAAAGGACTAGACCTTTCTTGGATGCTGCTTTTGTACCAAATCATAATTACAATCACCTGTTGACATCACCTGTTTCAAATCACATCATTATTTAACCAATTTACCTGATTACTAGCCCTTAATTGCTCCTGTCCCAACCTTTTTTGGAATGTGTTGCAGGTCTAAATGACAGGAAAGGATGTATATTTACAAATGAAATTAAGATGACCGGACAAAACATGAAATATTTTGTGTTCACATTGTCTGTAATGAAATACAAGTAAAAGTACATTTAGAAATCACTACTTTCTTTTTTTAAATTTGTGTTTTCCATACTGTCCCAACTTTTTCTGATTTGGGGTTGTACAATGGAAAGGATACGTAGGCCTACTTGTCACTGTTCTGTGTCCCTGAGCACCAGCCACCACATTCAGGGGTCACAAAAGTCACAGCAAAGTTATTTAAAGGTCAGGGTGTTGAATCAAAATATTCCCCTAGTGTGTGACACATCCTTGATGTGACAGTGCCATTAGCACACTGGTGACAGCTTGCTGTTGTGATTGGCTCATTTGGTAGCTGAGCCCAGTGATCTGAAGGCAGTTACCTTATCCCATATGGCGAGAGGCTGTGTGTCAGTTTCCACTGGCACATGTGCACATATGCGTGAATGTGAGCGTATTTCCTGAGGAAATGGATGTATTCCTGGATACCAGGCTTTTCTCACATCAGACAGCTTATCCTGGAGGAACACAGCACTTCTTATCATGTACAAAGCTGAAATAACCACCAGGGAAAACAGACCATCCAGTACAATGGGAAGCAGCAGCTTCAAAAGGGCAAATGGATGAAGAAAAATGAAGCCAGCTGAAAGACATGCATAACAAGACGTGCATTATCACCATATATTTTGTAAAGTGGAAGACCATCAAAAGACGTAAACACATATTTGCACATCAGAGTGGTGTTTTTTGATGTGTTTTTTCAGGAATGTGTTTGGTTTCCATATTTGTAGTATTAAGGGGTTTAATGTGCCTTAGCAGAAGTAATCTAATTACCATAGCAACCATTTCTGCTCCCAATGTCACTGTCTGTCAAGTTAATAGAAGGTCAGGACATTACTGTTACAAATCTATGATTTTGTTGCTAACCAACAAAACCAGCATGTTGTGTACGCTAGCAAACACTCACACTTTTTTTTAAAGGCCTTTTTACGGTTGTGCGGATGCTCCACGCAGAGCTTCCGCCGTAGCCTACGTAAGTGGCCTGATGTTTATACTTGTGTGCTGGTGTGTATGCGTCGAGCAGGCATATGTGTATGTGTGGGGGAGTGTGTTTTAGAGCGAGGAGGAAGTGAGAGAGTGATGGCGATTAGCTTTGGAGCGAGTAGCGACTCTAGAGTCATAGTGAGAGAAACAAAGTGTCTCCCATGTTCTTTCTGACCATGGTGGGAAATCGGGAGCAGGAAAAGTTAACCCTCTCCTTGATTTCATGTTGTTTATGGTGAAGGAGAACCAGGAAATGAGTCTGGGGAAATGCAACGCTACCAAGCCACGGCCGAGCGACGTGTGTCACTGCGACGTGTGTCACTGCGACGTGTGTCACTGCGACGTGTGTCACTGCGACGTGTAGTTAAATTTTTCGAGAGGTGCACGTGAGGCTACCATCGATTTTACGCACAACCATAAAAACCCCTTAAGTATGGTGTAAGAAAGCTTTCAAAAAGATGTATGCACAACTTTAAGAATTCGTATTCGTATTAAAAAGATGTATGCACAACTTTAAGAATTCGTGTTCGTATTTTAAACATTTGTGCGTAAATTAACTCAGGCATGCACAATTACGTTTTCATACATGTGAGTCAATAAAATTACATTTGTATTTTTATGTACAACAAGTACAACTCTGATTTCTACGACTACGAATTCTTCACTATGAACACAAATTCAAGATTGTGGGTACGAGTAAAGAACAGTTGAAATGACGACACTGTCGTCACAGGGCAGGAAATCGAACCTAGATTTCATCTAACACGCATGCGTCAAAGGTGAAAGATGGCTAACAACAGACCTGAGGCTGGCTCAGCATCACAGGTAAAGTAAATAACATGTTTAATCAACATTTTTTATACGCTTTTACTACTACCCCAAATCAAAAAAAGTTGGGACAGTATGAAAAACACAAATAAAAAAAGAAAGTAGTGATTTGTAATTTTTTCTTTCTTCTTGTCTAGTCCTTTAGGAGCAAAGATGGGCCGAGGATCGCCAGTTTGCCAACAAATATGTGAGAAAATTATTGAAATGTTTAAAAACAATGTTCCTCAAAGAAAGATAGGAAAACATTTGCTTATTTCACCTTCAACAGTGCATAACATAATTAAAAGATTCAAGGAATGAGGAGGAATTTCAATGCGTAAAGGACAAGGGCGCAAGCCTAAGCTGAACAACCGTGATCTCCGATCCCTCAGGCGGCACTGCATCAAGAATCGTCATTCATCTATAAGCGATACCACCACATGGGTTCAGGACTACTTTGGCAAACCTTTGTCAAGTACCACAATACGTAGTTACAGCCACAAATGCCAGTTAAAACTGTACTGTGCCAAAAGGAAGCCCTATGTTAACAGTGTCCAGAAGCGCCGTCGACTTCACTGGGCTCGGAGGCATCTGGGATGGACCATCACACAGTGGAAACGTGTACTGTGGTCAGATGAATCAGTATTTCAGGTATTTTTTGGAAGAAATGGACGCCGTGTGCTCCGGACCAAAGAAGAAAAGGATCATCCAGACTGTTACCAGCAACAAGTCCAAAAGCCAGGGTCTGTCATGGTATGGGGTTGTGTCATTGCCCTTGGCAAAGGTAACTTGCACTTCTGTGATGGCACCATTAATGCTGAAAAGTACATAGAGATTTTGGAGCACAATATGCTGCCTTCAAGAAGACATCTTTTCCAGGGACATCCGTGCATATTTCAACAAGATAATGCAAAACCACATTCTGCACACATTACAAATTCCTGACTGCAGAGGAAGAGGATATGGGTACTTGACTGGCCTGCCTGCAGTCCTGACCTGTCTCCAATAGAGAATGTGTGGTGCATTTTGAAGCGCAAAACGCGACAACAAAGGCACCGTACTGTTGCCCACCTTAAGACTTGTTTGCAGCAAGAATGGGACAAAATTACACCTGAAACACTTTATCACTTGGTGTCTTCAGTCCCTAAACGTCTTTTAAGTGTTGTGAAAAGGAATGGCAACATTACAAAGTGGTAAATGCTTTACTGTTCCAACTTTTTTTGAAATGTGTTGCAAGAACCAAAATAGGAATTTTGTTTTTTTGAAACAAAAACAATAAAAATCATGAGGAACACATTAAATTATGTGCTGTTGTATTGTCTGCAATGAAATACAAGTTCAAAATACATTTAGAAATCTCTACTTTCTTGTTTTATTTGTGTTTTCCATACTGTCCCAACTTTTTCTGATTTGGGGTTGCATTTTGATAGCACTTTATGATATACATTTCCGCAACTCATAGACGTTATTGCTTTAGCTTAATGAGCATAATGTGCTAATACAGTAACAAAATATAAATTACATGCAATACATGGTACCGTTAACTTATCTGTACCAATTCAACATTATGTAACGTTAGGCTAGATAGACATTCAAAACATTACAACTGAGGGCTATTTCACAAAACCAAGATAAGGGATTAAGCCGGGATTTACCAGTTATCCTGGCTCAATTTAGCCTTGACTCGGTTTCACAAAAGCAGAGGCACCTAAGTTACCATGGAGATTTATTCTGTACAGCTAGCATGGTCCTGACCAGGCTAACAGCCAGGATTTATTAATCCTGCTGCCTTTTCTGTTCACTCAGCAGTGGTTTTACCTTATTATTATCAGCCTGCATTAAAATACAACAGGTGCATATTGCTGTTCATTTAAGTACTGTTATTATTTAAAGTTGTGACCATTATTTTTCATAATTAGTAAAGTGACAGTCGTTGCTACTGTTATATTGCTGTATGAAGACTGCTGTTCATATTGTTGTTAGAAGTTTGGTGAATATATTATGACAGTTGAGATAATTAGAAAAGGCTGATAAAGTTGCCAAATGTGTTTTAAATGAAGTCAGTTACTAAGGGCAATATATAAAGTGCTGTACATGTGTGTTTCTATAGTGCACCAATGCACCTTGAATTATTTTAGTTGATGTTTTTTGTATTCTTTAACAATAAACGATTCAATAAAATGGCATTCTTAGCACACACTCGGTGTTGTCCAGTAAACTGGGACTATAATTTGGGAGAATTGTACAATTATAAAAACCTATCCTAATTTTACAATCCTGTCAAATTATAGTCTTAGTTCACTGAACCAATAACTATATAGTGTAGACTACTGTACATTCATGTAACAACAGGGAGAGGACAACCCAATGTTTTTTGACCTTATATTTTGCTGGGGGGGCAATAACTGATGAATATCCTACTCTGTTACATTCATGTTTACAGTGTGCATTATATTTATCACTTAATTATCTTTATAGTTTCTAGATTTTAGAGTCCAATTTCTTCAGTGTCTTTCTTTTCTATCTCCGTATATAAGAGGGAGCAAAGCATATAATATGTAAAGAAGGAAACAAAAAAAACAGCGAGAAAAAGCGTGTCAGATAACAGCTGACCGACTGAATGATAGTCTAAAAATATACATTTATGAACTAGCCTACTGCTCTTAACTGAAACCATCCAATGAGTTACTTGTCATTTGCAAAAACGAACTGTTGTACACTTTGCATTAAAAGCGAGCAGTGGAAGTTAATATGACTTATTAAATTTATATTTTAGCCTATGAGAGAGAGGGAGAAACAGAGTGAGAGAGATATTTACGCATCATGTTCTAGCGTTGTAGAAAATGGATCTTAATGGTAAATTTCCTGAGGAACATTATCTTCTGCTTACTTTTAAGACAAAGAGTGCAACTGTTAATTTGTGCAAATGATAGTAGCCTAACCCTTGAATGGTATGATTATGACGGTCTTAATTCAGAGCAGTGGTCAGTTAATGTATATATTTAGGCTGCTTACGCATTCAGTCGGTCCGCCATCGTCTGCCAGGCTTTCTCTCGCTGTTTCATTACAGCGGCCGTGTTTCTTTTTTTACAAATGTGCTTCACATTATCATACTGCTCTACAAGAAGCTGCTGCTCACTCTGTATCAAGTATGAACAATGCATATTCTCCATTGTAGCATCAGTAAATCTGTGATCGACCTCGCGGTCTGTTAAGGAAAGCCGTGAACGCGCATCTATCCGAATTACTTCAGCCTGACTCGACCTAGTCGCTCCTCCTCAGCCTGGCTTGGCCGTAGTGAAACGCACCAAGCCAGGCTGCACAGATTAGACTGGGTCAAGTCTCGCTTTATCGGTTATCCTGGATTTATAAATTCTACTTTTGTGAAACAGCCCCCTGAAGTATGTTTGGCAAACTAATAGGCGTAAGTTAACGTTATCATTATTTTGCAAGCTAAAGCAATTACTTCGTATGGCTCAGTTAGGTTGCAAGCTAAAGCAATAACGTCTATGAGTTGCGGAAATGTATATCATTATAAAGTGCTATCAAAATAGTAAAATTGTATAAAAAATGTTGAATAAACACGTTATTTACTTTACCTGTGATGCTGAGCCAGCCTCAGGTCTGTTGTTAGCCATCTTTCCAAGACTGTATGGCTGCAGCGTGGAGCGTCCCGTCTCAAACATATCTTTGGTGTTTTTTTTAACTAAACAGTAGCATACAAATCGAGTGTGAAAACAATATAGACTATAAAATAAAAATGGAGTCTTGGAATGAGTGTAACATGTTTATTTTTGTATTCTTGTTTGTGCAGAGGTCGGTCACAGATTTACAGATGCTAAAATGGAGAATACACATTGTTCATACTTTATACAGGCAGCAGCTTCTTATGGAAGTATGACAACTTGAAACACATTATTTGTAAAAAACAAACACGGGCGCTGTCATGAAACAGTGAGAGAATGCGAGGCAGACCATCGCTTTGCTAATCATCATGCTCGGTGCCGGCGGCCGCTGTTTGTCCCGCGCCAGAGAGGCGGCGTCCCGGGACAGCGCCGCCAGGTTGGGCTGCATGGGGCCGCAGCCCGACACAAAGCAGCTGACCGGACACTCCTCGCGCCGCGTCGGGATCGGCTGCAGGGAAACACGCAGTTACACAACGTCTTCTCCGCCTACATTGTCACAAACACATTCGTAACATAACAGCACACCGTGCATCGTGTCACCTGCGGTGTGTTATTTTTTTTAAAGACACTGATGTGTACGTTAAGGACAATAACAGAAAGAAATCAAAGTATGCAACCATAAATTGCTCTATCTAACGTTAGCTAATATTTGCTAACAAATGTTAACCAACGCTAATGCAGTTTTAAATGAGGCTTGATCAAATCACATTAACGTCAGGGACACAACAATAACATCCAGAAACCAGCAAACTATACATATGGCTAAAATTGTTAGCTAATAGTATGGCTAAAATTGTTAGCTAGCTAATATTGGCTAACAAATGTCAACCAACGCTAATAAAGTTTTAAATGAGGTTTGATCAAATCACGTTAACATCAGGGACACAACAATAACATCCAGAAACCAGCAACCTATACATATGGTTAAATAATTCGCGATTTCGTATTTTGTCTTTGACACTCTGAACTTACCATTGAACAGCCTCAGCATGAGACCATAGACCTTGTCACTGCGCGATCTGAGTCTCAACGCGATCTGAGTCGCGTCGAGTTGCGCATGCTCAGATTTAAACAATTTACGGCATAACGACAATAACGGAAGATGGGAACAGCAATAATCGGAGATATGGAAGATGGAAATGGCAGTAATGTATTATTTAGCGTAACACATCACATGTTCACGGCATGATCCCTCACGTCAGTTAATAAAAAATAAAAAAAGTCAGTAAAAATGGAGCTACATGACCAAGTTTGTTCACTGCTGGCTACAAGTTGGCAATCAAACACAACAACGGCTGTTATTTGAATGGTGTTATGAGCTAACGTTAGCATTCAAACAATCATAGATAGCATTTGATAACTAAAACGTTTTTGAAATGATTTCCACCTTCTATATCTTCGATTATTGCTGTTCCCATCTTCCGTTATTGTCGTTATGCCGTACATTGTTTAAATCTGAGCATTCGCAACTCGACGCGACTCAGATAGCGTTGAGACTCACATCGCGCAGTGACAGACCTTGTCACTGCACTGCACGATCTGAGTCTGAACCTGAACACGATCTGAGTCGCGTGGAGTTGCGCATGCTCAGTTTTAAACAATTTACGGCATAACGACAATAACAGAAGATGGGAACAGCAATAATCGAAGATATAGAATGTGGAAATCATTTCAAAAACGTTTTAGTTATCAAACGCTATCTATGATTGTTTGATTGCTAACGTTAGCTGAAAACACCATTCAAATAACAGCCGTTGTTGTGTTTGATTGCCAACTTGTAGCCAGCAGTGAACAAACTTGGTCATGTAGCTCCATTTTTACTGACTTTTTAAATTTTTTTATTAACTGACGTGAGGGATCATGCCGTGAACATGTGATGTGTTACGCTAAATAATACATTACTGCCATTTCCATCTTCCATATCTTCGATTTTTGCTGTTCCCATCTTCCGTTATTGTCGTTAAGCCGTAAATTGTTTAAATCTGAGCATGCGCAACTTGACGCGACTCAGATCGTGTTGAGACTCAGATCGTGCAGTGACAGACCTATATAAAAATGAGACGGGACGCTCCAGGCTGCAGCCATACCTGTCTCCATCTTTCACCTTTGACGCATGCGCGTTGGATGAAATCTAGGTTCGATTTCCTGCCCTGTGACGACAGTGACGTCATTTCAGCTGTTCTTTACTCGTACCCACAAATTTGAATTTGTGTTCATAGTGAAGAACTCGTAGTCGTAGAAATCAGAGTTGTACTCATGAATGTTTACAGTCATAGCTTCTAGAGTCACACTCACATAAAAATACAAATGTAATTTTATTGACTCACGTGTATGAAAACGTAATTGTGCAAGCCTGAGTTAATTTATGCACAAATGTTTAAAATATGAATACGAATTCTTAAAGTTGTGTATACATCTTTTTAATACGAATACAAATTCTTAAAGTTGTGCATACATCTTTTTGAAAGCTTTCTTACACCATACTTAAGTGATTGATTTTTCTTGTTGACTTACCTGGATAACAATATTTATATTTGGCATGCTATACATAGTCAGAACAGCACAAGCTAATGAGTATTTTCCTATTGATGCTATCAATCCACCAGTGTATTTGCATTATTCTATCTTACTGGGTAGTCATAATATACCGGCAAAAATAATAAATCATATGTGTATTGCTGTTTTGAGGGTCCTTTCACCTGTTAGTATTTCTGGAAACTGGGGACACACAACTAATGTCTCAGGTGCATTAGCACAATTACACATCTTTAGTTGCCTTATGAAGAATAATACCTGCATGGTGTTAAGATATAATACACCATGGGAGGAGTGTAGACAGCGTGGAGGCTTTCTATTTCCTCCATCCTCCACCTGTGAGAATGTGAGATTCTTCCTTTTTTACGATTTGACTTTATTTCACACTGTTAGAGAGTTTCTGGTGGCAGCGAAGAGGCAAAACAAAACTGCATGCACAGTGAGAGAACAGATGCACACAAAATATCACAGAATCCAGTCCCTGCAAAAAGAAGCACATTTTGAAATGATTTTCACTGAAATAATAATGGCATTATTAAACAGTAAAGTACCACAGGTGTTGTTTAGATGACAAATTACTCAAGTCAGCAGTATGCTTATTTAAGAGAGGGAATAAGGAAGAATTATGATCATGGCCTTGAAAAGCAAAGGGCGTCTCTAGTTCCTGTCCTGTATAATTTAATTTGTGGTGGAGGAACATAATCATATGTAATCTGTGCTCATTTAAAAAATGTAATGAGGCTCGACTGCAAATTCATCAGTGAATTGAGTCTTGTCATGTGTTAAGGGTGATGTGATAGGAAGCCAGTAAAATTACACTGGTATCATTCTTTGTAAATACTCACTTGAGAGGAAATGAACATTTTAATTCTAAAAGTATATATATATGTATATATAATATGTATGTATATAAATATATCCATTATACAGTTTAGATGGGTTTAGTAAAAAATGCTATGAAATGTGAAACAAAGCGTACAATCTGAACAGACCTGGATTACCGGCTGCGATTATTATGACTATGATTTGATTGAGTGATTGAAGCCATCCACAGTTGTAAGTTATAAGGACTTATTAATTCGTTATCTTGATATAACAAAGTTTGTTTTCTCAAGATTTTTTATTTGTTTTCTCGAGATGTTTTTTTAATGGATTTTTTTTTTCATGAACTGTTATCTAGTGATAACGACTTATTAATTTGTTATCTCGATATAACAAAGTTTGTTTTCTCAAGATTTTTGTTTTGTTTTCTCGAGATGGTTTTTTTTTTATGGATTTTTTTTTTTTTGCCTAAGACACCCTTCCATTTAAACCGGGGAATGGGGCTCCATAAGTGGATAGAAATCTGCCGTTTTTCCCTCCTCATCTCCGGTCAAATACTTGGGAAAAATCCCACCACGACACCCTTCCATTTAACCCAAGGAAGGAGCTCCATGAGCGGATAGAGGTCTGCCGTTTCTCCCTCCTCTTCTCCGGGTTAAATTGAAGGCTATTTTAGTGGGATTTTTCCCAAGTATTTGACCGGAGAAGAGGAGGGAGAAACAGAAGACCTCTATCTGCTCATGGAGCCCCAAAAAAAATCTTGAGAAAACAAACTTTGTTATATCGAGATAACAAATTAATAAGTCGTTGTCACAAGATAACACTGCATGGAAAAAAAAATCCCTACAAAAAAAAAAATCAATGGCCGTTCTCGGCTTCTGTAGATTTGTTCTTTCTCCTTGGTGTGAACAATTCTTGTCTATAAAATACTTTTTGTTTTAAATCAGGAGATCACCAAAGTCATTAGCATTCATCATCTGAGAACCATGGATGTCTGTACAAATGTTTGTACCAATCCATTTAGTAGATGTTGAGATATTTCACAGAATAACCTGCTGGTGCTGCTAGAGGACAAGTCAGGGGGTCACCAAAGTCATTGGGATTCATCCTCTGGGGATCATAAATGTGTAGACAGAATTTCATCCATTCAGTCTGAAGCAAAGTGGTAGACTGTCCGACATTGCCATCACTGGTGCCATGTCACTAGCATGGCTGTAAACATTTTGGTTGCAAATATTTTGGAAAGCCTATGGACATCTGGGATATCTGGCAAATGGTTTGAATGACATTTAAACATCTAGCAGCTTTTGTCTGTCAGCACTCATGTTGTCTATTTAGCATGTAATTGGCCGTGGTCCCTGGTTGTCACCATGATGGAATAACGCCGCAGAAAGAGGGAACCTTTGAATCTAACCTTCCCCTCTCCGAGCCAGACTGTATGGATGTCGTGTCATGTAACTTGTCAGTAGCATTAACCTTTAGGGAATAGTAGCTACAGCTCTCTGTAGCTTTACATCTATTAATATTGATATTCTATGACCTACAGCTATTCTGTTTGTCCCGAGTCATTCAGTGAACTTCCTCTCCCGGGGACACGCACCATTTTTACAGAGCAAATTTACCCCCACGCACCTTCATTAAAGCACTGAATAATTTATCCTTCCCAGAGCCAGCCCCGCCTGTTTTTTTTGCTGACTAGACAGTTAAATAGGTTTGAATGGGTCTCCATGTCTGACAGACAGAAAATGACTTTTTGTGCATTGACGTCTGCTCCTTTCCTCTGAGCATGAGTTATTAATATGACATGGAAGCCAGTGGACTGTATCAAATGGACTGTGTGTGGCCGCTATGTAAATAGGAAGATATTGTATTTCATATGACCTGTTCCCCTTCAGAGCCTGGCTGTGCACAGTTTTTCTATGAAAATTGAAATCATCACCACAAATGGTGTGGATACTCTGAACTTAAATAAGGCTTTGGTATTTTATCACAGTGTTATGCCTGTGAAAGTCATCTTGTACACAGACAATAAAGTTTGCATTAATACACTATATTGCTACTGTATTAAAGTGCCATATGTATTATTTAACCCTTCATTATTTTGTATAAATTAAATGAGATATAACATCATCTTAATTCGGAAGCTTTAGAGGTGCTGGCAGGTGGATTTTGTAACCTTTGGAAAAAGCCAGACTAGATGTTACCCCCTGATTCCAAAAGCAACTTTGACAACTCTGACTCTGACTCTGACGTCTCAACAAAAAACTAAAATACTATTACGTTTTTGGGTAACACTTTACTTGAAGGTATCTACATAAGAGTGACATGACACTGTCATGACACAGTCATGACACATGAACCCTAACTCTAACTCTAACTCTAACTCTAACCCTAACTATAACTTGTCATGACAAAAACCGAATGACACTTACTAAAAGAAGCATTATGTCATAAACGTTTATGATTGTTTATCATGTTTATGACACGTTCATGACAGTGTCATGTCACTCTTATGTAGATACCTTCAACTGAAGTGTAACGAGTTTTTGTATGTATGTATTTTGTCTAAAGCTTCTGTATGTATACTCAACTGCATAACAGTACATCAACATTTTGGGAAACACATATTTCAATTTCTTGCCAAGAGTAAGATAAGGAGATCAATAGCGCTCTCATATCTGTCGTTAAATATGAAGCTGGAGGCAGGACAGAGTTTGCTTAGCATAAAGACTGAAAGGGGAAACAGCTAGCCTGGCTCTATTCGAAGGTAAAAGATAATTCCTAGAAGGATGACACAAATCCGAAACAATCATCAGTTCAAATAGTTGCTCAGTGGTTCTACTCTATTCAGAACATCAAAGTCTTTTTTTTTTTTTTTACTTTTTGACTTTTCAAAGGTTCAACTTTTCTTCCCCAAACATCATCACACAACCCAGATTTGAATCCTGATTTTCTTCATATTCACTCAGCTTCCGGCTGATTCTTTTCATCTGTCTTCAAGGGTTAAGAGTTTGTCTAACCATCGCTTGGTCTGCTGTGGCAGCTCTTGCACCCGCTCTGTCTTCTTTTTCTCCATCTCGGGGGGAGGGGCACTTTCAGCCCCAGGGTCCTTTGCTCTTGGGGGATGGCGTAACAGAAGAAGTGTGTCTGCATCTTCGATTCTCAGTGAACATTTCTTTCCTTCCCCGCTCCCCACAGTCCTCTGCAACCAAGCAACCTTGTTAGATTGGTAAAAATAGAAACACCAGTGATGACTTGAGAGAAGCAAGACTGTGTTTATAAAAAAAAAAGCAGAGACAGAAAAAAAATGGAGGGAAAGGAGGCAGGTAATGAAGTAGAGAGAGCCTGGAAAATGTATTTGCCACTTACAGAAGCCCTCAGAGTGGCCCAACTTTCAGCCACGTAAGTGAGAGAGATTACTGTACGTGCCCCTGCTGGTTTGGCTGATTAGCATTGACCTCTGCTACAGAGGCTGCGACATCGCAAATGGTAGCCTTTACCTCTTAGATCACAGTACACAATTGTGAAGCTTTCTAATTTTAATATTATAAGAAGGATTTTTTACTTACTTACTTTTCTTTACAAGAAGTACTTCTTGGAGGGAAAAGGTGCCTTAAAATCTGTTGTTATGGAGTCGTTCCATCGAGTGATTATATGAAATCAAACATTAAAAAAACAATAAATCATTCAACATATGGCCTGAAAGACAAATCTTCCCTGTTTATATTTACAATCAGTACAACCTTGGAGGTGACATGCTTTTGAACACAGGAGACAAATATCACATGCGTTTTCAAAGTTTCATCTGAAGTTTGGAGCGAACCTCAGATGGACCTAAGGTCAAACTTTAATGCCATGTCTGATATTTTTGGCAGAGGCGGTGGTGGCACTGCAGCGAAAGCCCTGCTGAATTCAGCATTAAAACACTAATAGTTTCCACCCAACTTGTCCTCAATCAATAGGATGCTAGTGTAAGAGTTTGTGCTCAAATAAATTGGGAAGTCATATTATTTTGTCCCTCCTCCTCCCCCTCACGACTCTCCGCTGCTGTTGTGCTCCCGGCATTGGTGCTGGTGGTTAACTTTTCCGCCCGATAATGGAACAGAGCGGACTGCTTATCGATTACTTTGTGTTAGTGCACGCTCTCGGCAGAGCAGCGCTGTTACATTTCTTTGTATTGTGTGGCGGCCTGTGGCGTCGATGCTTCAAATTAGGGAGTGACAAGAGGAGGTGGAAAATAGACCACATGTCAGCTAATGACAAACATTGTACATTTTCAGCCAATTTGTTTTCTTTGGGCATTTGAAGGGGTCAGTGATGAATCTAATCTATAAGTGCCCCTTGCACTGACAACGAGCAATAAGTCTTTGGCAGGGAGTGCTGTATGCACAAGGTTGGTCTTCCTGAGTGAGCATTGTGATGAATGAGAGCTATTATAGTTTATGCATGTGATTTCTGCTCCATGTGGACTGCTAATTTTGGACTGACCCCACAAATGTATGTGTTTTGTTTTTTTCCCCCAGCCCTATCTCCCTCACTTGATCTGGGTTACATACACCCGAAGAAGAAGAAGAAAAGAAAAGTTCTTCTGATATCCAGGTGGCTCGGTTCCAGCGACGGGGCAAAGATCTATTATGCGATAATTGTAGTTGCCTTTTAGCCACAGGAATGCAGGTGCATGTGCTCAGAGGATGGCATATGGAGGTGTATGTGTGTGTGTGTGTGTGTGTGTGTGTGTGTGTGTGTGTGTGTGTGTGTGTGTGTGTGTGTGTGTGTGTGTGTGTGTGTGTGTGTGTGTGTGTGTGTGTTTGTGTGTAAGGGTTGGGGTTGTGTGAGGCTTTCATCTCAACAGTGCTTTAAGGCCAATATAGCAAATGGCGCGGACTGACCAGCTGCTTGACGTGCTGTTCAACCGCCAGCAATCCCAACTCCCTCCAGAGCCACCACTGGCAGGCTGCCCATATCTCTCTAGCTTTTTCTCTCTCTCTCCTTTTATTTATTATCGCCCCCTTTGCTATCTCTCTGCTACTGTCATGCTGCTATCTTGTTCTCCGTACTGTCACTCAATTAAAGCTTGCCTTTTCCATCATTTTATCTCAGTCTTTTTTATTTTAAATGTAAAAACATTTGACTCACCTCACTGGTACTTGTTTCTGAGCCTGCACAGGTTGCCTACATTTCAGAAAGTTGTCTCCCCGAAGCCTTCTTTATCTAATTCTACGCTCATGGGCGCAATCATAATTGTCTTGACAGTCACGTGGGGAGAGAGGCCAACCAGTCAGTGTGGGTGGAGGCATCCTTACACTCTCACAGATTCAGCACTGTCAAGGTCCTTCTGTCCTTAGCCCATAGCCTCTGGACAAGGCTGGTCCTGTTGTCTGATCAGATTAGCACAACACAGCAAAGCCATGCTCAAACAGTAAAAGCATACACACGTGCACCCATATGCACGTTGAAGACATGTACACGCCAACACAGTATGGCACACACACTGTGACGAGGACCAGGTTGGGCTAGGTTGCCGGGGCACTACACTCTGCAACTTGGCAATGGAAGACATAAAAAGGTTAAGATGTTTCTTGACTTTTTGACAGGTTGAACCAAAGCTCTGTCTTGGGTTGGAATATGGTTATTTGAGTCGATGAGTCGGTCCAGCTGAGGATCTCTTGCTTTGGCAAACGACTCCTTCATTAATCTGACAGACAGCAGTCTTGTAAATTGAAACTGAGGAACAATTTGTAGTGGCAAGTGGCCTTTATAAATATAAACAAACAACAGCTGGGTTTATGCAACTATTGGAGTCTGCTTGGCTTATAAATTAAGTCTAGCTCAGACATAGCCATTAAAATGTTGTGCATCACATCATGCCAAAAGGAAATCAGATACCCATTGTAACAACAAGCCAAATGATAACAATTTCAAGGGACAAACAAGTGCAGCATTCAAGTAGAATAGATTAAAAGTATTATGCTGTCACATGCAATATATAATAAGTATAATCAACATATAATGCAGCCTGTAAAGGAATACAAAAAAAACTTCCTTTCGGAAGAGTCTTGGTGCACTTGACAGCACTGTGAACACTGTGGACTAATCTGTAGTTTACAAATGGAGAAACATACATTTAAAATGTTGCTGTCTAGACTACTGACATGCCAATAGTGAAATGTCTGTGCGTGTTGTGCAATTCACCTTTTCTCTATGATTTCATCTTTTCTCAGTTGCTGTGAAATCAGTATAACTCTTGGTGTGTGTTTTGTCTTGTGTAGGTGTGTATAGCACCCGTACATTGGTGTGAGGGGCTGTGAATGTTTTGCTCTGACTGGAAATGCCATTACTTTAATTTGATTGGTTCAATATCTGAGTGGGCAGGAACAAAAATACTTCCAATAATTCCAACAGTCTAACCTATACAGCCTGTGAGTCGGGCAATTAACATACACCCTCCTCACCCAGTAAACAACAGAATAGGTTGATTGTGCAAACAGCTCATAACAATGTTGTTGTTAATTTGCGAACTATCGTGGCCGTAGTAATTACTGCGAGAGTTAACAAGAAAGAGAGGTGACACAGTTTAACAGCACCAAATTCCCTATGAGGAGGATGATTAAGTGGCGTTATATAAAATGCTCATAATTATCATTTTGGGAGTCACTGGAAATA
The DNA here is from genome assembly GCA_023631565.1 of Gymnocephalus cernua. Taxonomy (NCBI): domain Eukaryota; kingdom Metazoa; phylum Chordata; class Actinopteri; order Perciformes; family Percidae; genus Gymnocephalus; species Gymnocephalus cernua. The sequence goes on along the minus strand of CM042427.1, from coordinate 32,816,001 downwards.
GCCCTATACTGTCATTTAGGTATGAGGAGGGTGTGTTGCATTACCCTGTTAATATGTTATTAACCTAAGTCATACCATGTCATCATTTCCCGGGGTAACATACGGAGTGCTGTGGTTACCATCACCACAAGTAACACAACAGACCCATGAAAGTGAGACTGTTAATGCTAGCTAGACCCTCTTTTCTATGATGCGGAGCGAACACACTGAATAACTGAATAACGCAGCAGGTGTTAAAATAACATGAGCAAATGTAACATTGAGTGTGAATCAGTGCTAATGTTGGATGACTGAATGGGGGAAAAAGTCCTGTATCAAAGGCAATACATGGCTCTGATATGCTCCAGTCATTAGCGCACCACAGAAGTTGAGAGCACGTTTCCTAGCAACGCTGGCTCTCAAATGTCAGTCTTCTGCTGCCACGGGAAACGCTTACGCAGAGGTTTGAATCTTAGATACAGTTTCCATAAATATGTCAAAAATTCTGCTCTATGTAATTATAGTTTATATTTTTGTTTTACACAAAAAGTGAGTACAATTCAAAATTTCAATTTAACCTTAATTTACTGGAGTGTGATCTGTATTAAATGCTGTTAAAGTGACTCCTGAAACGCTCTTTATGTTTTTGGTTGAGACCATCAATGCTCCAATTTGCCATCTGCGATTTTTAAGGCAGACTGAGCATATGTTGCTAAATTGTTGTTGTTGTCGCTGACTTTGAAGCAAGGTAATGACACAAACATCACTCAAAATGCAATTACACCCCACCCCTTTCTTTTTGAGACCCAATGGAGTGGTAAAGTGAATGAAGGGAAATGTAGTGTGAAACCAGTGAGGCTGCCGGGATAATGCAAGCCACAAATGGGTCGGACAGGAACCAGTCTGTCCAGGAGGATCCCCCCCCCATCATGCTCATGAAGTAAGGACTCAGTCAAAGTCAGATGGGAAACAGAGAGGAAGTGAGGACATTTTGTAACGTGACAATTTTATCTGAGCTGGGAGTTGGGGGTAAGAGTAAGAACATCTATCCCAGGATGTGATGTTACAAGGGGGTCATGACTTGAATGTGGATGCGCTAAATGAGCTGTAGGTGTGTGTGTGTGTGTGTGTGTGTGTGTGTGTGTGTGTGTGTGTGTGTGTGTGTGTGTGTGTGTGTGTGTGTGTGTGTTTAGCTCATCTGCGTGTGTTGGGGGCATGTCACTATTCATTTCTTTCACTCTGAGCACCGTTTTACCGGCACAAGCAGCATTCTCTTACGTGCTGCAAACCGCTGAGTGTGTGGAGACAGCTTCAGTTCTGAGGGACGAAAGACATACAGAGACAGCGAGAGAGGAGAAAAACAGAAGGAAATATAGAGGCTAAAAAACTAATAAGGGAGAAAATATTAAGAGAAGGCGCCACATCTCTGCGGAGAAGCCAGCCTCCCAGAACCACTAAGGGAGAGAATGGAGAGAATAGCCTGTATTGTTTTCCCTTCCCTTTGATTTTCTGCCCTCAGCAATAACACCCCCCCCCCCCCCCCTTCAACACACACACACACACACACACACACACACACACACACACACACACACACACACACACACACACACACACACACACACACACACACACACACACACACACACACACACACACACACACAGTGACAGAAACATTCAGGATTTGTTCTTCCTGTAACCAAAGATATTTCCATCTGGTTCTTCCCTCTGTCAGTGAAAAAAGAAATGAGTGCCCTTCTTGTTTGCTTCTTACATCTGTTATGTCTTCCAGGGATGAAATACATATCTCTCTAAGCACCGTTTACAGTTTTTTTTTCCGATTTCTAAACAACAGTGGGCACAACTGGAGCCCCATGTGCAAAACTCTAACTGCAGTCTGCATCACCAACAGTCACCTGAGCTAAACAGTTCACATCAGCTGCAAAACTCATTCCAAGCAACACACCCTTCACACACGTCTCAAAACAGGCTCAGTGGAGCCAAACACTACGAACAATCCTCATCTAGATAACAGACACTGTCCCTCAGAACACACAGAGTAAAAACACTAGCATCAAACACCAATACAGAAAATACTAACTTTTAATCTTTACAATTTGAATACGTAATTTAAAGCAACACTATGTAACTTTTAGCTGCAGCTGTAGTTTCAATGAGACAACCTGTAGTGGGACCAAAGCGGGAAAAGTTACATAGTGTTGCTTTAAGGGATTTCACACTAGTCAATAGTTTCTTTAAAGAAAAAAGTGACATTCTTTCACATACCAGTTTTTTTTTAGGAACAAAAAGGAATGAAAAAAAAAGTTAAAAACTAAAGGTACGTAATAAAGAACATTGGATGTCCTGGCTTGCCATGCACCTGCATTATCTCTAAATACAAAATCCATTACTTTCTGAAAAACAGTAAGTCGCAGTTTTACTATAGTAAAGGTAGTGTATTTCACGTTTTTTTTATAGCTGTGTATGTAACCTCAGACATCTTACCTGGACATGTTGATATCTTTGCTCTTTTACCTGTTCACTGTTTCTCTTGAACAATATAGTGTATGGATTCATTCTTATTTGGTGTTTCTTTATTTAAAAAAAAGTCTTTCTGAGCTTTCCCTATATATATATATATATATATATATATATATATATATATATATATATATTATTATTATTATTATTATATATTAGGGCTGTCAGTTTAACGCGCTATTAACGGCGTTAACGCAAACCCATTTTAACGGCGACAATTTTTTTAACGCACGATTAAGATAGAGAGAGCCATGTCCCGCCCTACGAAGCAGCTCGATTGGTTGGGGTTAGGCATTTCACCTCGAGTGGTTAGGATAGTGGATTGGTCAGGGGATAGGACCTGAACAAATGGGGTTACGGTACCTTGGACGCCTGGCCAAAAGTAAGGCAAGGCAAGGCAGCTTTATTTGTATAGCACTTTTCAGCAACAGGGCAATTCAAAGTGCTTTACATGAAGACAATTAAAATACAAGAATAAAAGTTACAGTGCAGTATAAGAAATTAAACATTGAAGAGACTCTGGGGACAGAAAGCAGACCTGTCCCAGACGACCTGAGAGGTCTGGGTGGTTCGTAGTTTGCTAGCAGGTCAGAAATGTATTTTGGACCTAAACCGTTTAATGATTTATAAACTAGCAAAAGTATTTTGAAATCAACTCTCTGAGGCACAGGAAGCCAGTGTAAAGACTTCAGAACTGGAGTGATGTGATCCACTTTCTTGGTCTTAGTGAGAACTCTACCAGCAGCGTTCTGAATCCGCTGCAGCTGTCTGATTGATTTTTTAGAGAGACCTGTAAAGACACCGTTACAGTAGTCAAGTCTACTGAAGATAAAAGCATGGACAAGTTTTTCCAAGTCCTGCTGAGACATAAGGTGGTAATAGGCTGACTTTGTAATTGTCTTGATGTGGCTGTTGAAATTCAGGTCTGAGTCCATAATTACACCAAGATTTCTGGCTTTGTTGTTTTTAACATTGTCGTTTGAAGCTGAGCGCTGACTTAATCGTTCCTCTTTTGCTCCAAAAACAACCACCTCAGTTTTTTCTTCATTTAATTTAAGAAAGTTCTGGCACATCCAGTCGTTAATTTGTTCAATGCACTTAGTCAGTGTTTGTATTGGACTATAGTCTCCTGGCGATAAGGTTATCTAAATTTGTGTGTCGTCCGCATAACTGTGGTAACTTATTTTATTGTTTTCCATAATCTGAGCCAGTGGAAGCATGTAGATGTTAAACAGAAGAGGCCCCAGAACGGAGCCTTGGGGAACTCTGCACGTCATATTTGAATGCTCAGATGTATAATTACCTATAGATACAAAGTAGTCCCTATTCTTTAAATAGGATTCAAACCAGTTTAGGACTGAGCCAGAAAGGCCAACCCAGTTTTCCAATTGGTCTAGTAATATGTCATGGTCGACCGTGTCAAATGCAGCACTGAGATCAAGTAATACTAAGACTGCAGTTTTGCCACTATCTGTGTTTAAGTGGATGTCATTAAATACTTTAACAAGAGCTGTCTCAGTGCTGTGGTGTGGTCGAAAACCAGACTGGAAGGCATCAAAACCATTGTTTAGTGACAAGAAAAGGTTGAGTTGTTGAAAAACCGCTTTTTCAATGATTTTACTTAAGAATGGAAGGTTAGATATTGGCCTATAGTTGCTCAGTAGTGCCGTGTCTAGATTGTTCTTTTTTAAAAGTGGCTTGATGACTGCAGTTTTCAGGGCCTTTGGGAAGATACCTGAGAGTAGAGACGTGTTTACAATCTGTAAAAGATCAGAAGACATACAATTTGAAACATTTTTGAAAAGGCCTGTTGGTAGAATATCAAGGCAACAGGAGGAGGTTTTCAGATATTGTATAATGTCCTCCAGGTTTTTATGGTTGATCATATGAAATTGTGTGATATTGGAATTTGTTTTGCCTGGACAGTGTGACAACACATATCCCGTACTTGATATGGAGGCACTGACAGTTAGTCTAATTTTTTGAATTTTGTCTTCGAAAAGGAGGCAAAATCATTGCAGGCCTTGGTAGATACAAGTTCAGATGCTACTGGTACTGGAGGGTTTGTTAACCTATCAACAGCAGCAAACAAAGCACGTGAATTATTATTGCTTCTGGTGATAATGCCAGAGAAGAAGGACCGCCTAGCATTCCTCAGTTCCAAATTATAAATGCGAAGTCTGTCTTTATAGGTGTTATAGTGGACCTGGAGATTACTTTTTCGCCACCTGCGTTCAGCTTTTCGACACTCTGTTTTTTCTGTTCTTACCCGTATTACATTTCTCCATGGAGATTGTTTTTTTACTAGAGACAGCTTTGACCTTAGTGGGAGCAATGGCATCAATAACATTTGTAATTTTAAAATTGAAATTATCTACAAGCTCACTGACTGAGACCCCAGAGAGGGCGGGTGTGGAGGAGAAAAGCTGATTCAGTGGTGTTTTCAGTGATATACCGTTTTCTGATTACCTTAGTTTGGACACTTTTGGGCGCCGAGATAGTGCCGTTAAAGAAAACACATGAATGATCAGAGAGAGCAATATCAGTCACCACAACCTTGGAAATGTTCAAACCCTTGGAGATAATCAAGTCCAGAGTGTGCCCCTTATTGTGTGTGGGTTCGGTCACATGCTGAGTCAGTCCATAGTTCTCAAAAACACAACACAGTTCTTTGGTCCCTCTATCCTGCGGGTTGTCCACATGAATGTTAAAATCACCAGCAATAATTACACAGTCAAAGTTAATACAGATTATAGACAGCAGTTCAGTAAAGTCATCGAAGAAAGCTGCACAGTATTTCGGTGGTCTGTAGATATTTAGAAATATAGCTCGAGCGGAGGACCTTAGATGAAGAGTTACATATTCAAAAGAAGCAAACTTTCCATAAGATATTTGAGTACAATGGAATGAGTCATACAAAATGGCTACTCCACCTCCTTTCTTATTCACTCTATGCTCACTCATAAAACTGAAGTTAGGGGGAGCTGACTCAATGAGAACAGCACCATTGTTATTGTTATTGTTATTATTATTTGTTAAAAACATAAAATCAATATTGTGCTTAATAATAAAATCATTGATTAAAAATGATTTTCCTGCAAAAGACCTGACGTTTAGTAAGGCTAGTGTTAGTGTGTTAAAATAATTATCTGTCTCATTTTTTGGTATAGGCGTTGGCTGACGAGGAATGAATGCTAAATTTGCGAGGTTTGCTGTTAAGTGCTTCTTCTTACTTAGCGGATTCATCATTCTTTTTCTATTACCTATCACAACATAAATTGAGGAAGGATTTAATACACAGGGCCCGGGCTTGTCCTGAAAAGAGTCATGAGTGCCACTAGGCATGCAGCCTAGACCCGGCACATATCAGACAAAGCTTGCTGCATTTTGTACACAAGTATACTTATCAGTCTGGGGAGGAGGAGTTAGCTGCCGTCCTTGGGTGGGCAGTGGTGCCTGCCATTTTACTTTTGGCTGGGGGCCAATGATGGGAGAAGGAAGGGGGATAAATTTGGTTCCATCAACTACCAGTTGCTTCATCTAGTCAGTGAACTCCAACATGGGGCAGGGGGAAGGAGGGAAAAAGGTGAGTTGAGAGAGCGATGGCATGGGTGTATGGATCCTCAAAGGCGTCAGGGTTGGTGAGGGGGTTTGAGGTGTGTTGGACGGGTGAAGAGGGGGATTGAGATTTCTCATCTCTGCTCTGTGGTCTTCCATGGTCAAATCTTTGCTCAGGCGGGGGCTGTGGTGGATTACTGCCCTGCTTTGTTATGTCTTCCTCTTGTTTAGATTCCTCTTGTCTTGTGTCCTTGGCCGAGGGAGCTGATGTGTGGCGCAGAAAGTAAAGTTGGTTAGAGGTGAACAGATTTACTCCTGGTTTGTTAAGGAAAAGTCCATCTGCCTTAAAAAGATGTCTGCGCTCCCAGAAAATGTTAAAATTGTCAATAAACTGCAGAGAATGAGCGGTACACGCAGCTGAAAGCCATTTGTTCAGTGCCAGCAGTCTGCTGAATCTCTCATCTCCTCTTCTGACTGGTGGTAGAGGTCCACTGATAAACACCTTCACGTTTAGGGAGCTGACTGTTCAGTAGATCCATAAAGTCCTTTCTCAGCACTTCAGACTGTTGCTTTCCAACATCATGTGACCCTATATGCAGTATAATGTTATTCACAGTTGGTTGTGCTGCCACGATATCCGGGATTCTGTTGGCCAAGTCAGACACCATTTCTTTGGGAAAACAGAGTATTTTGGTGTTTTTACTGCTTTTTACATCTTTTACAGCAGTCACCCACAATCAGAGTTTGAGGCCCAGTCGTTAGCTTTCCCTGTAGCTTTTTATTATTTGAATTGCTCTCAGTCTTTACCCTGCTGTGTGACGACGAGACACAATCCAGGTCAGATGAAGGTCCAGGGTCCTGCTTCAGTGGATCAAATCTGTTATCAACTTGCAGATTCGGTTGTTGGGGAGGCATTTTGTTGCTAATTCTCCCTTTTGCAGCTGTCCACGGCTGTGTCCTACTAAGTACAGGGGTTGAAGAGGCGCTCTGCCTGGATGGTAATGCAGGCCAGCCGTTCATATCACAAATCTCAGGGCGCTGTGCCCTGCCTGTTAGTCGTCCTCCCATTTCCCAGGAAGATTTACTCTTAGCTTTGCACCGAAAGAGTTCCCGGGAGGACTACCACTTGTTGATTTATTACCCGTTTCACAGTCCTCCTGTTTCTTTGTAGTCTTGTTGGTGCTAATTAGCCGTGTGTTAGCATGCTTTTGTCCATTGTTTTGGGTCCATGGTAAAGTGGTGTCATTCCCACATGATGTGTTCACCTCCACGTTTACCTCTAACCGTTGAATTTTGGTTTCCAGAACAACAATCTTCTGAAGGAGTTTGTAGTAGTCATCCACGGAGAATGGAGGCATCTTGCTGCTAATTAGCTTTAGCTAAGTACCATGTTTCCAGTCACTGCAGTACAGGCTTGAGCTATTGGTAGGCCACACTCACAAAGAAAAATGATTAAATATGGCAATAGCATACTGTCTATGTCTACAAAAAGTGTATAGTCCAGTGATTTATAAGTATCCAAGAGGCGCTGCTCATAGTTTCTCTCAGAGGAAAAGCAAGATTATCAGCAGAAATATGCAAGCAGAGGCAGGAGCAAGCAGCAAAGCGTCTGCACTGTAAGAAGCAGGAAGTAACACCCTTATGATTGAAGGGCGGGTCGCAGACCGGAAACAAAACAGACACAAGCCGTGGACGGTTTTGGCAAAGAATTTCTAATATAGGAAGAAGTTCCACTCCCTCGTTACTTCCGGATTCTGAGTTCCACTAGATGGCGCTCACAGGCGAGTGCAGAATGAATGGGACTCTATGGAGCTATACCCCTAAAAACCCACTTTTCTCAGGATATGATTTTTTGTCTAGTAATTTGAATGTTGCATTCGAAAGGGGAGGCTTTTTTAAAGTCGCTTTTTTGTTCTAAAAAGCCTTTTAAAATGTCAATGACGTCATACACATATACAGCCAGAGATACTGCTTTACGGCAAGCTCTGAGTCGCTTCCTTTGTTCTCTCGAGGCATTGACAACACAGCTGACAGGTTAGGCTCTCCCTGTCAATACACCTGCTAGAAAGAGGTTTGCTAATGTTTTAAAGACCACGCCGAAATATTCACTCTGACATTCTGGCTCCGCTTCGGATGCCGTCAAGCGGGATCTCCGATCGTAATCAGTCCTTCAATGACCAATCAGCATTCATTAGCAGAATGCTAGCGTGGTATGGGCAACAACGACTCAACCTGTAAGAAATCGAAAGGGCATAAGTACTCGTTCATTCAACTTTTGACCTATAATCCATGTTGAACTTGCAAAAACTACAATCAAATCTGAGATTTCTCAACGACAAAAGAAGGCGAAAGAGACAAATTTAGCCGTCTAGCTCCATAGGTTCCCATTCATTTTGCACTCGCCTGCGATCACCCCCAGTGGAACTCTGGTGGAACTGCAACCAAAGTAGGTACAATGGGGTTGAATGGGGAGTGGAACGGCTTTCCGTAGACGGGCTTTGGTTTGGGCTTGCGAGCCGCATAGCTTGTAGGCTCGTGACGGCGATTAGCTTCGGAGCGAGCGAGTAGCGACTCTACAGTCAGTGAGAGAAACAAAGTGTCTCCCCTGTTCTTTCTTTCTGGAGCAGGAGAAGTTAACCCTCTCCTTGATTTTACGTTGTTTATGGAGAAGGACAACCAGGAAATGAGTCGGGGGAAACCATAGTCGCTATGACAACGAGCCATGCTCGCCTCAGGCATGAGGCAGTACTATCTGCAATGGCAAATCGAGGTAACAGTGTTACATTATGTGACAGATTATTAGTTCCAAGTGTGAATATTAGTGTGAAATTGAACAAAAAAAAACATTTGCACAAAGCAGCTGATCCACTTTTCCATGTTGATAAGAGAATTAAACTGAAAAAATATAATGACACAAAAAGAAATCAAGGGACATTTAGAATAGATAAAAATGTGCGATTAATTGCGATTAATTGCGAGTTAACTATGACATTAATGCGATTAATCACGATTAAATATTTTAATCGTTTGACAGCACTAATATATATATATATATATATATATATATATATATATATATATATATATATATATACATGCAAAAGTTTACCTAATCCTTTCAACTGATGCAGGGCCAGGATTAGATTAGAATTTCAACATTAAAGGAGCAGTGTGTAGGATTTAGGTAAATTGAATATAATACTCGTTAGAATTTATAATTGCCTGAAACTAAGAATTGTGTTTTTGTTAGCTTAAGATAAGCCCCTTCATATCTACATAGGGAGCCTTCAATGGAGCCTGCCATTTTGCACCACCATGTTTGTACAGGAACACAGAAAGGAAAAACCAAACACTGGCTTATAGCATTTTACGTTACCTGAATGCCACCAAAATTCTCCCCACGCTTGGAAAGGGTAGTCCTAACTAAGGGTTTGTGTGTGTGAGTGTGTGTGTGAGGGAAGACATTCACACTTTTGCAAGGCGCTGTGTCACATTCTCATTACCCTAAAGGTCTGATCCTAGAATCGCCCCTGCCTGTAAGAATCATCTAAGGCAGGGTGCCCCCTACTACATATACGGTATAAAATTAAGTTGCATATTAAATTGGGCCTACAATAACATGTAGGGCAGCCTAAAGCATTTATACATACATTTTTTGCAGAGAATACTAAGCTATTAAAATAGCCTAATAATTGTTGGCATGATTTTATATATCATGTTTTAATGTTTAACATACATGTGGCACAGTGAATCCTTAGGATTAACTATCTGTGTATGGCCTTAGTGACCACCTGACCTATAGGCCAGTATGCAGTGGGGATTTATATTTGCTAATATGTTGGATTCATGTTAAGACTTTTTAATTTTTGAAAAATCTTTCAAAAAATAACAAGAATTTGGAGGCCCAACTGCATTGACTCTGAGGACCCTCTAGGGGTCCCGGACCCCCTGTTGAAGATCCCTGATCTAAGGACTTCTTGTCTGTTACTCGACCCCTTTGCGAAGGCCTGGTGGACCGCTAAGGATGCCGGGCACGAACCGGCTATGCTTCTGAATGTCAATCAGAGTCTCTGGAGACACCTGTTTCCCCAATCCTCTCCCTCTCCTCTCATCTCTCCTCTTTTTCTTGTCAGGCAGAAATGAATGCTCAGGGCTACACGTGTTAAGCATATGTGTGGGAATTGGAGAGAACATCAAGGTTAAGACAAAAGGTGCACAGAAAGCCCCAGGCAACTCCGCTACCTGTGTAAGTATTTATGTGTGAGAGTCTCAAGGGAGGAAGTTTATTTGCATATGTACAGGTGTGTGCATGAACACATACTGTATGTTCATATGCGTGCATCCATGTCCGTTTTGTGGGTGTCATTTTACCGTGTGTTTGTCTTCATATTACAGTCATGTGCTAGTATGTTAACTGAATGTGAATATATGTTGTTTATCATCAAGCTTGAGTGCCAGGTGATAATAACCAACCGTAATTTCTATTTATATCCATAGCTATTTGTGCAGTATATTGTAAATATTGTATTTGTGATTCGTTCATCTGTGCTCATTTATCAGTAAATAGGATGTATGCTTTTACACATGCTTATGCAAATCTATTAATGCATGTTTTATGTGTACAGTATATGTACATGTATCTAATAAGGTGAATATGAAAATACATACTGTATGTACCTATATTGTTTGCATAATGGTGTATAACTCACGATAGTATCGGTCATGCAGATGTACAACAAGTATACAGCGTTGAACCCTCCATTATGAGGATATGTAATATTACGGGATGTTAAGCTGGAGCGCTGTACCATTCACACTGTACACTATCTGTCACAAGCATCCATGAAAGCAGTGTGAAGCCTGCTTGCCATCCGACATTGCTCTGTGTATGTTTCATGAGGATGATACAACAACTGTGTTCAGCTGTATAAATTTAACCAGCTTCAAAACTTTCCTCGCTGTGATGAGCAATCATTTGATGTCTCTACAGGTACTGGTGGCAGTGAGAATGCACAGGGTTGCTGCATATTCACTTGTTTTGAGTTGGCATGATACATTTTTTTATTGTCTCTTTTCACTGTTGCATTCTTTAGATAATTTTAAGATGTAAAACCCTTTCAAAATCATATTCATCCTCCAACATCTTGTAAATAATTCAATCGACTGAGGTAGATAGGCACATAAGGATAATACTACTAAAAAAAATCATGAAGCTGAAGGTGCTTAGATTGTGTTAACTTGACTGCTAGAGTGATTTTGCATTCTTTATTCACCACAAATAGCATTGAATGTCTAAAAATAACATTTATCTGGCATCTATATATTGGTGTGGATGTTTTTTTAGTGTGTTTGTTATTATTGATAATACATTTCAGTAAGTTTACAAGCAATACGATTTTAATATGTGGCTTAGTCTGCATTAAGTGCCGGGTCGCTAAAGACCAGAGGTACTGTGTGTAGGAATGTTTGAAAAAAAAACACCCATACATTCAAGGGTTAAGACTTCTTTAGTCTTGCTTTGCCAAACCCCTGTACAGCTACCCTCTAAATGGTTCAAACACTGGCTGTATTGTTATTTTCTTTTTTCAATCACCATTTTAAATAACCAACATCAACTCAGATAACATTAAACCTCTACATAGCACCCAAACAGGTGTTTCCACTTTTGGCTAATTAACGTTAGGTCTCTATTTTAAAAATTCAATTAGAAAATAAGGTTAAGGTGGGATTCCTATGAGTAATTGGCAGCTGATTTGCATTCAGCTTCGACCCAAATACACATCTGTCTCTAGATGTTACATAAATGTACATCTTGGACTATTAACCCTGTACATTGCAAATATTCTCTATACTGTGAATTTCTGCTTATCCCCTTATTGATATTTATTCACATGTTGCACTAAACTGTAAAGCTTCCTCATTCTAAAACAGAATCAGAATCAGAAAGGGCTTTATTGCCAAGTACGTTTTTTACGCATACAAGGAATTTGTCATGTTGTTGTTGGTGCATGTCACACATTCTCTAAATATAAGAAGGATAAAAATAATATAACCAATATAAGTATAAACATATACACAGTATGTATTAACAAGATAAAGATAAAAACTAAAATGTTAAATATACAACCCCAAATCAAAAAAAGTTGGGACAGTATGGAAAACACAAATAAAAAAAGAAAGTGATTTCTAAATGTACTTTGACTTGTATTTCATTGCAGACAATACAACAGCACATAATTTAATGTGTTCCTCATGATTTTTATTGTTTTCTTTTGAAGAAAAAAAAACTTCCTATTTTCAACACATTTCAAAAAAAGTTGGAACGGTAAAGCATTTACCACTTTGTAATGTTGCCATTCCTTTTCACAACACTTAAAAGACATTTAGGGACTGAAGACACCAAGTGATGAAGTGTTTCAGGTGTAATTTTGTCCCATTCTTGCTGCAAACAAGTCTTAAGGTGGGCAACAGTACGGGGTCTTCGTTGTCGCATTTTGCGCTTCAAAATGCGCCACGCATTCTCTATTGGAGACAGGTCGGGACTGCAGGCAGGCCAGTCAAGTACCCGTATCCTCTTCCTCTGCAGCCAGGACTTTGTAATGTGTGCAGAATGTGGTTTTGCATTATCTTGTTGAAATATGCATGGACGTCCCTGGAAAAGATGTCTTCTTGAAGGCAGCATATTGTGCTCCAAAATCTCTATGTACTTTTCAGTATTAATGGTGCCATCACAGAAGTGCAAGTTACCTTTGCCAAGGGCACTGACACAACCCCATACCATGACAGACCCTGGCTTCTGGACTTGTTGCTGGTAACAGTCTGGATGATCCTTTTCTTCTTTGGTCCGGAGCACACGGCGTCCATTTCTCCCCAAAAATACCTGAAATACTGATTCATCTGACCACAGTACACGTTTCCACTGTGTGATGGTCCATCCCAGATGCCTCCGAGCCCAGAGAAGTCGACGGCGTTTCTGGACACTGTTAACATAGGGCTTCCTTTTGGCACAGTACAGTTTTAGCTGGCATTTGTGGATGTAACTACGTATTGTGGTACTTGACAAAGGTTTGCCAAAGTAGTCCTGAGCCCATGTGGTGATATCGCTTATAGATGAATGACTATTCTTGATGCAGTGCCGCCTGAGGGATTGGAGATCACGGTTGTTCAGCTTAGGCTTGCGCCCTTGCCCTTCATGCACTGAAATTCTTCCACATTCCTTGAATCTTTTAATTATGTTATGCACTGTTGAAGGTGAAATAAGCAAATATCTTCCTATCTTTCTTTGAGGAAAATTGTTTTTAAACATTTCATTAATTTTCTCACGTATTTGTTGGCAAACTGGCGATCCTTGGCCCATCTTTGCTCCTAAAGGACTAGACCTTTCTTGGATGCTGCTTTTGTACCAAATCATAATTACAATCACCTGTTGACATCACCTGTTTCAAATCACATCATTATTTAACCAATTTACCTGATTACTAGCCCTAAATTGCTCCTGTCCCAAACTTTTTTGGAATGTGTTGCAGGTCTGAATGACAGGAAAGGATGTATATTTACAAATGAAATGAAGTTGACCAGACAAAACATGAAATATTTTGTGTTCACATTGTCTGCAATGAAATACAAGTCACAGTACATTTAGAAATCACTACTTTCTTTTTTTATTTGTGTTTTTCACACTGTGCCAACTTTTTCTGATTTGGGGTTGTAATAATAAAATAAGTTAAACAGTAGGAAAAAGGACCTATATTGTTCATATTTGTTAAAGTATTTTTATATATTTTTTTATATTTTTATTGTAATTTTTCTATTATGTTCGCGACTGTTTCTCTGCTTTTATTTTCCTCCGCACTGAAGGAGAGTCTGGCTACTTCATACAGCATTCGGGGATGGGAGGAAAATGTGCTCTGGTTTAGTGCCATTTCTTAGAAACCAATCAGAATTGTCATGGGTGGTGCTAAACTCAATTTACCATGCAGAGATCTGAGGCGCAGTCAACAATAGTCCTCATAAATCAAGTTTAATTTAAACCCTCCAACACAAAGAAAGCGGAAGGAAACGGAAAATACATGCATCCAGCAGCATTTCCTGCAGCACCGGAGCAATCCCGGAACTGGAACGCAAAGGATATAGACTAAGACTTCTCAAACCAACAGGACGGTGAAGGTGATGTCAATCAAGCACACCTCCACACAGTCCCAACAAGAGAACTAACGTTAATTAGCCAAAAGTGGAAACACCTCTGTGGGTGTACCATTGCTGTGTAGAGGTTTAATGTTATCTGAGTTGATGTTGGCTATTTAAAATGGTGAGTGAAAAAGATATAACAATACAAAACAACATAAACAGCCAGTGTTTGAACCATTTACAGGGTAGCTGTAGCCATGTTAGCTAGCTAGCAATGTATGCACCGACCGCGTATGTGTTTGATTGACTCAGACTGATTTGGACACTTACCAGGAACTCCAACTTGTTCTCTTATTTTCATCCAGACACTAGAACAGCTTCAGTCTCAAAATACTTTAACAGGGTTAAGAACACTAACAGGACAGTGAAGGGGATATCAATTAGTTTCCCTCCCACACAGGATTCATTAGCCAAAAGTGGAAACACCTGTGGGAGCACCATTGATGTCTGGGGGTTTAAAGGTACCCTGCCACACGTATTTCATTACTTTGTGGTAATGTCTGAAGTTCTACCATGGACTCTGTAACATTTTTCGTGGAAAAGAATCCTTGGTTACCTTGTTTCAAGCCATTCTAGCGTGGTATAGAAAGCCTGCAGGAAGACTCAGCTCAGTTTGTGCCAGTTCTCATTAATATTCAACGGGGAGATTGTGGTTTGAGAAGGTGGTTTACAGTGGAGAAAAGCTGCTTAGAATTTCCTGGGCTGTTTCTGATGGCATCGGAGTAAAACTGTGATCTTGCCTCTTTGAGCGACTGTGCATATTTCTGTTCTTGCTCCCAGTAAATTTGTTTGTGGACAGTGAGGCCTGAGTCTTTGATTCATTTCATGTTTATTGCATGCAAACACCAAGGCAAATTTCTTGTAACCTACTTCACTCAGAATTCTGATTCTGAATTTCATTTCTCAGCACCATATAAAGTTGTTAACGCTGCAAAATGACGTCTTTTATAGAAAATTGTGGTGTCAATGTCATCTTACTGTAAAGCAGAACATACAAAAACATTTGTGCAAGGGGACATTAAATCTAGGTGAAATCAGTTTTAACTGTGTAACTGCGTATTAAAAATTGTATATCGGGGCAGTGTTTGCCAAATTGCTCCAACGTTTTTCTGACCCTAGTGGCCACGATCAATAATGCAGCTTTAAGATAGATTCTAGAAGGTCAGATTTGCTAACCTGACGCGCCACATGATTTGTTACACATAACTATCTGAGAAGCCATCACTGGAAACTGTTTGGAAAAGGGCAGGCACTTTTAAAAACTACCTGGCAGAATGAACCATCTGCCTATCACATCTGACATTGTTGTTTTGAACAAACACACACCTACATGGAAACCAGACACAAATGCATTACTTGAAGCCTGACAAGATGAATTTTCATGTTATGCGATCCTGCGATTCTCGCGTAATATCGCAAGAATTCAGCTGACATGCAAGGTAACAGATTTGATCCTTTCATCGAGATGTTACCACTAAAACTATGTTTGGAGAAGTTTATCATAGCAAAAAAGGTAAACTAAAGCCTGTGATAAGAATTTGTCTAATTGGTATCATCCTTTTCAAAGGATGTTGCAGTGACAAAAAAGCATATAAATGGGTTTTAAGTAGCACACCTCAAAACAGCAACTTGAAAATCTAGAGCTTATCATCCCTTGCTATTCTCCTCTTGTTTGTCCTCACAAATTAGGCAGACAAAACTGCCTCTGGAACTAGATTGCACAGGAAATGTTATGATAAGATTAGTTGTAGTACAGTGTGTGCATGGTGGGGTTTTATCAGTGTAGTTTTGCATCATTTTCAATGCACCATGCCAAAATAATGGTAATTAGTGAATCAGTGAATCATCGTCAGTCATGATCAGGAAATGCTTGGATTTCGTTTTTGGGCCATAAAAGTGGAATTTATTATCAGATGAACTCCTCTCATTTCCTGACTTTGACTTCCAGATCGAAAAAACATCTCCTTATGTTTTGCTGAATACTCATTTTTTATGCTATAGCAGCACACACACACACACACACACGCACACGCACACGCACACGCACACGCACACGCACACACACACACGCACACACGCACACACGCACGCACACGCACACACCACACACACACACACATGGCATGGATTAGTATGTACTACAGGACATGATAAAGCACAACGATAATATATTAATTTGTTCATATCCTTACACACGCTAAACATACATCCATGTCTTCTTTATTTTCCTTCCTCAAACATGCTTCATCTTATCACAAACAACCCAAATACACACACACTTGCAAAGCTAACATCGCTATGCTGCATAATCAAGCTTGGGCGACATAAATTCTAGCAGCAGCAGGTCACAAATTTCTCAAGTGCCCAGAGTGAATATGGTTTACCAAAGGACATTCATATTTGAGTTGTGTGAAACTCTCTTGTCTTTTCATCTTTGAAACAAAAGACGAGTTATACCAAAAGAGCCCAACTTTCCTTGCCAGACAGACTCAAAACCATGCACTGGTCCCAGCTGTCATTCTGCAGCCATGTGTAGCAGAGACAAACAAACAGTGGGGGCTGCTCCGTCTCTGAACGCAACCCATCGATCATAACACGGCACCGCACATTTCCTGGAAGAGGGAGACAAGATGATGCGGAGAGGGAGAACGGTGGAGCCGGTGCACTTGTGCGTGTGTGTGTGTGTGTGTGTGTGTGTGTGTGTGTGTGTGTGTATGTGTGAGTGTGTGTGTGTGCAGATACAATAGAGGACTGGAAGACATTCTGGAGACATAGACATCCTCTGAGGTACCACCCAGACATCTGCCACCTCCCAGCCCGGTCTCCTCATGCTTCTTCCAGCCTGTGGTCAGAGTTCTCGTTCCTGTGCACACCACATCCGGGAGGATGGTGCAGCATTGGTGGAAATGGAAAATAATACAGTGGGAGGTTCAAATGAGATAGTGGAAGAAATACATGAAAAATGAAGCCCATGGGGAATGAAGACAGGCGGAGATTAAAGGGGTAAACAATACAGGAGGGTGGGAATAGGAGAGGAACAGTGGGATTAGAATCCCAGCGATAAACCTTTTCTTCTTCTTCCCTCCTCACATCCAGGGGCTATCTTCACACCCTGACTCCCCCAGCCTCCTCACCCAACCACCTCCAGGCTGTCTTTACTCTCATCACTTCACCCTCAGTCCTGGAGAAAAGTTCAATCTTTGCATTTTCATTGTGGTTGCCCACACCAACCCTACACCTCATGAAAGTTTCATCTCCCTCTTTCTGTCTTGTCCTCTCTCTCTCTCTCTCTCTCTCTCTCTCTCTCTCTCTCTCTCTCTCTCTCTCTCTCTCTCTGTTAGTCTCTCGTCACATATGCATCCACGGCTGGATCCAGCTCCCCAGGTGAGGAATGATGATGAGAAAGCGCGAGGCAACCAGCAGAGATTTTCCATGCTGGGCTGTACGTGGCTCTGCTCGGGGGTGAATGAAAACAGCCTGCATGGAGGAAGACTGCAGTTGCCTTCATATCTATGCCACATAGCCCAAAGCAGAGGATGCAGCTGGTCTGATTTTAGGCCTTTTTGCTTCACTGGTACAAAGATCTTTCGGGAAAATATCTCCCCAGATGAATCTGATGTATGCTCAAGACACACGGCTGAAATGGCTTTGCAGGCACAAACAGAGACTCTATGTGTTACGCCCATGCATGCAAGTGAATATATGTATTAAAACCTCAGCTGCACAGCCACACATGCACATGTGCACAATTGTAAGATTTATTCATGCTCACATCATCACAAAACAAACACTGGCAGGCCAAGAACAGGCACAGGTTGTGGTGTGCCAGCAAGGCTGTAAAAAGGCCCCCGCGAGCATGGCAGGCATTCAGACTATGAGAAAAGGTTACAAAGGCAAATAACTCAGGGTGCATAATTGTCATAACCTGACGTGCCAGATGGTTTGTTAATACAGAACCATCTGAGAAGCCGTCACTAGAAGCTGTTTGGGAAAGGGCAGGCACTTTCAAAAATTACCTGGCAGGTGATTGGGTGAACCATCACGTCCGCCATTGCTGTTTTAAAAGAACAGTTGCGGCCATCACTTATCTCACTCTTGGGCTCACTGTCAATGTAGTCTGCCTCACCGGATGAACAGTGCTGGGATAAAGCCTGACAGACGTGCCAAATGTCCTTTCCCTTCCGCTGTCTCTGTTATCTATTTTGCAAGGGCACCGTTGCTGCATCTGGGTGGAAGTCCGTATGGTACAGGTGATGGCACTGGTGATGACAATCAATTAAAAAGGTTGGGGAATCACCAAGGTTATTGCAACGCATTGCCTGGGGACTATTAATGTCTACCCAATACTTGTGACATTTCAATTAAAACAAAAATGTTGGCCTTCTTATGGCACAAGATGAAATGTCATAGAATTATAAAAGTCATTAAGATGTATCCTCTATGGACCATGAATGTCTGTACACATTTTCACTAAAATCCATCCAATAGTCTAAATAGAGGCATATAGAAAAAGTTTGAGACTGTCTTTCCCTGACTTCAGCTACAGTTGGTCCTCAAAGCTCACAGATCTGTCTGAACTAGAAACTTCCTTCTATAAAGACATTCTACACACCGGAGTAGCTCCAGCTACATAGATGATCATGCCACAGAATGATTGTCCATTCTGTCGTAGATGTTTTCTTGAATCCCTGGAAGCCACTGTCTAACATTCCTGCCGTCAGGACCTGATGTCGCTTCAGACCAAACAAGAGAGAGGCTGTGGCAAACAATCTCTCTCAAATACAAATACATCCACAGAGACTTAATTTCGCTTATTCACAGTAGCTCCTTAAAGCAGAATGTCATTGTGTAGCTCTTACAGAGAGTGGGAGGGAGCACAAGAAGGAGGACAGATAAACATAACTTACTAAATACCAAATTACCGTGGCCGTCAGAAATTTAGGGGGAAACACTGCTATCATATATCAGGGTGACGGCTGAGTTTCTCCCTGTTGAAACAGGCAAGGTTGCCTATAATGAATCTTAAATGCCAATGCCTACTGGCGATACGGCCTTCACTCCTTCACTCTTCATTCCTGCCTGTCCATTTCTTTGTTTGCTCTTGTTCACATCTTGGCCCGCTTCTCCCTTCTCTCAATTTCTGTCTCTCTCCCTTTAATTAATGTTCAATTCCGCGTATCATAACCCTATCGCCAGACATCCTGTATGACAGCAAACTAAAACTAAAAAAACTTTGGATACACTTATAACTCTACTCTCTGCTACTCTGTACTATGCTACTGGCTTCAGAGGGGATTGGTCACTGTTAATATTTTGTTTGGGGGGGAGGGAACCCAAACAAAAATATTAACTAGTGCGTAGGTATTTGGGAACCAGAGGGTGGGCAGTTTAATTCCAGCTCAGACCATGTTAAGGAGTGTGGACTGGTCGCCCTTGAACAAGGCATTGAACCCCCAACTGTGTAAAAACATTGAATTTCCCCAAGAGGAGTTAAACAAGTTCTCTTTCTGGATCACGAAGCTAGCAGATGAACTGAAAACACTGATGTCAAATAGTTCAAAAAAAAGTTCAGCCTAGCTGCTTTACAGGTGGATCTTTAATAGCCTACCATTCTGCACAATGTGCATCATGATCACTGTCAGAGGTGCAGGAGATGTCTCACTGCCCAGCAGTCACGCTGATCAGCATTATCCTGGGAAGAGATGCAGTCTTGATGGCTTACAAGAGAAGTCGTTTTAAACATCAATGTTCTTTAAGGAAGCTTTGCGATAGACTCCTTGAATAGTGTGCTGTTTTTTTTAGGTTGGTTGCCAACTTGTGCTGCTTTGAATTAGCGCCTGACTACCAATAGGACTAAGAGACACTGACAATGTGTGTGTTATGACAAAGGGGAAATGAAATCACATTTAAATTTCCTCTTGATATAACTGTGCCCTATTTCATTTTCTCCAACATTGCCCACAACACGACTGCTTCTGCAATTCAGGCATCATGTAATTGGTTGATGACATTCAGATATATCTCATACAGGATACAATACAATCTGATGTAATTCATATTTATTTTTATTATTTAGAATCCTGAATGGAGTCTGTCTTTGCCTATTTTGCCTATTCAGCTTTATGGTATCAACTGTCACTGTGCGCAAAAGCCAACTCAGCTGTGCGTAAAAGAGCTTGCTGCACTTTCTTTCTCTTCCGCACATCAGCACTGGACTTTAATTTACCAATGGTAGTAACTATTGCTTAGATATACAGTATACAGCAGTGAACTCAATAAATAAGGCTGCATAGGGTCTCGCTTTTGTATATATTAAAATATACAGTTATACAAAGTTTTCACATTGTCCCTCACAGAGCTGATCAAGGTTTGTCTCACACTGGAGGAGTTTGTACATGTACTCAGGCTGTCTTTTTTCACAGATTCACCATATACCCATGCTGTTTAAGTATGTTGCTTTAACAACATCAGTTTATTGTTTCCACAAGAGAAACTGCATTCACTGTGATAAAAGATGATGTCTGCAATCTGCTAGCAACACTTGAGCAATACTCTGAGAGGTGTGTTGCATCAAATGACTTCCCTTCCATATGGCTATTATGGATACTGAGATATTTTCAGACATTCTTGTGCAGCTCATCTGAAGCCCTTTGTAATCAAACGCTGTGGCCCGAGGCAGAAGGAGGGGGAGGCGAATCAAAACAGCTCTGATTCCCAATCATTTCAGCCCTTATTGTGAGCAGATATTGATAGGTAATGATGTGTGTGTGTCAATTTGAGCAGATCTCCATCTCCCGTGGCCAGACCGGGAGGCACCCACAGTAAGAGCGGGGAGGAAAGGGAGAGAGCTTTGGACAAGGCATGGAAGGCAGGAGGGGGAGGGGAAGGATACAGATAGAAACACGGCAGCTGGAAATGGATGAGCACATAGATAAAGGGAAAATGGAACTGTTCAAGACATAAAGGGAAAAACTGAAAGAGAGAAAGGTGTTTGTGTAAGTGAATGGGTGAGGCTGGGAGAGATAGAGAGGGGGGGAGATAGCCGGGATGAGATGAGTCTGTCTGGACTAGGAGAGATGGATTAGTGTGTCTCCTGCTACCTGTGCGGGGGTCAGTGTTAAACTGCCGG
Source organism: Gymnocephalus cernua (assembly GCA_023631565.1). Lineage (NCBI taxonomy): Eukaryota > Metazoa > Chordata > Actinopteri > Perciformes > Percidae > Gymnocephalus > Gymnocephalus cernua. The sequence continues at coordinate 32,794,605 of CM042427.1, read as the reverse complement.
GGCCAGATAAGGGCTTGGCAATAGCTTGAGTGTGGGCAAGCACTGACTGGTTACCTCATCGATTTAGCTGGAGTGAGCACAGAGCGATGAGCGAAGTTCAGACCTGTACAGCTGTTCATCAATGTGTCAGGGCGTACAGCGCCCACCGAGGCTCGCCTCTATGACGGTATCACCTGTACTAATGCTGCTCACTTCAATGGAAACTGAGGAGACACCATGGACATACAAATGGAGTGTGATCTAAATGTTATTTATTTTTTTAGCCCTGGATGCACATTACAAATATACTGTAGTCTGTCATGCCAAGACCCATTCATGGTTTTCTTCACTCAATACTTTGAATTTAACATATTCTTAGGCTTGTGAATGTCTTTACACATGTTACAATAAACACATCTTTACACACACATTTCAGTGGTTTCCATTAAAAAGAAACTAAATTGCTTCAGAAATCCAATAAAATCAAAAAGAGATCAAGTGTTGACTCACTTTTTGTATATTAAATCAAAATTATGGGATACCTGTCAAAATCATTGTACTAAGATAGAGAATTGCGATGCTAATTCAAAGTGTGAACTACTACATAAAAATGTATCTAAATAATTTAATTTTTAAGTTAGTGTATCAAGTTAATGTTTAAATGTTAGATTGATATCACTGATTGAATGAATGTCTTCTTGCGTTAGCTCAGTTTGACTGCTGAGTATTTTTTCAGTTAGTCTTAGCTAGCTAGCAAAGTACGCATCGATGTGTATGCGCAGAGAGTGCATGTGAATGTGTTTGTGGTAAAGCTCTAATCAAAACTTACAGGAACTTTGTTTCATTTTCTCTCCAGTTTAGTTAACTGCAATTTTTTTGCCCAGATGGAATACTTTTAACACACACAGTAGCTAACTTGCCACACTTTACACTTAGCTTACCATAACGATGCAGAAGCAGAACAAGATCGCCATGTAAATAAGTGAGCTTTATAGGTGCTGGTTGGCAATGTTTTGGCCTTTAGACAGAGCCAAGATAGCTGTAACCCATTTTCAGTCTTTTTGCTGAGCTTATGTCAAACTATTACTTTAAATTTTGACTTAGTAAGTCAAAAATTCTGACTAATTTATTATTTTCAATAAGTATGTCAAACCTTTGACAGTCATCTCAGAATGTAACTATTTTATTGAATTACTTTATCTCTTTTCTTTAGCTTTAGCTTCTTACTTAATACAGCGTTATGTATAAAAAAGAAAAGTGTGCATTAAGCTGAAACAATTCCAAAAGAAACAAAAATGCAAAATGGCTCCAAGACACAAAACTCATGTACAGACAATAAACACACTAAAACACAAGGCTGTGCTCACCAAGGAGAAGTCTTTTATTTTTTCTTGTGGTTGGTGTTCCAGGCTCAGTGATGTTCTGACATTTGTTTTTGAGGGTGGTGGTGTTGGTGCGGGGCAGGCAGTGGGAGGTGGATGCTGGGAGAGGAACGGCTCAGGGTAGGATGTCTATAATTACATATTGATTTCTCGGGAGCCGCTGTTCAGCCAGCGTTGTGAATGTGTAGAATAAATCACTCGGCTTCTATGATAGCTAAGTATTTATTCTTTTTAATTCTGTTTATGGTGATCTTGATTCATGCCCTCAAACCCTGGTCACGCCTCAGTGCGGCTGCCCTCTTCATGTCAAGGAGAAATCAGAGTACACAGCTCTGTTTGTTTTTACATGCATGAGTGGGAGGATTCGCCAGGGACTGTTCTAACGCCCCAGTGAAAATGAAGGCCCCGAGAGTATAGGACCCTTTACAGTTACTGATCCTTATCCCAGTCTAGGAGATTATTCGTAGAGGCCTTTTCTTTCTTAATTGTGTTTAATAAAACAGAGTCGCCCGCAGAGTGGCGCTGATAACTGAGTATTACTGCTCGGCATACAAACATATAAAAAATTGTGTTTCATCTTTAGGGGAGGACTGTGGGTTTCCTTCTGCATGCTTTGTCAGAACTCACTGAGATTTTTCAGAAGAAAATAGTGCCTCTCACAACTGCATTGTGGTGTTTTCAAACAAAAACTTTAAACAACTGGGGAACTGACAATATATATATATATATATATATATATATATATATATATATATATATATATATATATATATAAAAACAAGGTTTTATATTTGTTGTTGATTGGCTCAGACGAGGGGTCTGCATCATGTTTACTGCTTTGTTGTTAAAGAAGGTAAAGGAGGAAGATGAGATGAACTCTATTGATCCCTGAGGATGAATTTAGTTATTACTGCAGCAAAAATACAATGTAGATAAAATACAGTATATACATCGTATTTACTGATCATATTACAGATTAATGATACGTTGCCTTTGAAGGATTTCCAGCTAAAGTAACAGTTTACAGATTCAGCGGCGGATATTTGACAGTGAACTGCAGCAGCACGCAGGATGTGTATCTTTGCTGCTATTTAAGTGAAGGCTGTGTGTTGTTGTTGTTGTGAAGGATGAGGTGGAGGTGGACAAATGCTTCTTTGGCTTTTTGTCTGACTTCAAATTGACAATTTCATTTTAGCCCACTCACTCTAAACTCAAAGGCCATGGGCACCGCCACAAGCCTGTAGAGCGGTAAGGGGTTGGATTTGTACTTGGATTTCTTTTGCTTGGTGGAAAAAAGATATTATAGGTATTTTGTGTATACTGGGTTTTAAAGTTTCAATCTGATAAATACAACGCAGCTTTTTTTGCAGTGAGCAGTGAGCGATTTGAGTGGAGCAGCCTAGAACGCCTTTGAGCAGGGGAGCAGAAGAAACAGACAGCTCCGTGAGCAAGTAGCAAAAATGATCACCGTTCCACTCACATGCTCTGCTCTACACGGCGTTTTAGCATCTTTAGGCTCATTGTTTTGGTTTTACGGCCTGCTACTTTACAATTTTGCTTCAGTCCACAGCTTTAATCAACTTCATTTCCAGCAGCAACAGGCAGCAGAAAAAGCTCTGATACGCCCACAGTAAGCTACCTGTCAAGCACCAAACAGCAGACAGACAAAGTTAGCAATTAGCTGGTGAACATAGTGGAGCATTTAGCAGCTAAAGAGACAGTTTTTCCCTCAGGAGTTTGTGGGGATCAAAACTGAGTCCAATTTTTTATTTATTTTGAAAGATTATTTTTGGGGGGCTCTCCATCACCTTATCGTGGTGGAGAGGTGTGGGTGTCCCTATGAACCTGAGGGCTGTGTTGTCTGGAGCTTTGTGCTCCTGGTAGGGTCTCCCATGGCAAAGTGGTCTCAGGTGAGGGGCCCGACGAAGAATGTGGCCACGAACACCGTGGTAGACACCGGTGGTCAGGGAAGCCGTCCAACTGAAGGAGTCCTTCCGAGATATGTTATCCCAGAGGACTCCGGAGGCAGTTGCAAGGTACCGAGGGGCCCGAAGGGCTGCAGCCTCAACCGTGAAAGAGGCAAAGCAGCGGGTGTGGGAGAAGTTCGGAGAAGACATGGAGAAGGACTTTCGGTCGGCACCAAGGCGCTTCTGGAAAACCGTTCGCCACCTCAGGAGGGGGAAGTGGGGAACCATCCAAGCTGTGTACAGTAAGGACGGGACGTTGCTGACCTCAACTGAGGAGGTAATAGGGCGGTGGAAGGAGCACTTTGAAAATCCAGCTGATGCGCTCTCTTTGTTAGAGGCAGAGCTGGAGGATGACGGGGATTGTCGTCCATTTCCCTGGTGGAGGTCACTGAGGTAGTCAAACAACTCCACAGTGGCAAAGCCCCAGGGATTGATGAGATCGTCCAGAAATGCTGAAAGCTCTGGGTGTGGAGGGGCTGTCTTGGTTGACACGCCTACTCAACATTGCGTGGAAGTCTGGGACAGTGCCAAAGGAGTGGCAGACCGGGGTGGTGGTTCCCCTGTTCAAAAAGGGGGACCAGAGGGTGTGTACCAATTACAGGGGTATCACACTTCTCAGCCTCCCTGGTAAAGTCTACTCCAAGGTTCTGGAAAGGAGGGTTCAGCTGATAGTAGAGAGAGAGGGAATTACATGCAGCAAAGGGCCACCGCTGCGTCGAGGAATAAACCTCTGCATGTGGGCATGCGCTCTACCGGTTGAGCTACCCAGGCGCATGGGGAAACCAAAATTAACATTAATGGGGCTCTATGTCTGCTGGATGTGTATATAACTCTTTGCTAACAAGTTAGCCATATAAAGTTCAAAAGGTGATAATATAAGTGTTATATTTACAGCTTCCGCTGCCCCCATGTGGCCCTAGAAAAACAATTACTGTAATGCAGGTTTCCACCGGACGGAGCAACGGTGCCTCAGCAAAATAGCCTCGGGAAGGAACTTGTCTTGGTGGAACATGTGTACGTTCAAAAGTTGTTTTAGTCGTGTGAGAGAAAACTCAGCTTGGACAGATAGTCTAGCTAGCTTTCTGGATTTACCCTGCAGAGATCTGAGGAGCAGTTAACATTAGTCCTCATAAAATGACCGGAGTTTAAAATACTAACAAAGAACAAAGAAAGCGGAAGGTGACAGACATCCGGGGCGAAATGAGGGACATCCGGCGGAATTTCTGGCTGCACCTGAAGAATCCTGGAAGTGAAACGTGTCGATTTGCACTATAATAAAGGTAACATACATAAATAACATTTTAAAATATTTATTTCATTTAGCTGTGTTTTTATACAGTCCATTCCTTCAGTCTCAGGACAATATATGAATCTCATGTGTTTACCCTCATTCAATCTTCATCTTACTGCTCCCCTCTTAATACATCTGGGGTGATGGGCGGCATCTAGAAAGATAGACATTACTGTATTGACAGAAAACACATGGAACTACCAACTTGTCGCTGCGACTTGCCATCATTCTTTTTTCTCAGACGACTTAGGGTGCACTCTGGGCAGGGCTGCGTCATTTTTGCAGCACCTGAATTTGATCAAGACGGAAGCACAATGAGAGGCACTATTAATGTGATTCATAGTTGCTATGTCAACCCAACTTTCAACACTCTTACCTCTGTGAAAGCAGCCTGGATCTCTATTGCTTGCCCAATAATGCAGTGTCTGCGCACATACAGTACATATGTGGAAACACAGACCATTAACTCCATCTTTCTCTCTCTCACACGCACACGCGCGCACACACACACACACACACACACACACACACACACACACACACACACACACACACACACACACACACACACACACACACACAAGGAAAAAAGGATTGCTCAGTGAAAGCAGTTCTCCCAAGGCCAAAGAGCTTGTGTAACACACTTCATTTGACACATTCACTGTGCAGCTTGAGCTAAAAGCATTGCACTCAAATATGAGCCGAATTCATTTGCACTAAAACAAGAGGACAAAAACAATTCAATAACCCAGTGAAACAACACTCCTTTTCTCCGTCTACTCAGTGGCTGCGCGGGCAGAATGAGTTATGGCTGGAAAAAAACCTGGAGACAAATCCAATCCACCAGAGCTGTCATCGTGCCTGATGAGTATAATGCCACCTCAACTAATCCCTCAAACTCTCACTCGCTGTTTCTCCGGCTGAGCCACAGCAGCTCATTGCTGTTTTGCTCCTGTTGTGACCCATCAAAGTCAAAGTGAGGTTTCAGTCATGTCTGGCTGTTTTCAGCTCTTAAGTTTTTCACCAAGGTGAGGTTTTAGCAGTTGCCCCCATCGGCGTTTATCAACTGCATCAACACAACATGGCGCAGTCAACAGCACAACAACTCACACATGACGAATAGAGAGATCCAAAGTGGATCGAATGTGTAATCTGTAAGGGGGGGGGGCTGACTTTGAGTGTCGGAGGGAGGAATGAGAGACTATCACGTTTTATGACGGATATCCTGTCAGAGAGAAGGCAGAGCTGTCAGCTGCTTAGAGGCATTACATGTTCCATCTAAACTGATGCCTGATCGACATCGAAGTAAACAAAAGGACTTCCCTCAAGCAAAGTGGCCTCAAGTGACTATGTCACACAAACTCAAAACTAAGACAACTTGTATATGTTTAGTAAAAGGTTTATCCCAACATCAGCAAAGTGAATGTGCTCCTTTGCGGTTGCAGTGACCTCGAAACACACTATTCAAACTGTGTTTCCAAAACACAAACTACCTGAGCATGAACTCATCCGTGACCTCCTGCCTTTAATTGCACTGGTCAGCTTCATAATCTTCACGCTCTGTGCCCCTTCCAAAATTCTCTCACTCACATGCTCTGCTTCCCATTATTAATCTTGCCTTCTAAGCTCTGATGGACATTTTTCACATCAGAGATTTGGACTTGTCATAGTAGGAAAAGCACAAGGGAAATTGATAACATTAAAGATGCCTCAGTTCCATTAAGTGTCCCAGTAAGCTATTCCAGTGAGCCAGAATGCACAATACCAGGGCCTCCCCTAAGTAGAATGCAGCTATCATTAATGTTATTAAATATCTGTGCTTTTCCTGCTATGACATGTCAAAATGTCTGCCGTGAAAAATGTCTATTGGTTGACTGTCAACCTCTCCAGCCAAGGGAAGCAGCCTTTTATAAGCGCAACACTATGAACTGCTGGACAAATCCAAGTTGCCATGTTTTTATATATCAATTGGAGTTTTAGACATAATGAGCATAGCGTCCCAGTCAGTATGCTTTTGATTGGTATGCCAGTCTACATCTAGACAAAGTTAAATGTTTTAATGACTATATTTCAAAGTTGAAGCAAAGTTGATCTTTACGCTATGCTGAAATATAGTAATTTAATGTGATTGAAAGAATGGTGAAATGGAACCTGGACGGATTAAAAAAAAAAAAACGTAACAAAATTGAGCCCAGTTCGATCTGGGTCTAGGTGCCTGCAATTCACCAAATCATTGCTTATAGTCTGCATTCCCCTGTAACTCAGCATAAAAAATGTCAGCAACTTAATGCTCTGAACTAAAGTTTAGTTTTCAGGGAAGATGAACACAAAAAAATAGAGATGATAATAATGTAAATTATTTCCAAGAAATTAATAGATTATAGCTTTCATTTGTAGTGACGGCTATAGGTAATACTGTACAATAAGCCTACAGAAGTCTGGGATTGCTTGTTGATAAGTTCAGCATACTTCAAGGTTAAATATTAATGTGTTCTGATAAAAGAAAGGAACATGACATTAGTTTCAAATAGAAGAAATTGTATCCTACCAATATTCTTACTCTCAAACATGGCATACCTTCCTTCGCATTTAGGTAATTAAACACCCAAAAACTCAACTCAAAGTGTGGTTTTATTTGCAAAGATAACTTTGTTTAAAGGCTGCAGAGGGTTTAATATTCCTGTAGCAACATTGTATCTGCTAAGTGATCCATATTATTTAAATGAGTCAACGCTAATGTGAAGATTATTCACTGACACAACCCCCATGGGCATGCCTGACCTGTCATCACTCTCCCTCTGCTTTCTGAAATACATTCCATCCATTTCACCTCAGCCGTCTCTGTCTCTTCCTCCCACTTTATCTTGTTTCATATCTTGTCCAAGTGTCTGGCTTTAGCCTGTTTTATACAGATCCCTTCGGTAGCTTTTGTACGTCTAGCTTTTGAAATGAAGACAGTGGATAAGATGCGCAAAAATAAAGAAAACCTCACAAGTAAACATTAAAAGGAAGTAGAAATAGAGCTTTTATTACACACGTGTTGAGGTGTTGATTGGTCCCTGTTGACTATCTCTGTATTGGCTTCCTTACATTTTATTTTTTTGCCAGCAAAGCAATTTCGCCTCGGCCTACAACTTAATTTACATCTCCCTTAATTCCCTCAGCAATAAAGGCCACAGCTCAAGGCAACTGCAAGGACATGTGCTTGAGCTGGAGGCCTCGCTTTATAAAGTACGTGGATGTGTTTATGCATACCTGCATGCAGTATGTGTGTATTGTGAATTCCAAAAAGTCTGCACACACACTTCACGTGATGTTTAGAGGTGCAGACATGCCTGAAAGGGCGATTTAGCACATGTAGAAGATTTAAAAGCATGCAAAATAAAACCCGCCCTGCACAGACCTTCAGCCACTCAGTATGTCTCTCAGCCTCGGCTCTAGGTCAACGCCTCCCAGAAGGTCTATCAGAACTTTACAATTAGTTGATTGAACCTGCCTCCAGTGAGCCACCTGCCGGGGCACACGGTGGTACTGATGTCCCCACCTGCCAGAGGCAATTAACTCTAAATACGGCTTTCTCCGCTCATGCACCGCAATTCTCCTCCCAGCTGAGTATAATAAGGTTGAACTACGTTGAAGTTGAGGAGGCGGCGGGAAGGCTGCTCATGGCCCCGAGACGCTGATGGGTATTTACTTCCGTCAAATTTATACTGGCAGTCATGCGGAATGGTGGACGACTGTCGACCCTCGTAGGCAGGGGAAGCAGCGGATGTTTTTTTTCCACCGGCCTCCTCGGGTCAACTCGGAGGGGAGGGGTGAAAGGAAGGAGGGCGTCCCGTGGCGTGAAGGTTAGGTGATTAATTGAAGGAGCAGCTCAGGGTCAGCCTCAATTGTTGAGGTGATGGGTCAAATGAGTGCGACATTGACTGTGACACCTGATGCATGTCCTCGGCTACGGCTAAAAGATGAAGTTGTAACTCAGAGCAGAGAAATTGAGAAAGAGAAAGAAGAGAGAGAAGAGAAGATGAGATGAGGACACCGGAGAGACAAGAAACACAGATTCTGAGGATTCCGAGTCCCTGTCTCTCGACTGACATTTCAATTAAATTGCTATCACAAGTGCCAAAAGCATTGTTGACTTCATATCTCGCACAGATATTTTTTTCTCACTGAGGGATTTGAATTACCTCAAAAAGTGTAGGAAATGTCCCAACTAAAGCCGGGGAGTATAGAAGTGCCAACAGTTTCACTGACGGTGCAACGATGCCTGCTATTTGAAAAGTCGAAGCAAAAGAAACAGCTAGGGTGATTGTCCATTCATAAAAACACATAAAATAGAAATTACGGTAATTCTTCTTCACCATTCTACATCTAGACATTGACACCCTTAGTTTTTTACCTTTTATAAAATTCCTCTGGGTGTCTATGATGTGAATGTCACCGCAGCTCAGTTCTCCCGCTTAGCCATAAAAGTCGGCCGGGAACATGACAGATCTTTGAAGCCGCACCCCCACTCTTCCCGCCGATGTTCCTCTCCTTGCAGCCTAAAATGACAAGCTCTAAGAGCTGTGCGATGCTACAACACTGTATTTCAAACCTATTGTGATAACATTGTTGACAGTGTTTTTTTTTTCTTTTTTTTTGACTATCCTGTCTTTATTTCTTCCACTCTTTCTCCTGCATATCCCTTTCTATTATTCAGAAATGCCATTTTATATGGTGTTGTATACCCCTGATGTCCTTGAAGAAAAACAATGAAGATCTACAGAATGCTAAGAGGCACATGGACGTATCATTGATAGCAGCGGTGAGCTATCAATCTTTGAAACAGATGGCCTATCAGTTGCATGGCTTTGTCCTCGACATGTCTACTACACTGCATAGAGGTGACCTTTTAAATATAATTCACACTAAACATGATGGTATACACTTAATTCACTTTAAAGTAAATCTAAATCTAAATGCAGCATATCTGTAGTACTTGGATGAATAAAAATCGTTATAACTGTAGATGATTAACATTAATTCATATCTTTTCAAGCCCTATTTTCTTGAAAGCTAATGGAAGCTCGGATGAAATGCAAAAGAAACGATTAGGCTCTAACCAGCATGCCCATTGTTCCATCACCACGTCCCGCTTATCAACAGCTCCATGTTGGCTTTCACGGCACAAGAAAGAACGGCCATGTCAATCCTCATTAATTCTCCCACTGAATTAGAGGCAAAGTAGATGATAGGAAATTAATGTCTGCAAGGAGATACTTAAATTATTCAACAGTAACAGGATTATGATGAAAGATCACTACGCTGGTTTCTTTCTCCATCCCCATCCATTCTTCCTCCTCTTCCTTTTTGTCCTTTCTCCCTCTTACTTTATTTTGTCAGGTGGCAGCCATTGTCTGGAATATATATATATATATATATATATATATATATATATATATATATATATACTGTATATATACTGTATATACTTGTGTTGTCCTTATTGTTGGTGTTGGAGTTCGTGTTATGCCTGCATAATCCTACCGTCCATTAAGTTATAATACTTAAAATTAATTACATTATATTTAACATGTTCAGTGTTTCTTCTGTCAAGAAGATTATGTTTTCAGTCACATTAGCAGTATATATATATATATATATATATATATATATATATATATATATATATATATATATATATATATATATAAGTGAACAGCATTAGTGAAATGTGGTGGAGTATGCCATGTGCTGTGGGACAAATGTTTAGTTTTTGTTGCAGATCAGGATTCCTATGCTGATCCAGAATATCTACACTCTATTTTAGTTGTTTGCAATCTTATAAGATGTATTCCATGACTGTCTACCACTAGAAGCTAGGCAACCAGCGGTGACTCCAGAAAGTCACTGCACCGAGCCAGGAAGTAGTCTGGCCCATTACATTAATCACAACCTGTCATTTAACAACTTTGGTTTTTGTATGGACAAACCAGATATAGCGTGTTAATTAATGATGCAGATTTCTTTTTCATTCTTGCACAGAGCCAGGCTAGTTTTTCCTCTCTTATTCCAGTTTTTTTTCTAAGCTAAGCTAACCAGCTACTGGTATGTGTTATAATTAATGGACACATATGAGAGAGATATCGATCTTCTCATCTGACTCAGCAAGAGAGCAAACAAGTGTCCAAAATGTCCTATTCCTTAAAAGAAAAAGAAAAAAATGATGCTTTGCTGTTATGTGACCCATGTTTGTCTACGTTGTATATAGAAAATAAAACCTATTTGCCATTTAGCTAAGTAAGAGGATAGTTTATCAAATACTGTAAAGTGACACTTGCATCTCTTGAGTACGACATTCTCCTCTGGGTTGACTATCACTTTAAACTATTTACAGTACCCTAAAGGAACTCTTTTCACATATTCTTACCCATGGGGGTATCTGAAACATATTCCATATTTGCTGCATGTTCCTGCACTAACATTCACACTTTAAAAGTGCTTCCTATAGTTGGAAATACATAGAGCAAATGTTAGCCTGCTGAGGTCTTTCTGTACTTTTCACTACTAATAAGAACAAAGTGTTTTTTTAATATTTTGAACCTGGGTGTAGCCCCAGCACTTGGCTTACCATTCTATGAGGAGAGAACAAACCAACCTTGGTTACAAAATGTAACAATTTAATTGGACCTGATGGGCGATATTGGGAGAAGTACATGGTACCCGTTAGTACATCAAGTAAGACTTTCTATTAATATTCAGGAAACATTTACCAAGCACACATTCTCCCAGTCCACTGAGCAGCAATGCATTACCAATACTTAGAAGTGCTTCACCTTATAAATATTACTATCCAAAGTTTTGGTAGACGATACCTGTAGAAATGAGAGGCAAAACTGTTCTTTACAATCAAAAGGCCTTGAGTTACATTACATGTACCTGTAAGGGATTTTCAAGACCGTCACATTTCGGAATAATGAAAACTCGTACAACACTTGGAATGCATAAGTTATGACGGCATTTTACTCCGCACTTAACTCACACACAGTCCACAAGAAAGGAGTAGTCAAATGCACCACAGCTGCTCCTGCAGACCGAAGCATGAATTTGTAAAACATAGCCACAGACCAGTGCTTTGTCCTTAGCTTACACTGAAGTCTTCAGAGAAGTAACCTGAGGCCAGGGATGTACAATGACTGTGCACAAATAATTAACTGCTTCAGTTAATGGTCAATCAATTATTAATCTGTCAGGGGTTATAGATACATGACACTAACATTGAAGGAATGGTACCTGAATTTAACCTCTAATTCTTCACTGGATAAGAAGCAGTGATGTGATTGTTTAGAATTAACACCATAATGTGCTGCTCCTTTGTTCATATTCAGGTTTTGCCTTATTTACAATATTAAAGTACATATTTATTTTTCCCAAGGGCAAAAAACTCCAAAGACAACCTGAATAATTAAACATTATTTTGAGTAATGGCACTTCCACACAGAGTTTAGATTTGGTGTGAACAAAAACAAAAGGTTCTCCTGATGTCAGGGAGCCTGAGGACAGGGTACATGTGAGGCATTTGATGAATTAGCTCCTCATGCTAAAAAGCAACAAAAACAAAAACAGGCTAGTGGAACAAAAGGGATAATGAGCAGTGGAGTTTTTTTCCATTGTTTTTCCTGAGGTCAGAGAAAGAAGGTAGAGGAGGAAAGGCGGATGTACAATGGGAGGAGTAATGAGACACTAAGAGCAAAGAATCCTTTACAGCACAGTGAACATGCATCTAACCATTGTCTTGCCTCCAAGATATCCTATTTTATTCAACAGTTTTCCTGTTTAATGACTGAGCTCCACAGATTGAACTGCAAATAATGTAGGAAGTTTTAAGAAGAGGGCCGATGGTGTAGGGCAGTGTTACTCGTGAGCCTCCTGCGGCTCGCCAAGCTTTAATTTGTGGCTTGCATGGCAGTAAATAATACAGGGATATGATCATGCAGTCAATACAGATATTTCATTTAAACATTAAAAACAAGCAGGGCTATAACATAACCCTAAGTCTAGTCTATTACATTTACATTTATATTTAAAAAATAACCAAAATAGCAGCATTTCAAGATGGAAATATAGACTATTGACTGTGGAGTTGCCAGTTTTTTTCCAGCTCTTAACGCCAAATGTGCTCTTGGATGGTTAAATATGTTGTGGCTAATGTAGAAAAAATTGCATATTGTATGTTCAGGGATGAAAAATAGATAAACAGACATGCTATTTATGACTGGATGTAACTTTTGATACTTTGCAGTAAAAGTGGCTCTCCTATTAACTTTGTCCTATCAGTGTGGCTCTCACAAAAAATAGTGACGACTACTGGTGTAGGGTGAGACTTTGCAACACCCATCCAGACGGTAAAGTTTCACTATCACTATAAAGTTGTTAGAACATCGTGTTAGCAAACAGTTGCCTATTTACACATCCAGCAGATACAGAGCAACATTAGCATTCATTTAGAGTTGTGATTCTGGCCAACTGATATTCCAATTAAAGCTTAGATCGAGCCCAAAAAATCAAGCCCGACCCTACCTGAGCCCGTGCACGTTGTGTCCGAGCCCGGCCCAGCCCGACGCATTAACTGTAATTACGAGCCCGAGCCCGATTTAAACCCGACAATTTTTTAATACGTGGGCCGTTATAACTGATGTTCTCAACTACAATTCCAAGTTGTTTGAACTACAGAAATCTGTTTAGAATTATCTTAATGAATAATGCAACAAGGACGAAGCATGCAAACTGCGTTGTTTGTTTATTCAGAATGGAATGGATCGCAAATGGATCTGAATGAAGAAATGTAAAAAAAAAAAAAAGTTGCGTGGTTATGACACAATCGTTAGCCTATTTTTATAAAAAACATCTGCTACGGAGCCATAGAGTGAGGTACAAGGTAATGGAGCCTTTTATACATTGTTGTGTTTCTTTAGAAATAAACAATGGTCAAATAGAGTCTTTAAAGGCTTCAGATGTAAAGTTATTGGCTGTCAAAGTGACGCCAAAATGAATGGCAGTCAATGGATGGCTTGGTAGCATCAAAATGGCGCCATAGGAGCTTCGCGTTGTGGAGAGAAACTTACCCCCGTGGTGTTCTCTTGTCTCTGTCATGCTGTACTTGCTGGTTCTGGTGTTTAGTTTTCCTCAGTGTTTACAAATTGTAGTGTTTTTGGATTTGCTTTTGTTGCCTAAGTGTTTTTGGCTTCTTGGATTTAGCTTCATGGTATTAAAAGCTCTCCTTTTTCTTCCCCAACCTGCCTGCCTGGTCTCTTGCATTGAGGTCCTCCTTTCGAACTGTAGAAGCTCGACACAGCCATTAAAACACAGAATGTCCGTGTGTGTGTGTGTGTGTGTGTGTGTGTGTGTGTGTGTGTGTGGTGGCTTTATTCAACTGATGCAACTTCTCTTGGTCTTTACTGACACAGTTTATGTGTTTTACATATCTACCATACTTTTTTTAAAGGATGCTTTTCAGAGCACGTTAAAGCTGATACATACTGATAATTAAATTAATTACACTTCCGTTTCATTACATTTTCCTTTTTTACGGGAAAATCCTTTACATGAAACAATCTGAGAAGGGGAAAAAATCCGTCTTTGGTTGAACTGCTCACAATGAGGCCATGACGTGAAAAGGGGTCACAAGTAGACTTTTTTTATAGGTGTAAAGTGTTTTTGCTCTGATACACTTGGAGGCACCAGGTTTTTCATTTTCATTTGTCAACTAGCAGAAAGGCTCAGAACCCAGGTGACCTGAACCAGCCAGGAGTTCCCGGTGCAGCAACAATATGCCAAAACAACAAAAACATGAAAAGGTCACAAATGGCAGCTGGGATATTAGAAAAAAACACATGATGTAAGCCTTCTTCCTATATACATCTATAGCTTACTTCCAGCAAACATCACAATCTGAGAAGCTTTTTTTAGCACCTTCCCCAGACACTATTCAGGCAGACGTCCCCCCCCCCCCCACGTCCCCCCCCCCCCCACGTCCCCCCCCCCCCCCACGTCCCCCCCCCCAAAGAAAAGAGCGAATGAATGCTTTACCGAGCCAACATCTATTTAAAACCAGCAGATTGAGTAAGCCAGATGTCAGATGTGTTTTCATATTAGTCACAGCTCACTGGCAAAGAGAATAAAGTTGGCTCCATCAACAGGACATGCTGGCAAATAGCCAGAGTTGTCCAGGCATATACAGACCCATCAACTGAATGACAAAGCTAGGTGGCTAAGATAATGTGTTGTAATTCATTGACATTGCATGTTCCCACTGAGCCATTCAAAATGCTATCTACATCAAATGGCGCTAACAGATGCCAGACGGGAATATTAAGTAGAACAGAAATGAAGCTCTTTGACAGTGTCACATTCATATTGATGTTCAGCTGCTTGCATCAGCCCCAACTTTGACCCCCCCCCCCTTTAAACACAGGTCTGTGTCGTATGAAGAAGAATATAAAAACAGTGGTTCCCTTGATTTCTGCCAACACTACATCACATGTATTTTTGGTTCTCACCTTCTTCAGCTTGAAGAGTTTTGAAGAAATCTGAATTTGAAGAGTGAGGGAATTACCTGATGAAGACCTAAGGGGTTACAAAACTTGAGTTACAGTATTTGTACATGTATATGTAAAAGGGTGCAAAACAGCTCTCTTCCTTCATGTTAACCTGAAGGTAATTTAATTACAGTTAAAAGGGGTATTCCACCAATATAGCATTGCATTTTCATAAAGTCGGAGACTTGTGAGAGACATTCAAAAAGAATGAACAAAATCAATGTAGCAGAGGCTGAGACATCCTGAATTGTGTGGGTTAAGCTCCAAAAACACTGAATCCTACATTCCCCATAACTCAGTAGCATCTGCCATTAGACTTACCTTGTCTGGCAAACAAACACAGGACTTTCATTTAGGAGACCAGGGTTTGCGTCCCATTTGAAACCGAAAGTCAAGTGTCATTTTGAAATTAACCCAGTTTTACAAACCTTAGTCTATGACGCAATGAAGTTTGTGACGTCATGTTACGTCCTCATTTGAGTAGTTTTACGTAACTTATTTTAAGTCAATCCCTGATGCTTTACTAACCCTAACTAAGTATTTACAACATAACTATGTGTTTTGTATTGCACCTGTTACATTAAATAGAATGGACACACGATTAAACCGCCACCACACAGCAGTAAATAGTGTCTTTTTGAAATCAACCTATAATGTTGTTATGGTATGAGAATGTGTTGGCCACAAAAGTAAACTACAGTAAGAGTTAGATGTTTTTTTTAGCAGAAGCATAGGTCACACTAGAGCATGATTAGTGGTTCTGCGGAGGCTCCACGCAGAGCTTTCACCGTAGCCTACATAAGTGGCCTGAAGTTTATACTTGTGCAGAGGTGTCTATGTCGAGCTCTTTAAGAGAATATCAGTGTGTGTGTGTGTGTGTGTGTGTGTGTGTGTGTGTGTGTGTGTGTGTGTGTGTGTGTGTGTGTGTGTGTGTGTGTGTGTGTGCGTGGGGAATGTGTGGTAGAGCGAGTGAGAGAGTGATGGGCATTAGCTTCGGAGGCATAGTGGGAGAGACTAAGTGTGACCCCTGTGCATTCTGACCACGGTCGGAAATCTGTAGCAGGGAAACTTAACCCTCTCCTTGGTATCATGTTGTTTATGGAGAGGACAACTCGGAAATAGGTAGGGTGAAATGCAACGCTACTATGCCTCAGCCGAGCATCGTGCGTCACTGTGATGTGTAGTTAAAATCTTTGAGAGGTGCACGTCAGACTATGGTGTAGGGTCCGGTGTTGTATCCCTTTTTATTTATTACATCCTCAAGCTCACCACTGCCCTGTTGTCTCTGCATTTTTGGGTCCGCCATTTCCCTAAACTTAATATTCACATATTGCCGGCACCATCCTTATTGCTTTTATTCATATATCAGGTACTGCACCTTCCTTCTATTTACAGTTTACAGAAACTGCTTTATTATCTGTGTGTCCTTAACAAGTCTGAGATTATCTCACTAAATTTTAGAAAAACTTTAAAGAATATCCTTTAAAGAATGTGGGTGCAATTTAAAAGGTGGTGGGCCTCTGTACAAGCCCAGAAACATAAGTGATCTAATGAAAACAAGTGTTGTTTAATGAGGTCTGACGGTATGGACTGTCAAATACAAAACAAATAGTTAGTATAGGTGACCAGTAAGGTAGATACAAGTGTATAGTAAATACCTACAGTTTTATATTCTGACAAGGGGATTTTTCCTTGTGGTCGTCCGACTCTGACACAGGGAGAAGTTTCTGTAGTATGAAACAAAAACAACGTGGCACACAGGCTGAGTAGAACATAAATTACAAAAGCACATGGGGTCAAAGGTCTGGATTTCAGCTGGAGAGCAAATTTGGCTCGAAGCAGAAAAAAGAGTGAGGTGAGAACGAAGGTCTGCTCTTTGGTGAACAAGGTCACCAGAAGGAAGACCTGACAGTGTAGCCAATCCACAGCCAGACATGCACTCCACTTTATTCAAAAATCCTAAGGTCAAATCAGTGGCCAAGAAAATTGTCAGAGCTTCATTTGAAAATGTATGTTTTTTTTATGAGAGAAAAATATCCAGACAGCAACAGGCGCAAATTGTACAAAGAGGATTGTACAAGTCTTCTCAGTGCTGGATGAGATGGGTGTTTTAAACAGATCTCGAACGGGTCAAACAGGTCAAACTTGTCTGGAACGAGACACTCAAGGAGTTCTCCAACAGAGAACTTTTAATTTCTACAGTGCTCTTTGAAGACAGCAGGCTTTTTTTGGATGGTCGATTAAACTGTTGTCTATAGGGCATGCTTTAAAGCCTTCAAAGTACATTTCATAACCCATAGATCAGAGTGAAGTGGTCTTCTGGTTTACACTCTCAACCACTCACGCTTCTATTGCTTTCTGTTGACACTAAGATCCTTGAAAGCCCTCTGGTTTTACTTTTGTGACAAAACAAAATGAAAAAAAGAAGAACCACACTAATAGCTGCCCGGATGCAAGCAGTGTAAATGTTTACCTAAATGTTACAGGAGCATTTAAAAAAAAAAGCTAGGTGTATTCATCACAGCACCTGACTCGCAATGGATGTTTAGTCTCAGCTCTGAATGGCCCTATAATGTGCCGAAAATAAAGAAAAGATGAGTCACTAGACTGGAGGAGGAGAGAGAGCTTTTCAGTTTTGTTCACAGCAAAGCAAATAAAAAGTGGATACATAATGTGAAGAGATGGCAGTGACAGATTTCTACTGAATATAAGTGTCTGAGTAAGTACAGAGGAGAGATAGTGATATTATAAAGATGAAGGCTTTGTCCTTGCGGTAGAAGTGTGTGAAAGAGGCTGATGCTGAAAAGCACACATCCGTGACCATTTCAGTGTGATTTCAGACTACACACACACACACCTCCAAACTCCCACATATTCTTAATGATTTATTGCCCAGATATTGCCTTATCTCCATATCCGTGATACTGGTCCAGCCTGCCGTAAATAACCTTGTGTCCCCTCATTAGTAGGACAGCCGTGTCTCCCTTAGCCTCATTGTCACATACCCACACACAAACACACAGTATCCCCCCCTGAGACCAGGCCAGCCATCACCATCATAAATCTATGGGGCGCACAGTCTGGCAGCGAGGGCTGGGCAGCTAATTATCCAGACAAGTAAAGCTGGGCATGGAGGTGACCCAGACGCAGAAGATTGGGAAACCCAGAGATACACAGAGAGATACAGGCTGATGGCAAAGCATTGTGGGTCCTTCACTTCAGGGGTGGTCTGCCTACTTTCACTTCATCACTGATAATTAATTAATCAATTGGCTTTACCCACTTGTTGCTAATTAGAGTCGCTAAGGGTCAGAACTTAACATACACTGAGTGGAAGGCAAGGAAAGAGCTTTACTCCATTACAGGATCTCATTGGATGAAGACTGGTAATAAACCTTCCATTCAGTCTCCCCGTGTTACCACTGTCAAAATATCTGCAACAACTACGAGGACTCAAGCTAATAAGCAAGAGGCTAATGATGGAGCATATCGACAAAGTTTTGGACCTAGGTAAGGCCGGACAGCTTGGCTCATCTTGTGGATGGAATCAATCAGTTAGAAAATGTGCCATACCAGTGCAAGTTGTAACTCCTTAAAGCTGCTATACTCAATGTGTTTACAGTAACAACAGCTCAAATAACTGTGTGTAAGGTGTCACTAGGTGTGACATAGTGACAAAGCCCCTAATAGTTATCACCCAACTCCTGTACTGCAGTTCCATTCAGCTTTTTGGAGC